>JBAIZL010000001.1:59051270-59311270 GCA_036971475.1 Prosapia bicincta | reverse complement strand
ATCGTCTATTCATGAAATTTTCGAAAATGGTACTATCGTTCAAGTTTTTCTATGTCACAGGAAAGCGCAAAGATCACTGCTACAGCACGTGATAAAACTCTAGTGAGAGTGGAAAAGGCCTGGGTTATTTGGGTGTGTGATAAAACTTTAGTGAGAGTGGAAAAGGCCTTGGTCATTTAGGTGAAAGATATGAATAGGAAAAGAATACCAGTTGATGGAAATGTGTTACAACAAAAAGCATTAGTTTTATACGAAGATTTTTTGGGAAAATATGGTATAGTAGAGCAGAGCATTCAGTTTACTGTAACCCTAGGTAGTTTGTATAGGTTTTGGAACAAATAAAATTTTTAAAAAATTAAAATTGTAGAAGAAGCTACAATTCTAAATTGTAAGAGAAGAAGAATTCACAAATTCTTCCAGCAGGGTCTGACCATTTCTGGTTTCAGAACATTTATCTGTGATTTAATATAAGTTATCGCATTAGCGATATTGAACAATCTCCAGCATTGCCTGACGCTTAATCATTTCAAACACTTGGCGCTTGTATCAGACCTTGACACATCTAATGACACAATGGTCAAGCTGCTGTAGGTAGCATAAACACTACTTGAACATTTTCATTCTCAGTGAAGAGGGCCTGTGGATGGCCTGGAGAGTTTTGTATTGTTAATAAAACTCGGAATGGTAACCCTTCCTTCTCTAAATTCTTCTCCACTTCAGAAATAAAACATCCGCAAAACCATTCAGTAAACAATACTGCTGTCATCCACATCTTGTGGTTATGTTGCCGGAAAACAAAAATGTTTTTTAAATTTTTATTATTTAGAGGACGAGAATTTTTCACTCGGTTTATAACACCCCGACATTTATCTTGGTGTCCAAATACATTCCCACATAGTAACAGAGTTAATATGGTTAAAAACCTTCCATGGTTTAAAACCAGGAGCTTGTTTTGCCTTTTTATGAATGTAGGTCCTATTGGGCATTTTCATCCAATAAAGTCTTTGCAGTTGAAAACTTGATCGGAAACACAGCTGCAACTTCCTCATCAGTAGATGCAGCTTTTCCTACAATTATAATTGTATCTGTTCCAAAACCTATGCAACCGCCCTCGGCTTGCAGTTATCTGAATGCTGTGCTCTTCTGTACAATTTTTTTCCATAAAATTTTCATATAAACACAACCCTTTTTGTTGCAACTCATTTCCATCAACAGGTATCCTTTTCCTGTTCATATATTCCACCCAGATATTCAAGGCCTTTTCCACTTTCATTGAAGTTTGATCACATACTGTAATAGCGACCTTTGCACTTTCCCGTAAAATAGAAAAACCCTCATGAATTTGATTACCGTTTTTAAAAATTTCATGAATAGACAATTAATTTTGATTATACAATCTCGCAATACATGCGAACAATTTCATTTTAACCTCAATCAAAATGTTCACCTTTTCACTTAATGAAAAAACATTTCGGCTTCTCTTAGAGTTAGCAGTATTACACGCTTCACTACTGATTCGATTCGTGACCATTATTGCCAAACAGAAGAATATTTACAAGTTAATTACGCAAATACTGTATTACTAACCCAAACAAGTGCAGCGAATAGGCTAATTTAGCCGCTAGAAGCAGATTGAAGAGATTTTAGAGGAAAGCAGTAAGGCTATGGAATCTAATGACTCTACAATCAATAAGGAAATGCTATAGGCTGCTGTATGTAAACAATATGATACTGTATAAATAAAAACAAACTGACTCAGAGATGGGTGTTTACAGTTTACGAACGTTCGAACTATCAACTATTTTTCGATTCTCAGTCTGACAGCATACAGCAGATAATTGAAACCGTGGATACAAAGGCACAATTGTATACTAAATTGAAATCCTTAAAATTTTCTGTAAGAAAACTAAGGTTGATAACATTTTATTAGATATTATGTATACACATTTTCATACAAAAATTAATATTTGTATCCTAGCAAAAAAATAAAAATTAACATCGCCAATATATTCTAAGAACACTCTATTTTATTGGTTGACATATTATTACAAATATAAACAAAACATTTTTAGATTTGTTTAATGTTTTTAAACATGAATTGCATAAGATTCAATCTCTGGTGGGCTGAACCTTGACCCCTGGCAATTCAGTCTTAGTTTTATAAAATGATCTTAATCCAGTCTGCATTACTCCCAATGTATAGTTATGTTTCTATCCCCACATCAAAGTCACCCTAATGTTTGCTAGATATAACTGGTATCTGTAGACTGTTACTGCGTCTGTGCTTAATCTTGATAGTCCCAAATTGAAGTTCCTAGACACAGTGTTTTCTACTAAATTCTTTACAAGATTACATCGTAACTAATGAACAATTTAATTTATTAGTGTTAATAAAACAACATTTGTACTTCCTCAATCCAAGACCATTTAAAGTACCATGATCATTGAACCATGGTTTTTAAATGAACACTTTTAAAGTGTACAATACATTACATTGTACCTTGCCATGGAATATTGAAACTATTAACTGACAAATACATTTATTCCGCATTATCTATAAACTATTATTCCATCATTAAGTGCCACTTAAGTTCCATTTACAAGTGAAGTAATAGTTTACAGTTAATGTATAATACACACAGACTGCAATGGGCTAAAATGTCACATTTTACCATTGCAAATGCAATTGTAAATTTCATGAATTATAAAAAGTTTTGCAGTCAAAATAGCAAAGCCAAAACAAAATACAAGTGCCTTAGGCATAATGTAATTTTAATTTAACAAGTTTAAGGGATAGAAATAAAGCTATTTTTGGGATAAGGGGATCTTTCCAGATTTGAAAGGTAGAGAAATGTTTAAAATCCACCTAGAGAGACCATCAACATTTGAGGAGACGCAAAATAAAGAAAGAAGAACAAAGTGAAGAGACAAAAAACCAGATACGGAGCCTCCCAAAGGAGTTAAATTATATTGAAAAAATTTGTGAATATCTCAACAACAGACGGTCAGAACATGGGAATTCGCAATCCACATGTAAGCTAGACAAAGCGTCCAGTCACACCACGATGTGGAGACATGTTATTGGTCTAAAGCAGCCGGGAGGGGTTGACAACGCCTGAGAACTTCCAAAATTATGTAAACGTACTTGGGACATCGAAGAGAGCGGTCATGTGCGAGTGAGCTCCATTTTGTTCAACTCTTACAGTGTTTCAAACCGATAAGTTAATTGAAAAAATGCAGGGTAAAGAGCGAGAGTGATATCGCTGAGATGTAGTGCCGTGTGTTTTAAAACCCTTTTGGAGAGGAAACGCTCCAAAAAAGGTTTTCGTAATTTAACAGCAATGTCATAACATCCTCATGAAAATTTGTTGCAGAAAAGTAGGTTGAATAGAAGTTTGAGTCAGTGCTAATATAAAAAAATGAACAGTGCCTAAAATTGAAGTGTTTAATCAATTTAGAGTTAAAAGTAACTAAATTCATATATACAATTTAAATTTGAACAGTGTAATGTAAACCAAAGAGTAGATCAAAACCGGAAGTAAAATTAATTTCAAAAAGTTTAAGAGACAATGTTAAAGGAGTATTAAAAGACTAGATCCAGGACTTTAAGTTAAAAATATAAATTAAGATTTATAATTTCGCGCAAAAAAGCGTATCTCTTTGTTCCGGTAAAGCAGTCCGCCAAGGAAAATGAGGAGGGATGGTGAAGCCAGGTTGGACGAGTCCTATATTCAAGATGGCCAGCTGAGACAAAGCAAAAATGCAAAGAGCTTGCGGAGCGATGACGAAAGGTTCCAGGAGGAGGGAAGTCAGATTTTACCTTCTCTCTCTCTCTCTCTCGAATAAATTAAAAATTTTATTTACAATTTTTGTGAACTTTAAAATTTTAAAGTTTAAAATTAAATATTTTTTGTAAAAGTTGAAAATGCGTTTAAGAGAAGTGGCTTTGTTTCAGAAAGAAGGTGGAGGGGATATCGTTAGTTGGTGGTAGCTACCTCAAACTAGTTGATGATAGCTACTATCCCTTTGTAGATTGAAAAGGTACAAATCAAAATGTTTGGAAATAAATTTTTGATAGTTAATACTAATGTAAAAGACAGTTTTGAGCATAAAATAAATAAATAAAAAATTAAAAGTTAATTTAGTTAAGTGCAAATAGTCAGTTGGTCATAATATGCCTTCAAATGAACTCATTCCTTGGGAACGGATACCCAAAGAGTTAAATCTCAGCGAGTTAGGTTTTTAAATAAAGTCCAGTGACTGGTTCTCTGGCAGATTTTGGTGAGCATGCACAGGGTACTGGCCGTAGGCCGGACTGGCTCGTTTCAAAATTTTTACCTAGCAGTGAACGGTTAAATGCAGGCAGCGGCACTTGGCAAAAGGGTTGCGGGCGTTGAGTCATTAGGCTTTTCCGTTGCAACACACACACATACACTCACACTCACATCACACACACACACCAGATCTCACACACAGACACCACACACACACACACACACACACACACACACACACACACACACACACACACACACACACACACACACACACACACACACACACACACACACACACACACACACACACACACACACACATACACACACACACACACACACACACACACACAACACACACACACACACACACACAACACACACACACACACACCAGATCTCACACACAGACACCACACACACACACACACACACACACACACACACACACACACACACACACACACAAAACACACACACACACACACACACCAGATCTCACACACAGACACACACACACACACACACACACACGCATGCACCTTGATTGGCGAACAAACTCTATAGTTTACCAACCCTTGAACATGCAGCATATAATTGGCCATGTGAAAAGCATTAGCGTTGTTATGCAGAAGTATGACATCTGTAATGTTTGTTCTTTTTTTTGTTTCTGGAGGCATTTTTGTGACAAATGTAGCATCTGGTAATAGTGAGCTGCTTTAGCATTGTTATGTAGAAGTATGAAATCTATAATGGATGTTCCTTATTTTTTGTTTCTGGAGGTATTTTTGTGCCGAATGTAGCATCTGGTAATAGTGAGATGCATTCACTGTTTGTTGATCTTGTAAAAAATCAATGAGTAAAATTCTACTTGAGTCAAAAAAGTTTTTGCAAAAACTTTTTCTACTGAGACACGAGTTTTGGATTTCACTGGAGAGCCTTTATCCTTCCTTTAGCACTCCTTACTCCCCATTTTCAATTCGGGCTTGTAATGGCGGATTTATATCTCATCATATGTGACAATGCGCTTTAAAAAAATGTTCAAATTCTTATTTAAACACCATTTAGACACCATTTAGTGATCTCCAATCTGACCTGTTTAAAAAAATCAGCAATCTCAGAACCCATTGAGCAGAAATCTTTCTGAAGCCAAGATGGTCGTTGCCTGCTAAATATGCCAAATTGGACTCTCATATAGATAATACCAATTCCTAAGAAGATTTCTGGAACGGTTAATGAAGTTCACTTTCAACAAGCTCTTGAATGACATTAATGTTGTCACTGGTAAGACTTGACCTTGGGAGTCAATAGTGACTTTCGTTTTTGACATGTTAGGCACCACCTTAATTCTATGGTAAATGTATACTTCATTGAGACAGTGTATTGTCCCCAAACTGTGCCTGAACACGAGTAAAGGTTTCAGAAATTTAAATGCCTTATTTGGTTTAAAATGTTATGATCGCTTGTGCCACAGACATATGTACCTCTTCCTCGGTCATAGCTGTACTGTCAACAGAACAGAGCATTGCTGGTAACTAACTTGCTTTTGGTAATAAACCAAACAAAACAGCTGACAACTACACAAGGCCGAAATGGGATAGCTACATTTAACAGCAAAGTTGCCATTTACAGCAATGTTCCTATTTCGTCAGCCTCATAGCAATCATCAAGTAAAAAAAAAAAAACATTATTTCATGTGCTGTATTTATTTATAAGAATATTATAAATGTGCATTATTTTATAAATTAAATTCTATGATTAGTCAGTTATACAAAATCTTTGCATTCAAAAGTGAGATTAGATTTTTTATTTTTTAAAGATGATGATAAATTTGAGGAGTGCAAAATTTAGAAGACTGGTAGTTTCTGATCTGGTTATATGTGTAGTTCAGTGATAAATTATTGCTATTTAATGCTAATAGTTATAAATATCGAAAATGTATTAAAATATCTCCTAATAAAAATAATGACTGCCTACTATAATGATAGTAAAACCCATATGACCACAAGAAATGTAAATTAAACTAATTCAAAAATAATTAATTAATAATGATTGTTATGGTTTGAGACAGTAAAATCACTTTCTTCCTGTTAAGAATGTATTTTTTAACAATATATCTAAAAAGTAAGGTAGATCCTATCGTAGTTAACAATTACGAAATTTCTGAAATTGACGTTAAAATATATAGTTATGGCATATGCTAATAAGAATCATTTTTCATTTAGTTGGGATTGAGAACTGTGACACACTGATATTATTTTTACACGTCAGACATCGTTATTAACTTCCAACTAAATGTTTTACCAGATTATTTAACCATTGGAGTGAAACATTTTCATAAGGTATATACTTTTTTTATCGAATGATCACGATAGGTGATGTTTGATTGGTCTATTTTTATTTTTGATAGAAAGGTACAGGATCAGTTCCAAAGCATGATTTCTCAGATTGAAAGCTACAAGAGAACAACATCAAGTGAAATAAAATGCAATGAAAATTTGACTCTAACACTAAATAGATTAGAATTTGATATGGAAACAATAGAGAGACAACGTGCTGTGGAAGAAGACAAACAGAGAAAGCTGAGGGAGATGTTGATACAAACTGAGGATATGATTGATTTTACTCAAAGAGACCTGAACGTTGTACTAGCGGTAAGTTGGTCACCATAGATTTAATTCAGATTGAAGTAAAACCTGTGTTGGTTCTACTTGATATGATAAATAAATAACAATAACCCTTGCGAAAAATATTTAAACACCCTTGATGTACATTTAATATGACTGAATTAATGGCATTCTTAGTCCTAGAATGTTTGTAACCTTCTGATGATGCTAACTGTGTTGGCGAAATGTACATCAAGGGTGTTTAAATATTTGTAGCAAGGGTTATTGTTATTTATTTATCATAATTACACTACCTTGCTCTGTATAAAATTTCTGCTTGATATAGTAGAATATAGTTTTTCCTATTGAAATAGATTATAGAGCAATTTATCTGTTGTTATAGTAGTTCCTTTATAAAATTCAATTTTTTACTCTTATTCTCTATAAAATAATATGGTTAACAAAAAATTTAGATTCACTTTATCTTTTCATATAGAAATTTACTTTATAAACATAAGATAATTGTGGACATTGTTTATATTAAAACACCTTAAAATTTTGAAAGGTTTTAAAAGATGTTTTTTTTTTAAAGTCATGGATGACATTCTTCTTTTTGATGTAACCTCCCCAAATCTAGTAAAAATAAAAATATTTTCCATTTCCTCTACGCAATGTATGCTTCTTTGCATTTATAACCTTTTCATTTCAATTACAAATGTTTCTATTCAAATTTCATCATCCTTGTAGATAAAGATATAATTTACAGTGGAAAATTAATTTCACATAGTATTAAGAACACTTCTAACGTGTTTTAACACTGAGAGTTTTTACATTAAATATGTCACTATGTGTTTCTAGTTAGTTTGAAATAAAATGAGGAACATGTTTTTTCCAAAATTAATGAAGGTTCTTGAACCTAAGAATTTCTTTGAAAGTAATTAAGGTCATTAGAGCTCTTTTAAGAATTGATTTTATATTGAGAAGTAAACTTGTTACTCTTTCACTAAAAGTAACCTATTTGCTGCAAAATGCTTTCAAAATTTAAATCTAAAGCTATAACTGAAAATAGTGAAAAGAAAGGAAATTGATGATTTACTACAATTACATTATCCAAGAGTAGATCACACATAAAAACTCAACTCACAATATTTTTCAAGTCTTTTATGAGTCTGATCTCAGATCTATTTATTTTTTGAAAAAATATTCCAATTTATAGAACATGACATTCAAAATGCGTTTTTCTAGATTTTCATTCTTGTTTTTGTTGACAGTATCTTGAATTGTATCATTATGAGGTTTTTGCTGCATTGAGTCCATATTTCAATCATCGTTTCAGTTTCCCAGAATATTTTATAATTTTCATCTTATGTGTAATGTTTTAGTTTGGTTGAAGTGTTACCATTTTTAAGTAAGCTTAAACTCACTTGGTGAGTATTTTTGTTTTTCAGAATTTCTATGCATATGTTCTGATATAGACATTTTTGTTTCCTTAACACCGTTTCCTTATTCTTTAAGGTTTGATTTAAAGTTTGTTTTAAGTGTTTTATCATTTAAAAGCATCTGTTGTCAACTTTGATTATTTCAAAAAAACGTCTTCCTCTTTGACCTTTCACATCAAGAAGAGTTTGGGTTAACTCATTGAACTAAAAATTATTTGAAATAAAAATTCAAGTCAATTCCTTTTAAAATCCATGGAAAATTTTGTGTTGTTGAAAATTTTAATTTTGTATACACATAACTACAAAAACTAAGATACTTCTTTTTCTACCCTCAGTGCCACTACAATCCCATTCTCATCATATTCCCTATCTCCTCCCAATGTAAACACGTACTGTCATGTAAACATTGTCCAGTTTTTTCCTCAGGCATTTCCCCTTTTCCATAAATGCCCGTTTGATGCAAATTCAAATTTTCCTGCCTTCTTCCATTGTAAGAAACTCCTCTGCTGATCAGGCTTCCTACCATATCCATTATGCTATGGTACTTCCCTCCGGTGGGCAGAGGCTTTTGGATCAAAAGATTTTCCTGGTAAAAAATCTACTAGAATTACACTTCACAGACTCATGAATGGACTACTTTAAATGTCCTTAAACATCAATGTTTTGAAAATGATCTGGCAGGTTCTGAAGGAGTAGGAGTCAATTCAAAAGCTTCAAGACACTACTGGACTAATATCCAATGAGGAAAAGGCTAAAGTCTTTGCTGATTTTTTAAAACACATTTGATTTCACGTCATTGCGTTGAATACCTCGGGAGGTCCTGGAGTCAGAGGAACACCAGTTTATCCAGCTTAACACTGCCTACCAGAGACTATTACCTAGAAAGATGTATGCTCTTGATACTGCCTAAACCTCCCAATCATCCTTTCCTTCATCATACTTCTATCTCCACCAAGAAATAAAATCAGAATGCCTAGATTTCATCTCTGCCTTGCACAATATGACAAACGGGTCTCTTACGGGAAGTTTCTGAAGACTATTTCCTCATCCACATTCATCTGCTTATTAGCAAATGTTTTTAAAAACAGGAAAAAATAAATCGAAACTAAGACATATCTAGGAAAATTACTGTTGAAGTTGAAAAAAAAAATTGGTGAACATATTTAAACCATCTTAAATCTCATATGAAGAATGATCAGATGTATTCAAAATGTCTTAATGAAAGTAAAATTACAATAAAGGTCAAGCGTTTTTGTCAGCTGTATTTTATTTGAAACTAAAACCAATAAATAAGCCTGATTTCTCATTTCCAATAATGGCGAATACATTTTAGTTTATGATAAACCTTTATGTTAATAAAGTGTGTGTAATTATATTCCTGTCTAATAGAGCATATCTGCTAGCACAATATTATTATTTAAGAAAACTTTGAGGGACTTTAGGTTATGCAACACACAGATGTTGCCTTTGTATTCTCTTTTTATCCCTACCACATGATTTGCTTATTAAATGCCACATCTTTGCTGTAGCCAAATATCCACCCTTTGCTGAATGCCATGATATCCTTTAATGTACCTACCTCAGTGCCAAACCACTTCCACCTTGGGCACTCCAGGGTGGGACACTCACAGAGTGTTTTCTTTTGATCTATATCGCACATCACCCACTCAAGAAATCTAGATCCCCCAATTTATTGTTGCTTTCTCATTGTCTATATCCAGATGGATTGTCCCAGAAACCAGGTTAGGTTGAGACAGGTGTATATGCCCAGCTTCGATAAAGTCTCTACAGTCTCCGTCACACTAGAGCAGTTGTTCCCAACAAATTTTTTTTAATGACCCCCCTCATCGGTCGTTATAAGGACGTCTCAAGTTCTTAAGCTTAAACTGTAGATTACACGCAAAATAATTTGAGTTATATTAGTTATTAGTAAGTAATTTATGTTTGCCTACCCACTTACTTGAAGTTGGAAACTGTTCTTATATACAAAAATTAAATTTGATGCTACCACAAGCTTATTACAAGTAGACTCAGGAAATGTTTTGTTTTTATTTAAGATACAAAGAGTAAAATTGTCAACATATTATAGTTTGAATAAAAGTATAATAAGAATATTAATAATATTATTAGTTCAAAATTATTATACAATGCAATTGCAATAACTTATAACTTGACAATAATTTCACTGCAATGAGTTGAATCTGTCCTTTGAGTTAATGATTTCAGAAATGTTAGGTTCCATACTTGACACATTTGCTCTGATATTATACTGGGTATTGACAGTTCCTTAATTTATTTTTTATGAATCACAAAGTTAATAATGCCTGTTCACATCGGTAGGTAGTTGGAAAATGTAGAATTATTTTTATTACCTTATCATTGAGTGCTTTGTAAGTCTTAACGTACTGTCAACCAAATTTCTACAATGTTCTCACTATTAAAAACATTGTTTAATGTGTCACAACTGGTTAGGTCTACAAGTTGATTTTGTTTGTCTTCTGAAAGACTCTGGATCTTTTCTATTTCAAGGAAGAGAATGGATTTCTAAACCAATTCGCACTAGGATGTGGTTTTAACCCTTTGTACTCTGACAATGAAAACGCTTGTTTGGGGCGGCACTCCAAACCCGGGTATGAACTGGCATACAGCTTTGCCGCGTCTAATCCAATACTTCCAACACGTTGCCTGCGCTACTGCTTCGATGGCTTGTAACATAATTTTCTGTGAGTTACGCTGTCATTTTTAAAAGCTTAAAATAATTATTATTTTGAAATTATACAATATTTTTTAATATACTTTTCGGACACCTTTTTTCGATCTATCACTGCGAACCTTACATTCCCTGCTCTTTTCCCCCCATTTGTATGAAGTGTATCAGGAATTATGGCAAAGCCGCTTGTCACCAGACAGTGAAGATGCTTTTGCTTTCTTGAAAATTCACTATGGTTCTCTCCAATTAGTTGCCAAATCAGTTTTTCCTTATAATATAGATGTTTTATTTTATTATTGACATTTTCTGCAAAAAGTATATATGAATTCACAATCGGTGTTTCACAAAGCCAAAAAAATAATTTTCAATACCATTTCACACTCTTCCTGATGAAAGAATAAAATCCGATATAGTGATTGCTTAAATCCACTTCACCCATATGCTCATTATACTTATAGATTGTTACGGGTTTAGTTAACACTTCTTTCTCACTGTCTTTAGTTATACCTTCTTTAGGAATTATTTTATTTCCATAAAATGTTGAAATGACCCAAACTTCTCTTTTATCTTTTTAAATGAGTGCTCCAATATTGTCTTTAATCTTCGATGCAGAGATATCTCCTTTCTTCATTTTCTTTTTTTTTGTATTATTCATTTTTTCTGAGGGCTCTTTTCTGTTTAAATTGATGGTCCCTGTTATATGGTATTTCATTTTTTTTAGTACTCTTGCTAGTTCGAGATTTGTGTAGTACCTGTCAATATAAAAGTGATATCCATATCCCCTGCTGCTTGCAGTATTCCTTTCACGAGAGTAAGTACTATTCTAGTTGTGTATAATATCCCTGAATTTTTTAAAATTTGAGAAGTCTGCTTTCCAAAATATGGCAAAAGACTATAAACAGCCATTTTTGGAATCTGATACTACATATACTAGATACTACATATATTAAAATGCCTCATCTGGTGGACTTACCTTTATTGAAAGTCCTGAAGGAAACTCTGTCTTTAAACCCTACTCAAATTAGATTTGTCAATTGAGAGGTGCTGTCTTGGCAAGTAAAACTGTTTGTAGTTTTTGTTTCAATACAGCAAAACATTGCTCACTTTAGCGCTTCTTGACAGTGTACCTACAAAGTTTTCTGGTGGAGGAACTATGTGTAAGCCCTAAAAAAGGTGAAAAAATCTTGCCCTTGTGAAAACGTTACTAAAAATGGGAATTTATGAGTCCAATCTTCTGACCAATAAGATTGTAATGTGGCCAAAAGATATAAATCGATATTAATTAATACAACCAAAAAAGGTCTAAACTATTTGATACTAAAATCTGTCCATGTCAGCTGAATTGAGTTTTTTCTAAGTGGAGTATTACAATCTTTCCAATTGTGATTATTGGACTTATCATTTTCTAAATCCAAAAATTTACCAAAAGAACCTTTTGATCTAGTTCCTTCATTGTCAGATAACTCTGATAAGATACCTTCTTCCTCATCTAATAGCTGGATAATTCTCAGAACATTGGCTTCTTCCATTGTGAAATAAAACTGACTTTTAAACCACAAAATTTTAGCAAATTGAAACAAAACAAATTAATAATCAATTCACCAAAGAGAGATTTTAAAACAAACTTAAACACTATTGACCTTAAAAAAAGGAAACTAAACAAATAAATAATCAATTCACCAAAGAGAGATTTTAAACAAACGTCAACACTATTTATCTTGAAAAAATGAAATAATATATTCATCAAACAGGCACTTCAAACTTAATACTTGCGTGTGTATAACAGTTAAAGAATGTTCCGGAGCCTAGTCTCCAACCCTCTCTATCACTCCAAAAATCTTCTTTCAATTTTTTTTTTCTTAAATCTCTATCCACACTTTCTCCTCTTGTTTGTCTTTCCCCATCTGTTTCTGACATTGTTATTTTAACCTCTATACAAGTTCATAACATCTAAGTTTTTTACCCTCATTTCCTCTTTCCTTGTGCATAACCTCTATGAACCCTGATTCTCTACTTCATTTTTTTGTACCTTGATCTTTTAGGCAAGCATCCCAGAAATCCATATAAGTGGTTTCTAAGATTTATTCTGTATTAGGCATATGTTAAACACTATATATGACAGTAATTTAAATCATATTTTTAACTTGTTTGGAGATATGATTGTGTTATAATATGATGTTAATTTAACAATTTTTTTATTTATTGCATCCTTCTCTTTCTGATGACTTGAATCAATGAATCGTTATTTACTATTTCTATTAATAAAAATTTGAATCCTCTACAATATTTGATTTGTTGTTCATCTGGTATGAAACTGTACTTCTCCTATCAAATGGCATGTATTGTGTTTTGCATATATTGATCCAAAACTCATTCTTTATATTTCTTAATAAACTTCAGGTTCCTATATTCAAAATGATTGTATTCTTGTGATATTACTGTCTTGTTATTGATAAGATACAAGCATGGAACGCAGATGGTATTCCTCCAGTAGTAAGGTCATTTGTTTAGATTCTTGTTTTTAGAATTTTAATTGTTATTTAGCAGAATGTTATACAAAGTTGTTCAAGAGAAATAAACAAACACCAGATGCTAAAAACAGGTTGATAAATTGTTTGCTAAAACATAGAGAGAAAGATAGAGAGTTCATGTGGTGTGTGTGTGTATGTGTGAATGTGTGTGTGGCTGTGTGTGTAAGAGATAATGTTTCATACCAACTTTAAAATGCTGATTTTTTAATGTGGAATATGTTACTTTGACAACTTCAAACCTATATGTTTTTATCTCAAACACATTTCTGATTTCAAACACATTTTTAGAATAAACTCTCTATTTCTATTCTCTGATCTAAATATTGGTCAGTTATTTTCTTAAGTTTTTAAAGTTATGTCGTTTTTTGAAGTGTAAAGTAATGTAGAAATTGCGGTACAATTATTTCAGTAAGTTACTTTTCTTTTCTTTCTTATTAGAAAATATAATAAAATCCTAATGTATTCTGGCACAATTTCTTTATTATTTTAAACATCATCATTTTATTATTTTTCATATATTAATTAGTAGTTTGGGAGGTGTTGCTTTTTATTTGTCTTGTAAAAACTTTACCGAAGTTTAAGTGTATTTTTCAAATATTGAAATATTGCAATACATAGTTATTATACACATTATTATTTTATATTGTTTATTTATTACATTATTGAAATATATAATATTACATTATAGCAAAATTTTCTTATCTTTTTCCATGGTTGTTTAATTTTATATATAACGTTAAATAAAGTTTAATGTTATAGACATCACATGTAAGATTTTTCAAAAATGCAATCCTGCAAACTTCATCAACGATTCACCCTACTCTCCAAACTCATAATAACAGACTGATAATATCTCATACAATAACTTGTACAAAGGCTATAAATAATCCTTTGCATGCAGTTCACCTTATTGTAACTAAATCTGAATTGTAACGGTTTGATTTCATTCTAAACCAAATGCAAACATTTAAATGAGAACTATAGTTAAAGAAAATAAATCTTTAAACCATATAACTCTAATAATTATTTAAATGTCAATTAATTTGGTTACTTACAATTTTTTGCATAGAAAATTAAATATTTATCGTAATACTGGTTTTATTATAAAATCAGCTTGTTGATTTTTTGTTTTTTCCTAACAGTTGTGTTTTATTGTGTGTTAATCATGATAAATTAGAAAAAATTACAGCTTAGATTTTTATTCCAACTTTATTTTAATTATTGTTGTTTGGATGATATTTTGAGTAATTTTGACTATTGTGTATTTTTAGGAGCTGAATGTGAAGAATAAGGAGATATCACATCTGCAAAGACAGATAGATAAAGTGTTGTTAAACAAATACAAGTATGAGGATCAGATTTTGAACCTACTTCAAAGACAATTGACTAATTCTAAAGCTGAAAATCAGGCAAACAAACATATCAAGCAACTGCATGAGGAATGCAGACAACAGGTGAAATTAACACTAGTAATAGTTTGGATTAGATTTTGAATTTCTTTTGAACATTCTAGTGTTCTTAAAATTTTTCACAATTTTTTTTTGATGACCCCTTCTAAAAAATATACAGAAAGGTAACTGGTGAAAAATATTAGTCAATATTGACTAAGAAAACCAAAATTCTTCAGGGTATTGTTTTATAGAGAATGGACTTTTTTAGAACATAATCTTTGAACAAGATCGTTGAAGAAAGATGGTTATCTTTTAGTGTGACTGATAAGTTTAAGCCAATAAGAGCATTAAGTTCTTCCTTGTATATATGTATGTAGCACTTACCACTACTTGTCTTTGAATTTCTTTTTTAGTATAAAGCAATTTTATCAATTATTTCCTCTTTTTATAAACGGTTTAAAACATTCACCAATATCTGGATCTACATTTAACTTAGGGCCAGGTCTAATGTGAATGATAATTTTACTCTGCAGGTGAACGGGTTTAGTTTTACAACATCCATTTTTTTCCAAGAACTCTTTGATTAGGTATTTCTATAACTGTTTTAGAAGGCTGGGAAGGTTGTGGATGAGAATCTTGATCAGCATTAAAAAGAAACTCTTGGGATAATTTATACGAATTAAAACAATCCTTACTACCTCTCTCCCTTTTTCGGTTTATATTTCTTTCAACTTGTCTCTTTTCAATTGACCTAATATATTCAAAATCAGGAGCATAAATCTCATCTTTAGGACAATTTCTGGAAATATGGATCTGAATCTGTATCATCTGAGTCAAAAAAATTTTCAACGTTGTCTTCAGTTTCACTATCTTCTCCTTCATCATCAAATACCTCATCGATAAGTCTGGCGATTCTCTCATCATCATCCATTCTAGCCATGATGCTGAAAAATGAAAATGTATGGTTTCAGCAATAAATATTTATCACAATTTTGTCGTGTATGTCAGATTTACAAAGTTGATTCTGCTATATATTTTACTAATTATACATAAAATCTACGTACTAAAACAAAACTTAGAAAAATACTTGAATGTAATTACTACGTGTACAAACCATTTTAATAATAACAATATGTAAAATAAGCATGGTGACTTAGCGAAAAACGAGTGTTGTGGGCAGACAGAGAGCACGACTTAACCTTATCTTTCACTGTCTCAACTAACACTAAACAAAGAAAGCACTATGAGTGGGAAAGATATCTGGATCGTTTGGAAAGGGGGTATGAAGAATCGGAACATACTATAGATTGTAAGAATTACGTATACTTAGGAATCTAGGGTTTTAAACAAGATTTGTAATCTCTATTCAACATTGAAAAATTAAAAGAGTGAAAATAAAAAGTAGCTAAAATAATGTTGTAAAAAATATTATATAATTTTCAATAATAATGTAAAACCAGCATATTTACAACAAATAACTGAAGATCATTTTAAAAAACAATAGAAAACTTGAGCAATAAAATCACAATTAAATAGCAAATAACGAAATGCAAAAACATTTAGAAGATAAAATCAAATTGACCATATTTATATTTACAGGGTGCAACATAATATACTCTACAAAAAATTTGAAAAAAGAAACAAAAATTCCAAAATAATAAGACTGCTAGGAGTGAAATAAATCAAAACTCAAAACTAAATAACACATTATTAAAGGATTGATTAAAGAATATCAAATGTTAAAATTGCCACTTACCATTTACTGAATAAATACTATAAGAAAAATATTTAAAAAATTGTAAAGAGAACATATTTAAAAATCTAATTTATATATGAATAACATCAGCTCTATATTGAGAACATAATCATATATTCTCAACAGTAAACAAATTAAAACAAAATGGTGCTGAAGATACTAAAAATGAATTATAAGAAAATTTATAAATGATATGAAGGCAAATAAACAAAATTTGCTAACTTATAAACAAATATGAACCTGTGAACATATAAAAAAAAGACAAAAGGCCTGACAAGGAAACTTTCTACAATACTAGTTGAATTATGAGCGAGAATTAACATTTACTCTACGTATTGATACTACTAACTTTTATATCTTGCGATCTTTATTTAAATTTCTGTTCTCTTGATTTTAAAATTTGATTTTTGGTTCAACCCGGCAGGGGTCGCGTCACGGTCTTTTCCACCGGGTCTTCACTGTTTTCTTAATAACTCAAACTGCCGATTTTTGCAAGCTTCCACCCCCTCAGTACCTTCAAATAGACTCGTCCGCTGTCGAATGCTGTGTTTGTATTTTCGTTATCACCGTGTGTCTTAGTGCAGCCGCCTAGAAAAAAGCCAGTGTGGAAACCACCGTGAGCGACTTCTCGCATGGGCTAAAGTGTGACATAATTTTCAATTTCGCTTTTGTGTTATTGATCATTTAGTGTGTTGAGTGTTATAATTATTGTGTTACTACACAATATGAATCGAGCAGAGGAAGAAAGATCTGCCAGACTGTTAGATAGCATGGAAAGGGAAGAAAGGATTGAAAATCCTGGTAGTGTTCAAAGATAACTTTCTTGTAATATTATGATAAATTTACTTAAACATTCGACACATTTTGTTTCAAAATTGGTTCTTTTACATGACAGCTATCGTAAACATCCAGTACATTTTCTTATTCAGAAATTAGTTTTCATTCAGAATATATTATTAAACATAAGTATTTGTAAAAGAGTCCTTATGGTATGACAATTTATCTAAAGTCTTTATTTCTTTCAAACAATAAATTTGTTAAATCTTAAAATATTATTTAAAACTAATTAGTACATTATTGCCACAATAACAACTAATAGAACTTAAGTAAATACATTATACTTAATTACGATACTTGTATTTTTAGAATAAAATATTGTTCAGTATTTTTTTTTTTTTATTAATAAAATGACCCGGTCGAATCCACCGTGTGCGACCCCTCACGTTTTATTTTTCACGCGACTTCTGCCGGGTTAAATAACTAATTATATAACAAAAATTATTAATCACTTAAACAATAGTTTATGACTATCCGAACTTTGAATTTAGTATTTAGTAAACATTATTACTCGAATTGTTGTTGAATGTGCTTACATAAAATTTTTATTATTCTTCAAAAGTCTGATAATTAAATTTTGTAATGTCCTCAATTGTCCATGTTTAGACTATAGCTATAGACATTGAAGTAAATAATTTATTGGGAACTTGATTAACTTTAAGGTATATTTATAAGTGTTTAAGTTTTTATAAGAAGATACAGTCAACTTCTGGTAATTTGCTATGAGATAATTTATGGTAAAAGTTCAGTCAAATATTCAATTGTTGTAATACAGATTACAGGCATTTATATGAAGGCAAATAAAATAGATTTCATAAATATCTTTGTCAAATAAATCATTTTTCAACAAAAACGGGCACTAGTACATAAAAAATAATTTTTTTATGAAATTCTGCTTGTAAAAGTGAAAATATACATTATGATATCCAAGCCAAATGCTAAATGGAATTATGCATAGCGTGAATATGAAGCTATAATCGGAGTTGTATGATGTGAATGAATGCATATTTTGGTAAGAGTCTTTTAACTGTTTTGGAAGCAAGAAACAAAAGCATATTATAATAACAAGCCCACAGAAATTCCTATACAATAAGATTTAACATCACTTAAATAAAACATTACCATTAGACTCTTGTTACCTGAAAGACAAAACCTTATGACTAGTGCGTGTGCCCAGTTTTGTTGTATTGCGTAGAAGTATATTGCGTGTCTGAGTTGTAAATAGTTTTATTTGAACTGATGAAAGTTTAAATGTTTACCTCTGAAATGGGTTTCATTTGAAAAATATGTTGATGCCAATAATGTTTGTTTACAACAATGAATCTTCAAGACAATTTTAGTCAACTTATATGTAATTTATGTATATAACATGGTTTCAAAACAAAGGTTACCAGTTTCAAGAAAAGATTTTGTAAAAATAATGAGCAAAAGATTCATGGTTACAAGAAAGACTGAATTCATACTTTAGATCGCCACCTAAAATTAAAAATTAAAGGAAACTTTGATGGAATAATTCCAGCTGTCTAGTAAAAACCTTAAGGAACAAAGAAAAGTATGATTTTAGCATATTGTCCTTCAAAAATGTAGAGAATGACCAGCTTTAAATGTTTAAAGTGAACGGTCTGACAGACTAATGGCTATGAATAACAGTTGAAAAGTAACCTTTCGAATCTAGGATTAGAGACATGCTGTGTTCATCAAACACTCTTATATAATATTATGACAATATTTAACCAAAAATAATCTACGTCAAACACTTGAACCTGGATTCTTAGCTGGCACATATAAACTAAACTGGTAAACATGTAACATTTTAATAATTTAATTAATGAAATAATTCATTGTCCATTTTATCTATAACAGGTTCTCAGACTTGACAAGTCGAGACTCCAGCTTTTGGCTCCAGATAAGCTTTTTTTTATTTATTTAAAAACTTAGTAACATATCTAAAAATTTGCAACGTATTTACAATAAGCTAAAAATAGCAGATTCGAAAGCTAAATCTAAAGTTTAATTTATTATTATTGTCTAAAACACTTGAACATATGTTGGTATGTTCAACGCTTGCCTATAGTACCACTTACTAATGTTATGGTCTGAGTTGACAATGGGACACATCTCCTGAAACAGCTGTTCTCAGCAATAAAAAAAAAGTTAGTACTATTATAGGCTATAGACTATAAACTGTTTCAGTTTAATTTATTATGTTTTAAAACTTCCTGAATGTTATAATTCAACCCTTAAGTCTGTGGGCAGAGTTTAGATTCAAAATCTGAATTGCTTAATACTTCTATTTTAGTTACTCTGTTCTAAGCTAAGTATCAAGGGTTGTCAATGATTTGACCTTTTAGGGAGTGACGTTATAAAACTTATTGATTCAAATTGAGTTTCAGCTTTGAGTTTAGTAGTATACAGTCCAAACACAGCCACAAAAAGAGTTTGTTTTAATGTTTTCTTGATTAAACCAGAAAAAAATACACCCTGATTTTCTAGTAAATAAAAAACAATATGAATTATAACATCAAGCATTTTTTATTTTAAGAGGATATGTCTCTGGCATCATTTGTGACAATATAGAGAAAAAGCAGTTCTCTTGTTATCTTAAATGTAAGGTACATATTAAATAAATCCAGTATCCAATAAATCCCTTTTACTGTAAAGGATTGTAACAAATCAAAATAGCGTGTAGATATGGTAGATTAGTTATGCTAAACTTTCTCAACTTCAAGACAATCAAGCAGGTTGCTTATTATATTTTTTCGAGAATGCAATATAAGTGGCATCATTTTCTTCATAATATGTAGTATCAGTAACTCTACAGCTGCTACAATATCCTTAAAAGGAAAAGGAGGTTATATATAATGGCACTCTGCAAAACGTTTTTTATTCAGCTTTTCCCAGATGTCAGTTTTATTCTCAAATTATCAAGAACAGCAAACTCTTACTGAAAGTTTTCCACAAATTATAGAAAAGTTGTTATAAAAAAATTGCTATGGTATTAAAAAAACACAATGGCAAATGTAAGTTGCAGTTCTTGTTTATAAAGTACATGCACATGTCACAGCCAGCAAACTGTTTTACATAATTTGTGTGTTAACAGGAGCAATAGATATGCAAACCAGAGTAGTGATAATACATTGTCTTTTTTATGATAAGAATTGTATTTTTTATTATAAAAATATATACCTAAAATACTTTTATGTATATTAGAAGACTTATTACAGCTGTCACCACCTCTCTACCTCTAATTTTCAATTTCTCCTGTTACATGTTAATGCCTCTTCCAGTTCAGTTGCAGTCATTGCTTCGTCGATGCCATCACACCAACCTCTTTGTGCCTATGTCCTTTCTTTCTGGTCTCTGAGGGAATCTACTCTAGGACCTTTCGGGGCCACAAGTCCTCTGCCATCCTCATTACATGATCAAACCATGCCAATTCCCATTACTCTCTATCTCCTCCCTTATACTCTTATCCATTTCCATTTTGTTGATTTCTGACCCTTTCCAATTTTCATTTACCACACCTTCTTTGTAAATAGTCTATTTACATTGTCATTTATTTATTATGATTACATTTCGTAACTCCCATACCTCTGAATTGTAGAATGTAATGCTCTGAATAATACTTTTATAAATGTGTTTCTTTGTTTTCCTCGTGATTGTCTTTTGTCAGAGGAGAGAGTTTAGAGCTGTGTCACCACTCTACCTTTGTTTATTCTTTCCCTGATTTCATCCTCACTATCGCCTTTCTTATTAAAGATAATCCCTAGATATTTGCACGTTTGTATCCCATTAAAAATACTTATTTATATTTAATTATAAAAAAATTCAACATTTTTTGTTAATATTTTAATTTTATTTTTTAAGACTAAGGTTATGTTTTATACTTAATAATGTTCTGTAGTTTAAAAAATATAAACAGTAAGGAAAAGAGTTATTTAAAAACAAGTTTTCCATTATTTATTTCATGAATATTATACTCAGAAATGAAAAACAAGATAAAATTTAAAATCTGTGCAGTAAAACAATATTTATTTATTTTCTATTCTATAAATTGCACTTATTTTACATTTGCTTGTCATAAATTAAAAAAATGTGTATAAAAATGAGGTTAGCTGTAAGATCCTATCTTAGTATCTTTAAAAATGTTTAATAATCGTCAATGATAGAAAATTTCATAGACTTATCTGTAATGGAGGTAAAAGAGGGCTTTTATAATAAGAGGGCATTATAATTATTTATCTGAACATTCCTATGTATTTTCAAATGTTGACCTAAAAGATTTAAGACATCAGTAGAATTACTTACAGTTTTATTCAGGGTAAATATGTTTATGGAATAGGTTTATCTAGCTATTGCTATTGTCCCAAGATACGTCATCGGTCAGTCCTGATGGGAGAGATTACAATGTCGTTGCTATTGCAAATTACTCTCAGAGAGGATTGTCTGAAGTGGATGGATTATTATAGTAGAAAATAGTTGAATAAAATGTTTTATAAATATTATATAAATGTAAAGTTGTGTAATCTTCTCTTTAATGAATTTGTATTTTTTTTACTGTTAATAGGAAGTGTTAAAGTCTTCTTCTGAAAATGATCTTGCTAAAATATTGCTGCTAATAGAACATGAAACAAAAGCAATAAAAGAACATCAAAGAATGATTGATGATGAGAAAAATCTAGAGCATGAGCGAGATTTGGAAATACAAAGCATGGAAATGGAATTGACTAAACTTGAAAGAAGCATTGGAACTAAACAGACACGAGTTGACACCATTAATATAAAAGTGGCTGATATTATAGAAAAAACTGGTGTAAGTACTAAATGGTTTTGACATGTTCTTCATTTTTAGGTTTATGTAGCATATTTCATAACAGAAAGTATATTTTGTTTCAAAATAATACCATAACTATTCAGAAATTTTTTAATATAAATATAAAAATGTTTTATAGTATTTGATTCTATCTTCATTTGAGCTACTGGAGTTAAAATATGAGTTGACAATGGGACAGACCTCCCAAAATAGCCATCCTCAGTAATCAAAAAAGTAAGTGTTACAGAGGCAAGTGTAACTTACCAATAAGTGTTCAAGGATTGTTTTATAATTAAAATTAATTCCTTTAATGTGGTGTATTTACAAATTATGGTACCGATGCTCTTATAAATTTCTAGGCTTCCGCATTTTTACTAATGTAGTTACCTACAATCAGACATGTGCATTACGTAAGGAAAGTATATAAGTAGTCATTTACTTACAAAACTGTAACACATTGCATCGGATTTGTTTAATTTTTTTAGTGATAAGAATAATTAAAAGTAAAATCAATCTTACATTTCCATATCAAAATTTAAATTTCAATCTTTTCATATTTCAATCAATCAATTTATATTTCAAACTTTTCTTTGCTTCTTGTTGCATAATATAAATACCATGAGCATATTGTCTTTTTTTAAAGTTTCAATAAAAGCTGGTCAATTTGAAATATAATATTAACAAAATTTAATTTTAACTCCATCAGATTCTCTATGGTTTATTAAAATAAATAATTTGGAGCTTCCGTGTTCCCAACATATTTTTGAGAGCTTCATTTCAATAAATGTGTTAAGCTGGATGCTAGCTTGTAATAAAACAAAACTAGCTAAGAAAAAACAAAATAAACAAAAAACCTTATACCTTAGAGTTTAACCCTTTGGACTCCATTTTTGGTTATAAATCGGCAATGGCAATATGCATTTCAACTCTGACCATCAGAGTTCCGACCTTTGATGCCGAACTCTGAAACTGGGCAATACCTGGCAATGTTTTTGTCGTATCCACTCAGAAGCCAAGTGTAACCCGGCATTATTTTTCAGGTTTTACACTCCAAAACCAGTTATAGTTTGCCGTTTTTAATATCAATAATCGTGCTATATTGTGGTTTTTGAAATAACTTTGTACAAAACTTTAGTTTTTTCCTAGGTTGGTAGTTATGGTTAAAGCTATCAATAGAACAACATGTCCTATACATCTTTGTTTTCATTCACAAGTACTGCTTTTAAGTGCTTGTTTACTGAATATATTATATAATTATTTACTTTTATTTTTTTAAAGCTTAGTATTGTTGATATTTCTTTTTAATATCTTTCTTTTATTTATTATTTATTCCTGAAAATGTTTTGTAAATTTCCACACCCAACAGAAATATAAATAAAAACCATTAACTTTTAAATGATTATTTGATATGTTTGAAGTAAATATTAAACACATAACTTAACATTGATTTTACTAATAAAAGGGATTGTATAATTGCAAAATGTCTTTTGTTTAAAGCCTTTATAAATATTAGGGTAACTGATAAAATAAATGTGGCTAAATCCACCGCAGGGATAGCGTAGATAACTTGTTGCAAGTCTCAGAGTAGACACAGCAAACACTTAACTGGTTCATACCCAGGTTCTGAGTGCCATGCCAAACGAGTGTTGTTGTTGTTGGAGTGCAAAGGGTTAAAAATATAACTCCTTATATAACCTACTACTGAATAGCATAATTTGATACTATTAGTTTTTAACGTTTGTACTGTAAATTGAGGTGCCATAGCATATATATTGTTGACAATGTAAAATGTTCATAGTTTGCAAAAGTTGACTCAATAGATGATCTACAACTAATTATTATTTCACTTAGAACTTTATTTTTTTAATCAATTATTTTTGCTCACAGTACTTCCAATGTTCTAAACTACTGATTATTGCTGGCTTTATATTTTTCCATCCGCTACTTTAAACTTGCCAAAACTCTCTGTTGTGTTATCTCTAATGTTTACCTGGTGTAGTTTACTGATTACATTTTCATTTCATACTATTTTATTGTAATATGTAATTAAATATTATTATGTATGTACTGTAAATAATATATATATATATATATATATATATATATATATATATATATATATATATATATATATTACATTATATATTATTCTAGAACAGACGTTCTAGAAACGTCTGTTTCTAGAATTTTTTATGAGTTTTTTTTTGGAAAAATAGCTGTCAGTTTAAAAAGAAACAAAAATTTAGTCAAAGTATAACATTTATTTTGAAAAACTACATTTTATTTTATGCAACTTTATTTGCAATTATTGACAACAGTGTATATAGCAATTTTAATGTTATTTCTTTATGTTTGCAGTGAATGTTAGTTCTTGAGCATTCTGTTTTTACTTTATATTTTATTTCTCATATTAAATAATAATGTGTTTTTTATGAACTCCATTAAGTTTTCATAATATTTTGAATAATATTAAAAAAAACTACTTGACTAAAATTTTGGTTTTAACACGTTTTAGCATTATTATTGTTGGCGTTGTAACCAAATTAAATTTCTATTTAATTGAATTTCGGATAATAATTAATGATCTAGACCGGAGGACCATCAGCTCTTAGGGCTGAAAGATAAATGCCTTAAACAAAGTACATTAAACTATGATTCAAAGAATATTTGGTTTTAAAGAATAAGCCTTAAGCACTACAGCTTACCTGATAACAGAGGAGTTGCAGTCTTTCACTTTAAAGCAGTAACTTAAATGTATCAGGAACACTTTAATTTTAATTAGAAAATGTAGCTAACACAAAGTCATTAAAATGAGTGCACTCAACTTATAGTAAAATTAGCTTTTAAAGACAAAGTCCTATAAAGTCCTAAATAAAGTCCGAAATAAATCCACAGTTCACTTGTCAAACCGTGTACACTGTAGTTGAAGATAATTCGTTGGTATGATTGTTCATGTTACCGAACGTATAGTACTAAAGCAGGCGATTGCAATGTTACACTGAATACCGTAACACAATGGGAACTTTATCTAATACACTTGTTTTAAGTCAAATAGCAATTAAACTTTCTTGCGGACACTAGTTACTTGTTACATGATTAATTATAGTACATATTTATGTATTAACGCGGTTAGCCGAGGTTAACAAAGCGGTCATAAACATAGGAAAACTAGAACAGGAGTTAACAAAGCCATCTGACTATTGCGACTGCTGTTCAAGGAACAAAGAAAACAGAGCCAGAAACTAATCTAGGCCAAACGCTTACATGTAGCACAGATGTTCAATGCCAGCTGTTCCTTGATCTAGTCGCTGTTCTCAACATACCGCCCACCGAAACGAAGGTTTTTAGAGTCAAAGATGAATGAAAATAGTGGGTAGATCAGACGTCCAAAAAGGAGACAAATTGAAGCTAAGAAAAGGGTGGTATTCCTATAAGTTTATGCAACGGGCGTTTAAGACGGGCATGGGCGGTCTGTACAGTGGCGACACGACTGACGTGGTCAAGGCCTGGATGAAGCTCGATTATACGTCCCATGGGCCAGCATAGAGGGTCCGTGTGTTCACCGGAGATATAGACTAACTGTCCTTTGGTCAATGGAGTCGAGTTCTGGTTCCATTTGCGGCGTTGGATTTGAGTGTGTAGGTATTGGGTGGACCAAATTTTCCAGAAGACATTTGCTGCAAAAGAGACCAACGTGATTTGAGAGGTGGGTCCTTGAAGAATTCAGCAGGAGGCGATAGCAAAGGGCGTCCATTGAGAAAGTGGCCTGGGGTGAGGAAGGATACCAATTCGTTGGGGTCTGGCAGATGTCAAAGATGTCTCGTTAGATGTCAAAGATGGGGCGACAGTTGAGAATGGCTTCAACATGTATGAAGAGAGTGGCTAGTTCTTCCAAAGTTAACACATTATGGCCAATGGTACGCTGAATCAGTTGTTTGGCGGATTTTATAGCAGCTTCCCAAAGACCACCAAAATGAGGAGAGGCGGGAGGATTGAAATGCCAAGAGATGCATTGGTCAGCTAGTTGGGTCTGAATTCGTGTTTGGGAACTGTCCAGGAACCATTAAACCTCCTTGAGCCAGTTAGAAGCTCTGGTAAAGTTAGTACCATTATCAGTGTATACGTGTGCGGGTAGCCCACGTCTAGCGGTGAAGCGGTGAAAAGCGGCAAAGAAACTGTCAGTGGAAAGGTCTGCTACCAATTTCAAATGAACCAATTTAGTTGTCATGCAAACAAACAGGTATAGATAGGACTTGAGCACTTGGGATGTTCTCAGATGATGGGCTTTGGTGTCAAACGGCCCGCGAAGTCGATGCCCACTTGGTGGAAAGGAGGTGAGGGCGTCACTCGTGCAGACAGTAGGTCAGCCATTGTAGGTGGGGTTGGTTTAGCATGCATCCGAAAGCATCGAAGACAAGCATGAATGCAATGGCGTAACAGTGAACGTAGTACAACGATCCAGAATTCCTTGCTGATCATAGCTTGTGTGGTGCGTGGTCCGGCGTGCAGAGCTAGTCAGTGGTAATGGTCATAGATAAGGTTGACATAATGATGTTTCTTAGGTAGAAGTAGCGGATGTTTAGACTCGTAGCTAAGTGATGAATGCTGAAGACGACCGCCAACCCTGAGCAGTCCACAGAAATCAATGAACGGAGTTAACGACCGTAGAGAGTACGCGACTCGGCATCCAGCTTGAAGATCCTTTAAGGCATCTGGAAAGGGTTGTTGTTGTACCAGTTTAACGCATAGAGATTGTGCAAGACGCAACTCGTGCACGGAAGGCTGTTGGAACTTAGATGCAAGTTGGCGGGTTTTGGCTTGGTAATGAGTCTGGTGAGTGTGAGTGTGAGCGCTGCGTTGGTGACAATTTTTAATGAAACACAACACATAGGAAAAAATGTGATGAACCGTCTCCTGGTCCGAATATTTAGAAATGACTTCAAGGATTAGGTTGGGTGGTTGTGAAACAGTGAGGTGTACTAAAGCTTCCATTCTATTTTCGGTTTGGTATAGGTTAACCCCGGTGTGGCGAGTGAGCCTCCAGTCAGTCGGGGGGGGGGGGGGGGGGCTCAATCCACTTGGGGCCATACCACCATAGATGGTGATCGGGCGAGCTGGCTGGGGAGACACCCTTGTGATGCAATATCAGCCAGATTGTCCAAAGTGGAGATATGAAACCATTGATCAGGTGTGGTAGTAGAGGTGATTTCCACAATGCGGTTTGCGACAAAGGTTTTCAGTTGATGTGGTTGCGCGCACATCCAATGTAACACTATTTCAGAATCCGTGAAGAATAGGGATTGAGAGCTGGATATGAATGATAGAGTATCTTTGAGTGAGTCATACAATTTGGCGAGTAGTATGGCGCCGCATAATTCCAAACGAGGTATAGTGAGCACTTTGATGGGAGCTACCTTGCTCTTGGCCAGCAACAGTTGAACTGTAACTATCCTGTCTACCACTGACCTGAGATAGAGTGATGCGGGGTACCCAGATTCAGTGCCTTCACAGAAGCCTAATATATGGTGATTCACTGATCGTGGTCCCACATTTTGCGGTATCTGAATAGTTTCCAGGCACGGAAACTGCGCACTAAATTCATGCCATTGGGTTTGTAAATTGGTAGTTAAGGTTTGTTCCCAATCGAGTTTAGCTTGCCAAAGCTGTTTGATAAATAACTTGATCCAGAATGTCACTGGAGTGAGAAGTCTGAGCGGATCAAAAGTGTGGGCAACGTACGACAAAATGGTGCGTTTGGTAGGTGGCTGATTGAACTTCTGAACCTGGTAAGAAAAGTTGTCCGAAGAGGGGTTCCATTGGAGTCCAAAAATTTTTATGACTGAAGAGTCATCCTGAAATAGTAGCGGGTTTTCAAGATGTGTGTCAGGAAATGTCTCTAATACTGATGGGTCGTTAGATGACCACTTTCTGAGTTCCAACCCAGCACGTG
Source organism: Prosapia bicincta (assembly GCA_036971475.1). Lineage (NCBI taxonomy): Eukaryota > Metazoa > Arthropoda > Insecta > Hemiptera > Cercopidae > Prosapia > Prosapia bicincta. Next base: position 59,282,960 of record JBAIZL010000001.1, on the reverse strand, counting down.
CAAAAATGCTGTTAAGTTCACGGATGAGAAGTTGAGCATCTTCTTTGGAGTCAGCGCCTGTGACTACATAGTCAACATAAGTTTGGTGAAGTGTAGCATTGGTAGCGGAGGGGAAAGCTTTACCTTCATTAAAATGAGTGCACTCAACTTATAGTAAAATTCACTTTTAAACAAAATCCTATAAAGTCCTAAATAACAATCCACAGTTCACTTGTCAAATTGTGTACACTGTAGTTGAAGATAAGTCCTTTTTATGATTGTTCATGTTACCGAACGTATGGTACTAAAGCGGGTGATTGCACAATGTTACTCTGAATACCGTAACACAATGGGAACTTTATCTAATACACTTGTTTTAAGTCAAATCTCGGTTAAACTTTCTTGCGGACACTAGTTACTTGTTACACGATTAATTATAGTTAATTATAGTACATATTTGAGTATTAACGCGGTTAGCCGAGCTTAACAAAGCGGTCATAAACATAGGAAAACGAGAACAGGCGTTAACAAAGCCATCTGACTATTGTGACTGTCATTTAAGGAACAAGGAAAACAGAGCCAGAAACTAATCTAGGCCAAACGCTTACGTGTAGCACAGATGTTCAATGCCAGCTGTTCCTTGATCTAGTCGCTGTTCTCAACAATTATTATTATTATGTATTCATTTATTCTATACTTTTCATTTAGAAAACGTTTTTTTCCATCTTGTTTTGTAGTTTGTTGCAAAAAATATTGTATGGAAATTAGTGTATTAGTTTAATAATAGATACAAAATGGTTTAAAAAGGATAGGTAATTTATACAATGAAATTGACCTAAAATCAGAAATTGTATAAATTATATGCAAGCTTTAATTCATAAGTGCATTATATATAATTACCAATTACATAATAGCTTAATTTTATGTGAAATAAAAATAATATGCAATTTAGAACTATTTCTAGACAGAACAACACTATTGTTAACTTTGTATAAATGGAAATCTTGCAATAAAAACTTAGTACAATTATTTTTTCTCCAAGGAAACATCCACAGTGACATATCTTAGAGATGCCTCTAAGTTTGTTATGTCTCTAAGTAAATAAATTACAACTCATTTTTTTTTTTAACTTGTTTTCAGTAAAATATAAGTTGAAGTAATAACTGTTCTAATTTAATCTTTTCAATTGGCACATAATTCAAAAAATAAAATTTCAAAATCTATATTTTGTATCTGTACCTAAACAGAGTATTTGTTGAAAAAAAGAATTTAATAATAAAATGGTTATAAGAAAAGTATGACATGTACAAAGATAGCTATTAAGTAAATCTTCGGTAAAGTTTTTGATATTTTTTTCAAACCAGTCACTCTCTACTACTAACACCATATGTTTTACTCTAATAATAGCAGGAACTTATTTTCGAGGTTATAGAAATTGTTTCCATCACATACCCTTAAATTCCTCAATGTATTGAAATTTCCTACTTTTTAAGTGAAACCTAGTTTTTATAATTAGGAAAAATCACAAAGGGCATGGCCTGGATAAATTGGTTCGTGTGCAAAGTATGAATTTCCGCATCAATCACAGTGTGCTGCTGTAAACCATGAGCTGCATGGCATAAAACATAAAAAACAAACATAGCAGAGATAAATCAAATGTTCAAAACTTTAATAATAGTTTCCGAACTGAAATGTAACCAATTTCAATATTACAGACTACTCACATATAATGATTTCATAATTTCACCAGATACATGGTTGCATATATTTTTCCTCTTAGATCTTGTTGTTATGGTTTGCAAACATTTATGTTTGAACCTAATAAATTACCTAGCTATTTGCTGAACTTATAATTTAAGTATAATTTCATAAATTTACTTAAATTATAAGTTTGAAAATTCATTAATTTTTTAATATCACATAAATGTAGATTTTCCTCTTAATATATATTTTTTTTCAGTGCGTATTTTTGAGTTTTTAACATTATCACACTATATCTAAAACCATTTGTAAACTATTGTGTAGTTCAAACACTTCTTATAACCATTTTATAGTTATATCTAAGAGTATTGCTAAGTTCTTGGCAAAATGTGAAGCAGATATTGAGGAAAGTGTCTCTACTATGGCAAATGACTTCAAACATTAAAAAATCAACTAAAGTACAGTGGAACCCCTCAAATCCGAACTAATTGGGGCTATAGTCTGTTCGGATTTGAAAAACTTCAGATTTGCCAAAAAAGTTGGGATTTCAGATTTGCTGTGTATTTTGCATTTCACAGAAGTTAGTTTTTTTATTAACAAATAATATTATAGCATTCATTAGATATTTCTGTATAAAACATTTGACAGTTTTGCAGTGCTATAAGTGAAAAGTCTTTAGAACTTATCACTATCATGCCAAAGTTTCCGTGAATGAAAAAAGTAACGAGGCTGTATTTGTATGGTTTGTACAAGAGAGGCAGATAGGAGTTCCTACTTGTGGCTCATTAATACAAGAAAAGGCATTAATTACAGTTAAACAAAAAATAATGAACAGTGATTTGGAATTTACTTCTAGCAATAAATGGTTGCATAGACGGAAGAGAAGGCACAGAATTAGACAACTATCAGTAAGCTGGGGGAAGCTATCAGCTGATAATCTTGCTGCAAAAGAATATTTAAACGAATTCACAGATTTGATTTCGTCTGAAAATCACTCACCCCACCAAGTGTATAATTTGGACGGACTGGATTGAATTTTAAAGCCCTTCCCACTAAAAGTTTTGCTTCTAAAGAAGGATCTTCTGTGCCAGGCTTTAAAACGAGCAAACAGTGTTTCACAGTTTTAGCCTGCAGTAACGCCGCAGGGACAAATAAGCTACCATTAATGATAATTGAAAAATCCGCCAAGCCACAAGACCTTAAAATTATGAATTTGAATGCTCTCCCTGTTCATTACAGAAATCAGTGTAAAGTGTGGATGACTGGTAATATTTTCAAGGAGTGATTAAAAAATGAATTTGTTCCTTCAGTAACAAAATTTATTGAAAAAAATGGACTACCACCAAAAGCTCTACTTTTGATAAACAATGCTTCTTCACATCCTTCAGACATGCAGTTGGTGTGTAAAGACATAAAAGCAATTTTTCTCCCGCCTAACGTGACATCGTTGCTTCAGCCTATGGATCAAGGTGTGCTGCAGAACATAAAACTGAGCTACAGAAAAAAGCTTCTACAAACAATAATTAAAGAAGATTGTTGTCTTTCTATTCCAGAAAAACTTAAGAAGATTAAAATGAAGGATGTAATTTACTGGGTAGCTGAATCCTGGAATAATATCAGTAATACTTTACTCCAGAAATCTTGGAAGAAGATCTGGCCTAGCCTCGAATTTGTTACTCATGCCAACATTACCACCGCTCTCGACATTACGTTATGTAGAACAATATGCAGCTGCAACACCCAGTGATGTTAAGCTAATGTGAAGGTGGCGTAGCATCATATCCTCGGGAAGATTTACGTCTCTTCGCCAGATGAAGGTTACTGATTTTAAGTGAAACATATAGTTTTGTGTTAGTCTTTTTTTATTTTACTGACAATAAATTATATGATAATGAAGTGATACAGTAGTACTGTATAGGCCTTTGTATTATATCATAATTTTACATTGTCAATTCCAATATATTGCACACCTCAGTCCTGTTTTACGTAAGTAGCAAACTTTTCAGTGCATACTTCATTAAATTTTAAATATTGTTTAAAATTTGGTTTTCATCAAATCCTGTTCGGATTTTGCGGGGGTTCGGATTTGAGGAAAGGAATCTTAAATTTTAGTTTAAGATAACATTTGAGGTTCTTCAAAAGTAGTCTCTGCAAAAACAGATTTGTTACTAACACTTTGTAGACAAATGGCTGCTATAGTAAACATAACCCACTTCCAAAAAACTTAATATATTTTTTATTTACATATTTCTTTCAGATTGAATGTCTATTTTACTGGTCATACATTTGTCTTCTGTTGTCTTGGCCACCATTTCCTCCTGTACTGTTTGTTAGCTCATAAGTGTAACTGATTTGGCATTTTGAGAATTTAAAATTTCAATAATACACATAAAGACTTTTTATGTACTAATATTTTATGTAATAGAGGATTCTTAAAAAATATTTAATGGATTATATTCCTTGAGTATTGTTGGAATTTTCTGTAATGCAAATACAGTCCCTGATTTATAAAAAAAAAACACTTTGTTCTTTATAAAGTCTTTTACCTTGAAACTGTAAGATTTGATGGACATTTTGTTTGTAAATAAATACACCCATTATTAAATTCACAAGTGCTGTATTTATTAACATTAAACGTTGTTGCCCATACAGTGCATTAGATTTTATAGATATCCTAGCTCCAACTTGCTATTTCGTGAGCCCATATTTTAGCACTGTTTGTTACGTCTGTTGCTTGCAATTAACATTGTCATGTTCAGAAAGTATTTCTGAGTGACATATGTGAAATAATAAAAATTGAGTCTACCCATCACTTAGTAATGTATATTACTCTTTATTTTCAACACTTTCTAAGTACAAAATCATCCTTGTTTTGGAGTGGCCGGATTTTCTGGAATCTGCTGGTATAAATAAATCACTGGCAAGTATAAATTCTAATAAATACTTGCACTATTAAACAATAAACTCATAAAATATCACTGACGTATCTAAACTAAACTTCATACTGTCTAGATAAATAGAAATGTTATAGCAAAGGAAAAAATCTCCACAAAATGCAAAAGGCTTGAAAGCATTCCTGTGGAAGTACTATAACATAATCGTTTCCTGACATATTGGAACAGAATTACAGACATACTACGGACAATTATGGATATATTACAGACAGAATAAAATACTTTTAAAAACATTTGATGTATTATTATTTGAAATACACAATTACTACTTGTCCACTATAATGACCACAAAAGTGTTTGTGGAATTTGGTATTGTTCACTAGTGACCATTTGACCTAAAGGAAAGCAACTGCAAAACACTGTACAAGATGACAGCGAACAGGCTTTTGCCACTTCAATGGTCTTACAAATCTAGAGAAAAACCTTTAAATTCTGTTCAAAATTAAATTGGTTAATATATAAGAACTAATGTCTAATACTTTGTACTATAATTTCTACTCCATTAAACATGGCACATTGAATTAATTACTTGATAATGAATTCCTTCACTAAAGTTTATGGTGATCAGCTCTATTTACTTTTTTCTAATAAATGTTCTACTCACATAACTGTCAAAATTTTCATAGAAGTCATTACCCACAAAAACATAACGCACTTCAGCCAGTAAAATGTTGTTTATTTTATCTTCCCAACTTTTTTTTGGTGAAGCATTAAAACTTGAGATTTTGATTTTTTTTTACAGAGGTTATGTGAATGATAGGATATATAAAATAATATTTGAACATACTAGTCACATATTTTGTTTATATCCACAGAACATATCTGAACTTAGTCCTGATGAAATGTATGTTAAACAACTGGAGAAACAGATTGCTGAGCACAATTCTAACATTGAAGACTTGCAGATACTGTGGCTCAGGGAACAGAATCACATTGTAACTCTTAAACAGCAACGCACGAGTCAGCTTCATCAGTTGAATATTTTCAGGAAACGTAAGTTAAGTTATGAAATTGTAGGTCATTGTTATAATTTATGAGAATTCTAAATCAGAAATTTAAAAAATGTAGTAATTTCCAAAATTTAATTTTTTTACGTAATTTAAAGAAGTAATTACATTTTGTTTGAAAAGGTATAAACATGTTCACCAACAATCTTTTATTTATTGTCTTATAATTTTGTCTTTACAGTTTTCTGAAATAGTTATTTATTAAAAGGTACTTAAACATTGTTTACCTTACAGTTTATAAAATTGTCCAAAGTATAGGAAAGTTTTTGTTGTATGTAACTTCTCTCTTTCTCACTTTGCTGTTAGTATTCAGTCCGGAGGGCCGTCCCCAAATCAGCCAATATTCCATTTACTTTGAAGGAAAATTCCACGTACTAAGCCATTCAGTTTTAGGAAAATAGTGAGGAGGCAGCTTATGTTAAAAAAGATGCTCTGGAATTAGTTATGATTAGGATTATTTGAAAAAACCCTCCCTCATATTCCTTTGAAGACACTGGAATTATCTTGATTGTAGTTGTCAACAGAAACAAATTCTTGGGCTACTTCGTTTTATTATTAGTTTCCATCCAACTTCTCACAATTGTAAACAACATATTCCCGAAATTCTTTAAGTCTCTCATTTGATCAATTGAAAGTGAACAGCTAGTAACTCAATATCTTTTCTCCCAAAGTTTAGACTTTATTGTCATTAGGATATTAGGTCAACTATATGGGCCGATTTAGCCGAGGCTGTGTCTTCACCACTTAACATTCTCTTTTTAATTGCTTCTGATACTTCCTAATAGAAGACAACAGGATCAATGGGCAGTTTATTATTTTTTTCAAAATGTTCAATTCCCATAAATCTTTTATTGTTGACAGACATCACAACTTGCTTGTGAAATGTTCCCAGGCTATCTTTCTGAGGAATAAATGTATTTACCAGAATCTGTAAACTTTTGTTACCTCGGAACAAATCTACATCTCGGTTCTGCAGTTTTTCACTAACTTCTAATAGTTCTTAAAGTGCACCACACATTAGACCCAAATCTAGAACAAAAGTCATGGAAGTAAGTTTCCTAAGCAGACCTTCATACTTGCATCTGTCTGAACTGTCACAGGTTTGGTCTTCTTTAGCTGACCTCAAATTGTTTGCTAGAATTTTGTAGTTTTATAAATTGCTAACAATTTTCAGAAGCTGGAGGCTACCCAACGTGTACCCAATACCCTACTAATTTTCAACAGTTGAACTTCAAGCTCATTTTCAACCAAATGCAACTCTCGGTTGTTCTTTGGCAAGGCATGGTACAGAACTTATAAATGAACATTTTAAAGTGATTGATACTGGTAATTTTCTTCACAACATCATTCACACAAAGTTCAAGCCTGTGATTAGAGCAATGCCAAATTTAGATTCAGGGAGACCTGTCTTTTAACAAGACATACACTCCAGACCTCCTACCAAGCATTAGGAATCCTCCGTCATATTCCACAGCAATTAATCTATTTTGAAAAACATTATCTAATTTGTAACCTTCAAGGCATTAACTTATAGCTTGAAAAATACCAAGAGACATCACACTGTTAAACTCAACCAGGTCCAAACATAAATTCACAGCGGATTCCATTCTTAAATGTTTTAGGCAAACTGTAATATACAAAATCAGAATTGATGTTTTGCACAAAGTTGTTGATTAATCGATGATGGTCGCAAAGTTATCATTTGATTTGATTATTTCTTTTTTCTCATTTCTACACTTATGTGTCCTATGATATTTACACAAGCCTTATTTGAATAAGGATGCGATCGATATTTAATTCATTGAGCTGTTGTATATCGATTTCTGACTCAAAGTTGTGGAGAGACTGATTCTGTTTTGTAACTTTATAGGCAGTTCGCAAAATTCTCGTTGTAACATCTTTCTCTTTTAATATTGTTATCAAACACACATTTTCTAAAGTTTTTTTTTTAGACTCTGCAACAATTTTAAAGCTGTTAAATATGTAGCACTGTCTTCGTGATAATATATTTTTTCCTCAAGCTGTTTACTGTGGGGATCGAGTTTTCCAAAACTAGTAATATCACATCCAGTCCATTGCTTAGACACTTTCGCACCAGATATGTTTCTATACCTAGATATCCAACATTCTGGGAAAGCTCACACCGGAGCTTTTTATTGTATACAATAAGCCAACTGTATTTCTTACAAAACTCATTTTTTTGATCCAAAGTTCAACAGTCTAGCCACTATTTATTACCTCCTTAGGTGTCATCATTAGAAGAAGATGAAGTAACTCTGGAGGACCTAGGCTGTTTGACTCAGGTTGATCTAATTGGAAGTGTCGTGCAGTTTTCAGTCAAAGACAAATTTTACCTTGACTTACAACTGACGTTCGACAATTCTAAAAGTAATGTAATGTATGCTACTTTCCTTTCAATCAGAAAGGACACCGTACCGGTGCTTACCATCACAAATCTAGCCCTGATTACAACATTGTTTAATATTTTGCAGAATTGATTAGTAGCTGTAACAATTATTTTTTTTCTATCAAAGGATATCAAACTACAACTACTTCTATTTTGGTTTTAACTTAATAATACCTCAAATAGCAGAACAATGTGTCTGTTGTTTAATACTAATACAGTAAACTCCTGATTATCCGTGGGCGGATTAACCGGTTTGCGGATTATCTGGGGTCTGCCACTGTTTTACAAATATCCTATTTTTATTTCAATCAGATTCATTTTTTTTTTTTTAATCACTCAACGTGGCACAATATCCGGTAAAAACAACGATCATAAAAATAAAAAAAAAGTAAGCTTTCTCAAATAACGCAAGGATAAACGATAACTGTCCTATTAGATTGAATGATCCATCTCGAGGTGGGAACAGTTTACTGTATATAAGAGACAATTATAAAATGCTTGGACGCCCGAAAACCTAATGTGTATCATAAGATTGTAAACAAATGTCAGCTAATCTCAGCTATAAATAGTCTAGGACATGACATATGCATTATCCATATCTGTCATATACATTATCGATCTTTATGGCTTTGTGACACACGTGTCAATAGAAACAAACATTCCGAGATGAACGTTGAGTGGTTATTTTAGTAGTAGGTAGTTTGATTTTTTATGCGTTATTTTTATTTCTCTATCTTTTTTATTGAATTTTATTTTTTGTCGTGCAGTATTTTATCATATGTATTAGTTGATATTTTATGTAAATTTCCTTTTTTAATTGTAAACCGATAAATAAAACAACATTTTAATGTCTAATACACTTTTTTAATGTCCCAAATAAACCTGTATATGGTAGAAATAAAATTTTTGAGATGAAAACAACGGACACAATAATTAGAGCAAGACGACTCTTCACTGTGCGACAAAATGGTTCTCAAGAAACTTGGATCGCACATTAAAGCTAAATCAATGCTCACAGAAAAACAGACGAAAGTTACAGATTTTTTTATTAAAAAGTGAAAGTATTATGTGTAAAGGAATTACATATGTACATACATACTTACTTTTGACATATACTTATGTACGTATTGTAAATAGTTAGACATATAAATGTACATGTTATAATCTGTCAAATACATCGACATTTTAAATTATTTTCTGTATTTATTTTGGCCTCTGAAGATTATTTGTGAATTGCATTAACCGGGGTCATTATTTGTGTAACTTATGGTATAATAATCGATTATCGATCGTTTTGCGTACTCTTTGTTCATAGCGGATTATCCAGGGAATTTATTATCCGGTGTTACCGGACCATCCTATTCCACGGACAATCGGGAGTTTACTGTAATTGTTTTAATTAATTGTTCAATATTAGTAATGTATAAAAAAATATTTAGATCTAAATAATAATTTAAGACAATAATACATATAAAGTCATTTATAAATTTAGAAGTTTTTGTCCCTTCTACAACATAGTTTTTACTATTGTAGAATTTAGCTCTTAACAATGCAAATTATTTTAATTATTAATTCCCCAGAAGACCACAGCCGGTTGTATGTCAGTCTTTTGTCTGGTTAATCACTAAAGAGTTTAACAAGAAGAGGAATTTAATAATTAATAATTAAAATAACATGTATAAAGTTGTATTTTTTTTTCCAGGCGAAAAACCTATCAAGGTTATCATCGCCTAACTAAAGTTTTTATTTTAAATAACTATTTCAAAATAAAACTAACCAACTAAACAAAATAAAATAAAATAAATGTTTAATACTAATTGTAACTAAACGAAAGAAACTAAAATTATACATAATTTAAATATTATTAAATAGATTCAGGTGGCGTAAGAAAGCGATGACACGGTCGATAGCCATGACATCGTCCCTTAAAACCACCTTTAAACCACCTTGAAGATCGTAACGTACATACAAATCGTTTAACTCATCACACTCAAGCAGGATATGCTTGATTGTAATATTGCTTCTACAAAACGGACATAGTGGTGGATCCTCATGTCGCATCAACCATCCATGCATTAACAAAGAGTGGCCGATGCGAAGTCGAGTAACCACCACTTCCTCCCTACGATTCGAACGAACAGATGTCCTCCATGGTCGGACGGTATTTTTGATGTCCCTCAGCTTGTTTCTATGTACATTTTGCCATTCTTTATTCCAAACAGAGAATAGTGTAGTTTTAACTTTGCATACAAAATCTGATGCCATCACACGTTGTGTCGATGGCAACATACCTGTAGCTAATTTCGCACCTTCATCTGCTTTAGTGTTTCCGAATATTCCACAGTGACCAGGCACCCAGAGAAATGACACCTCGACACCTCGCAATTGGAGCCTGTGTATAGAGCACAAGATGTCTCCAACTAAAGGGTTCTTAGTGTACATTTCCTGAATAGCCTGGAGAGCACTTTTGGAATCGCAACACACAAGATATTTAGATTTTACAGACGGAATTGATCTTAAAGCTTGGAAAATTGCATAAAGTTCTGCAGTAAAAACGCTACAGGCTGAGGGCAATCCGTAAGTGAAAGTTTGTCCTTCCATATAAAATGCACAACCTATCCCATTGTCCAGTTTTGAACCGTCTGTGAATATAGTCACAGTATGTTGGTGAGTTTGTTGAATCTGCAAGAACTCCTGACGATAAATAACGTCAGGAGTATTGTGTTTTAGGTACATGGACAATGAGAAGTCACATTTTGGCTTTTGTATTGTCCATGAAGGGATGTAGCATGATGTTCGTTCGAATATAGGTGTATGTTCTAAATTTAGATTCCTAAAAATGCGCAACATTCTTATTCCGAAGGGAGCAGTTGAACATTGACGCACATTGTAACGATCCTCGAGGTAGTTATCAAAAACTGCTTTGAATGCCGGATGTTTAGGTTTACTTCGAAGACCAGTGTGATATGAAATTTGTAGCATTTGACGTCGCATAGAGAGAGATGGTTCTCCAGCTTCAACTAGAAGGCTGGAGATTGGGCTTGATCTAAAAGCACCAGTAGAAAGTCTAAGTCCAGCGTGATGTGTTGAATCCAGGAGTTTCAGAACCGTAGGTCGAGCAGATGAATAGGCTATACAGCCGTAATCTATGCGCGATCTTACAACGGCGCGATAGAAACGGAGCATACAGGTTCTATCTGCTCCCCAATTTGTACCACTTAGAACTCTCAACATATCCAATATCTTGCTGCACCGGGTCCTCAAATCACGCACATGCGGATTCCATGAAAGTCTTTTATCCAATAAAAGACCCAAAAATCTCATATTATCCGCGGTTTGAAGCCGCGTACCATCAAGATAAAGAATAGGTTCCTGGTGTTGCCTGCGACGACTAAATGCTATATACTGGGTCTTCGAAGCCGAAAACTTGAAGCCCGTAGATTTGGTCCATTCTTGCAATTTATTAATTACTAATTGTAAGGATCTTTCTGCTGTTGCCATACTTCTAGCAGCCATATATATACAAAAATCGTCTACAAACAGGGAACAGTGGACCGGTGACTGTATGTTTGAAGTGACTAAGTTATTAAGTTGTAAATGGGCCAATTTAGACCTTTCATCCAAATTTGAATTGTTAACATTCTAGTTTCGATTCTGTTTCACCATAACCAGCATTTTTTTGTTTGGTTCTTTTTCTAGGTGTTTTCTGAGACGATATTGGGAATTGGTAAGTTTTCCTGTACTACTAGGTGGGCATTGACATCACATTCAAAGTTGAGATATTCCAAAATTTCAGCAGCTTTTCACTAACTAAAAAAAGCTCCTTAGGAAATAAGTCACCATCCTTATACGGTATATATAAAAACAATCATAATCCTTTCTGATCAGATTCTCATATTTACCCTTGTCTTTGCTGTCAATTGGTCCTTAAAGTAGAAATTATTTAAATATATTAGTTTATGGTTATTAATAGCTATGATACATTTGAGCTTTTTCTTTTATAATTGAGGAAAGAACCTTTTCTTTCAAAAGATTTATTGAAAGTTCAGTTTCCCTTTATAGATTACATGATCCTCAGTAGATAAATGATGTTTTCACTCATGTAAGTATCTGTTTGAAAGTGTCTAGTAGACCTACTATTGAATGGGCTCTGCTCTGGCCACGCCGTGTTTCTGGGCTTCTTTTTAGGGTTGGAAAAAATTATTGTCAAATGCTCCTACCTTGGGTTTTCTTTATATCATTATTGCTCTGAGCCAAACTCCAGTTTTTTTTCTAACTATGACCTCTTAAACTTATGCCAAAATTATAAAAGCTTACCAGATTAATCTTGAGGCTGTTGTGTGAAAATTTACATTTTTCAATGGGAGCTACTGTATTTGTTTTCTCTCTGTCACCTGTTAGGGATTTTTTTTTTCTAGATATGTTGTACAGGTATGTTAACTTTATAGATTTACTCTTACTGCCTCAGTATAATCTACTAATGACAACTGGACTTAATATTTTTAATTGCTAATGACAGGTTTAATTCAATTGTAAGCTCCTAATTTTCATTTAATTTTGTTTCTTTGTTTAATTATTACATTTTTTTCCAATAATTCTAATGAAACAAACTATTATAAAATTGTAATTGTTTTTAATAGTGAGGGACTATTTTATTAAGTGAATTAATTAATTAAAATCTAAATTAAATAAATCCAGGTTAGATTATTTTAGAGTAAGCCTCATTTGAAAGTTATTACCCTCAGCTCTTTAATTAATATAGTTGGAGTTAACATGCAAGAAAAAAATATGTGATTCAGTGTTGCTGAACATTCGATCATACTAAAATAACTACAAGTGTGTTAAAATTTGTTGACTTGATTTTTTTTATTATAGAGGTGTTGATTATGGATCACAAATATTTCAAACTAGATCAAGAAATAGATAAATACAAAAAAGATGAAAGTAACATTAAAAGAGAAATCAATTCTTTGGAACAAAAACTTCTTTCTCTCAATGAACAGTGTAGTAAACGACGAGGCTATAAAGATTCATTGGACAATACCAATGTTGTCATTCAAAATCAACTTATTTGTGATTTAAAGGTAAGTTTCATGTTTTAAATAAAAATGTACGTTTTTTTTACAAACATTTATATCCATCTGTAATAGTTAAATATAAGATCTGTGACTGTTCTGCTTGCTTAATCCATTCAACACATAATTAAATTTAGTAACTTACTCCAGGTACTGGATTTTTTTTTAACACATAAGATTGGTTATAATTAACTCAAAAAATACAAAATAATCTTATTTATATAACATAAAATTACATTTTTGTAGGTATTTATAATGTAGCCCCACAGCTATCTAATAATAACATAATAATAAAAAAACATATTTAACAACTTTGAAATTTAAATTTATTTGAAAATTTTAAAAATATTGCACAAAAAAGTCGTGGTTTTTTAGGACACCCCAGGCAAAAGGTTACGCCTAATTCAAAAATCATATGCCTAAAACTGAGTTACAGAAAAAAATTGTATTTTGTTTTTGAAATGACTATAAAAATAACATAAATAATAGTTTTACTTTAACCTTTTTCTTAGTGGTGATTGTATAAATAGTTTGGTACACAAAAACATAAAGAAATTATAGGTTAACATATAGAGGTTTCTTTTTTATGTTTGTAAAATAGGAAATCCTGGAGACCCAGAATTTTTTCGTAAAATGCAATTAAACGCAATCCTAATTCAGTGCAATTTTTCTCATTCAACAATAATGCGGTATTAGTTAAGATTTATTATTACATCACATAAAGGTGTTCAGTAAAAGGAGGATTTATGATGGTGAACAGTATTTTCCTTCAAAAAAATTTCAGAAAAAAGTAGAAAAGTAACTTGTAATTCATGTGAAAAAATTTATATTGGTCAAACTAAACGAAAAATTTCCACTAGATTCAAAGAACACATTAGTCATATAAAATTTCAAAGGCCAGAGAAATCAAGTGTAGCTGAACATATCTTAGAAACTAATCATAATTTAGATATAAATAACCTTAAATTAATAAAAAATGTTAAATCAAAAAATATGTTAAATAGTTTCGAAAGTATGTTTATTAATAAATATGAAACTAATAAATTATTAAATTCTGACAAAGGGCCTATCCCGAATTCCCAATTGTATCTATTAGTTAAGAGATAGTTATAGTTTTAATTGTTAAATGTGTAAATTTAATAATTACTGTAAAATTCAAAAATAATGTAACGGTAACTCCTGTTAGACCAGACCTAGTTGTTACTCGTAACATGATTGGTCGGATAGTGTAGGGGGCGTGGCCAAGGAGTTCCCGTTCCTTATAAATACGCATAGGTTTAGCTGTAAGTTAGTTATTTGTAAAAATACCTCTGAAGATGATTACTTTGTAGTCGAAATGTACATAAGGTTAAAATAAAATTTGTTGAATTTGTGGTGAGAGGTTGTTTTAATTAATATAAAGTATTTTCCTTCTTGCTTCAGCAGCTAAAGACGTTTCACAATCACTTTAGAGCAAAACAGGGCAACAAATCAAAAGAACCCTATTTCAGCATATCTTGTAAACTGAATGCTAAAAATAACTTTATAGAAATAAATGATGGGCCTGAAAAAATGAAACAAGTCGTAGATACCTTGTATTGTACTTCTATTAAACAGTGGTCAACAAAGGCCGATATATTAACATAAATCGTTTGAAATAGGCTTAAGCATTCTGGATTCCAAAATTGGCGTTTGGAAAAGTCATAAAAACAATAACTCTCACCCAGTCAATACGATACCCATTTACAAAATAAGCAATGACAAAGAACGGTTTGTGGGAAGAAGCCAAAGACAGTTTAATAATAGTTAAGTCTGTAAAATACGTACCTTCTCCAGACCAACACATGGTTTGAACTCCTCCACCTGTATAATTTTATATTTTCTAAGAGTTTAAACATTTTTCAAATGTATGACCTATCTTTATTTAGAAATTATATTTTTCCTGTTTTATTTATATGTTAGACATATTCAATAAAATTGTAAAAATATAGAGTAGAAATATAGTGAGGAAAATTTTTAAAAGGACAAAAAAGGAATATAAAGTTTTTTTTTAATCTTTTACCAGCTAAAACAATTATTTTAAATTGGCTAATGTTGTAACAAATTTCATATTGATTTCAAATTCGTTTGATAAAAAAATTCAAATATAACTTCAAGTTATTTTCCCTGTCAAGTTAACAGTACTTAATAATAAATAAACCCGTAGGCCTACAATTTACATATACCATAAAAACTTCAACTATATAACTCTGTTTGGTGATTGCCACATACTTGAGAAATAAAACTGATGAAAAGAACTAAGGCTTGCCCTAAGGGTTTCTTATTGTTAGAAAATTTCTGTAGGAGAGGATAAACATTCTAACCAACTATCAAATTAGTTTCTTAGTCTCAATGTTTTACTTTTATAACATGTTAGCTATCAAGCCTAATAACTTTTTGTTGCCAACAGAAAAGTTGTATTTCCTGTTAAGTTGTAGTTTAAGTTAAAAGTTGTATTCAAGTTAAAATTTTGATTATTTTCATTTTAATATCTTGATGTCTTTTATATCTTGATTTTAATATCAATGATATTTTATCATACATATTGTATGTACGATACAAAATAAGCGATATTTATGTATTATATGAAGGCCACTATTGTACTTATGTCATTTAAATGTGGTAAAAAGGCACATTACTCATCCCCAATATAATGCGTATAAAATTAATTAAAAACATGTTCTGAAGCTATAATAGTAATTATTATTATTGTTATTGCCTCGGAAGTTTAATTTGATATACCTATATTGAAATATACCCATGAAGTATCTAGGCAGGATATATTTGGTTGTAATTTTATACATTTAACCAAACAAATATACACATGTAAGTTTAAAATAGAGATCACGTGACGTCACCTGCCAAAAAGTATTATTTTGCGGAAGTAGACGTCTAATTAGGTAATGTTGTATAAAATTACAACCAAATATATCTTGACTGGCCACTTCACAGGTATTTTTTATATAAGTACATAGTAATGTGTAAAATTACAACCAAATCTATCCTAACTGGAGAATTTATAGACATATTTAAATATACAAAGACTATATGTACAGCATGCCATTGATATGCGGACATAGTACTTCTTACTACTCTGCCCCGAATTTTTAATTTCACCCAACTTCTGCAACTCAGTATTTGTCAAACCTTGCTGCTATACTTATCACTCCATCTTGTTCACCACCATACCTAGATGCTAGAGAAGGGTAGAATGCTGCCTGGCCTTCCTTCTTCTCTAGAAGGGCATACCCTTCTTGTACATCTCAAGTCTCTTGCTATGTGTTGTGAGTTATACTATCTGAGTATTTTAAACAGTAAACTATGAAATCAATGTTATATAGACAGTATATTATTTTATGTAGAAAATAGAACACTAATAGTTAGAGGAAGAATAAAAGTGAAGATTGGTTGCCTATTTTTAAATTCCAACACAATTACTCACTGAAGGCACTAACCTGACTGCCTCTCAGAACTTCTCCATTATACCTTTTAACATCATCTCAATTTAGTACACACTGAAAAATTAGTACTTGTATGTAATACAAATTAGTATATTCTAATAGCTTTCCCAGATAATCCATATTTGTTCGAATCTGAACAGAGTTCATTTTCAATTTGTTCAAAAAACAATTCAAATTGTTTTTCACTGCAAAAAAATGTTTTCACTTTTCCAATATTAATGAAACAAAATGAGTTTCTTACAAAATAGAAGGTATATAACAAATCCATTTAAAAGGGTATCTACCAATTTGTATTAAAAGGTTTTTGGCAAGTAACAAATAACACAATTATAATTAATTGGTAATCATTGTGTAGCATTTAGAATTATTACATAAAAATTTTAAAAAATAGAAAAATGCTGATGTAAAGTATGTTGAAGGATGCAGAGGTGGCCAGTCTAACTATACTGGAAGAAATGTGTCAGTTAGAGGTAGACAAAGAGGATCTCAGGAAAGAGTTGCTCGAAACACAAAAAGAGATGTTGGCATGGGAAAAGAAAGTAAAGTTAGCAGCAGAGACCAAAGAGAATATGGAGAAAGCTAAGAGTGAAGGTGGAGAGATAGCAGTGATGAAATCTGAAATACATCGCATGGAGGTAAGTCATTATATAGTAATAAGTATGCGAAAGTTGTCAGATATTTTCAGACAATTTTTTTATACTTAAGGAAGGTCTTTAGTTATGATTAATAATTGTTGAAATCGTAATATCTTCTTTGATGTTTAAAACATCTAATAATCTTTTCTATTATATCATTAAAATTTATGACAAAAATTTTTCCCCCAATTTTCTAGTGCCTCTTTCTTTTCCTAAACTATCTTTGGATATTCTCTAATGAAATGCCTTGGTTGTTGTTTTCAGTACCCGTGTGTATAATACATAACATTTAAAACAACCTTTAATTCATAGATTTAATTTCTTGAATGGAAATTAAAAAATACTAAACATCAAAATTACTTGTATTTACTCTTCCACTAGAGTATTTCCTTTTTTCTTTTGGTTTAACATGTTATTTTAATATAACACTTGCTTATAGCTTATGGTAGTCACTTCTGTATACCTCTTAAATACTTATGGTATCTACCTCTCTTTTTATACTTAAATCTCCCATCTTTGCTCCAGTATTTTGTCAAATTATCATAGTTTTTATTAGATTTTAATCCTCTAGTATGTTGTCTCTATTTAAACAGGCAGTGGTGTAAAATACACCCCAGGCACCCATCCCAAGCATAATGAGATGCGTCACAAAGCATCAGCTCCAGAAACTCCTTCCTATGTCCTTGAATTTGGTATGGAGGGGACTAGTAGATTTTGTTCTAATACCACTGTAGAAATTCTTAGTAGGTCTCTTATTTTGTTCATTTTTATCTCATATTTTGCACATTCAAGACTGTTTCTAAGAATTATTCCTGAAAGCCAACAAATAGCATCTAATGCAAAACAAAAACTTTACTGCTCTTTGTTTGTAAGTTTAAATATTTTTTAAAATTGAATTACATTATAAAATTAAAGTTCATATTTATTAATTATTTTTGTACTCAGAATTGATAAAAGTATGCTTTTGTAAAGGTTTACAATATGATTATTGTTCTAACTTTTCACTGTTACTTTTCACTCAATTGTTAAAAGTAACAAATGTGACACTGGTTGGAATTTTTAATAAAATTTATTAAAATATTTTCACATTTATAAGTAATGTTTTACATGCATCATGTGTGCCCTTTGGCCTCTTGCACCTCCTGCAGTGGAGAAGGTTTTTTGGGTATTATCTGTGCCACTATACTCAGGTGTGCACAGAATAGGTGCGGCAGCACCCACAATACTGGCAAAATGGTGTCACAATATGATACAAAAGGACAAACACTTCGGAAAAGAATAACCTTTGCAAAGTAATACAAATAAAAACTTGTCAAAAACAATATCAGATAATGATTATAGGAAAAAGCAAAAGAAAAGAGAGAAAAGCAATCTGGTTTGGGATTTGTTCATATATATTATCTTTTATGTGGTTCTCATTGAATTGATGTATTTGGTTTGTCGATTATTACTGGTGTTTGTTTTATCTGATTTTAGTATTATGTTGTCATTATTTTTTAGTTTTTGTTTAAGTTCAGAAATTTTTTTTTGTAAATGTATTGTTTTTTTGTGAAAATGGCAAAATTTGAGGCAATCTAAAGATAACCTAATTTTATTAGAAGGGGTAAATAAAATGGATTTTATTTTACAAAGTGATTTTATTTAAATGTTTTTAACACAATTGTGTAATATTTCTGTGAGTCAAAGCCGTGTGTTGAAGCCGTGAGTCAAAGCCATGTGTTGAAGCCCTGTGTTAAAGCCATGTGTTGAAGCCCTGTGTTAAAGCCATGTGTTAAAGCCGTGTGTTACATCCGAGGGTTACCATTGAGTTTCATCCTTGAGTTATATAATTATGTCCATTTATTTCTTATTTTTCTGTTTTCTAAACCTAAATGTATGCCGGTCCCAGGCCGGCGACAAGAGCAAGTTAAATTTTGATATCCGAGGTCCAATGGTCTTGTAGAAAAAAAGCAAGGTAAAATTTAGTATGGCGTTCAGTGGGCTAGAACATAAAAATATATCTCATTAATCTTATGGTGGGCGTCCGTTTAAAGTAACATAGTTTTTTATATAGTGTATTAGGGAAGTGATACTTTATTTAAAAGAATGGACTGATTTTACAAATACATACATACACACACACACACACACATATATATATATATATATATATATATATATATATATATATATATATATATATATATATATATACAATTTTTTGAAACTGATGATGATTATTCAGCAACTTTGGCTTAGCGCATTCAATTACTGAGGTTAAGAACGTCCTATATACCAATTTTGGTGAAAATCCTTAGAGTTGTTTCCGTCTAAAAAATTTACAAATGCATTCATACATACATACACACACACACACACATATATATATCAAAAACAACTATGGTTTTTCAAATACAAGAATTATTTATTAATTTATATTCAAAGCTTTTCATTGATAAACAGTACCAGCATCATCAAGAATGAATAATACAATAATGCAAGTTATAAAACATATATTAAATTAGAAATAGAATTGTTGTTAAATTTATACGAATTGCCAAGTTTATTTTGTTGCTGTAACTTTATAGTCATTGAATACTGTATGTTATTACTGTATTTATATATTTGGAATGCTTCATATATATTCATTCTTAATCCTTTATTAATTTCTTTTATAAGTTTCATATTTTCAATATTTTGATATTGGTGCTTATTATTAATACAATGATTTGCAAAATTTGATTTATATATTTCTGGATTTATATAAGCATTCAAATGCTCTTTATATCTTTCTTTAAATTTTTTTTTGGTTTGACTTATATAAGTTTTATCACAGTTTTCGCATTCTAATTTATAAACACCACTTTTTTCATGCATATTATTTGTTTTATTATTGTTATTCATTATGTTTATTATTTTATTATTAGTTTTGTATGCAATTTTGATATTTGTATTTTTAAATAATTTGGTGATATTTTTTATTTCATTGGCTATAAATAAAAATGAAGTCCATATGACAAATTATCTAGTTAAGGGTTTAACTAAATTAGACTTGAATAAAGCAGTTATCATCTAGTTTTGTTGGTGTATTGCTTGTGATCTTACTTTTTTTTACACCAAAGTTAGTTACGAAAATTTCCAAACTTTTTGTTTGAGTATTGTATGTTATTGTAACTGTTCCCTAAAACTATTGAGTTAGTTTGAATGTTCACATACAAAGAAGTTATAAAATCGTTTCACTTTTACTACCTAACACTCTTGTGGTTAAAAAGGTTTAATGAGAAAATCAAAAGATCAATGAAGCTATTAATTAATTAAATATGATAAAATACACCACTCTCTGTTTTGAGATTTATCTATTTCTTTATTTGCACAGTGTTTGTAAGATCCAAAAGAATGACAAAACATGTAAGAAATGAGTCCAAAATGGTGAACAAAAGGCACGCAGAGATATGAGCGACTAAAGCTTTCAGAAATTGAGTATGGATGGGCAGAAATGGCGAGAGTATTGAGCATAGAGTGTGCAATAGATCACGCACAGAATGAGCATGTGCAGTGGTTTGACAGAAAGCTAAGCCATATGAATTTCGAAAACTAAATCAAATATACCACTTACCAAAAACTAGTTGTTTTTAACCACAGGTTAGAAGAGAAAAGAAGGCAGAGGTGGCAGATAACCAGAGAGAATGGGGCTTGAGGGAAAACGAAGGGGAATAGAGAGTGTCCTGTTCTTAACAAGTAGAGTTCTTCAGAAAGTAGAAAAGAGGCGAGTGGACTTCATGGAGAGTAGAGATGAGTTGCAGATGATGCCAAAGAAGAAGTGTTGTCGAAGAAGAGTGTGAAGAGAAGTAATGCAGTACTTCTAGTTCATGAGTAGAGTGAGGTCAAGAGTGATGAGAAAGGTGGTGAAAGTAGTCGTCTCTAAGGTTGAAGTGATGGTACTTCTTGGGTTCAGCCTGAGAATGGTTAGTACTATGGATGAGAGCAGAGTGGTGCAACCTACCGTCTACCCTGAGAAGACCTAGCATGTAATGAAAAGGCAAAAGAGGCTGAATAAAATTTTGAGGTTGCTTATGGTGAAGAGAAAAGATGAAGTTGAAACAAGAAGGTATTTTGAAAGAACATTTCAAAGGGACACCATTCAAAAAACAGTTAGATTTCTTACCTTGCAAGCCTAATGGCTCAACTACTTTCTTAGCTGAGGCAGAGATTTGAGGTTTTCCAGTGTGCGGTGGCCCAGCAAAAAAACTTCCAGTGTGTAGAGGTAACCGAGTAAGAGAATTTCAATTATGAGATGGCCCAGCTAGAGAATTTTCAGTGTAAGGTGGCCCAGGAAGAGAATTTTCAATGTGAAGTGCCTCAGTGAGAGAGTGTGAAATATGAAGAGATGACCCATTAAGAGAATTTCCAATTTAGGTCAAGAATGGATTTGTCCAGCAGTCAAAAGAGGCTGAGCAAAAGGTTGAGCGGTTTTTAGGTACGAGTGGTGTCGAGATCAAAAATTTCTTCGAAATTGAGGAGGCTTTTCTTCATGTAGCAACATATTATGTTTCTGTTTACAATGGTGGCATGATTTAGCCAAAGCACATTTAGATTGTAAATGTGGCTCTAAGCAGTTGAAGCACCGTTTGTGATGTTTTACTTGGTGGCGGGCGACGTTCAATGGAATATTTTATGAGTGCTGGCACAGAAGGAACAAGTGATAGTGAGGCTTCCAGAGTTAGAGCTTGAAGTAAAAGTTGCAGGTGATGGTGTGCACAGTCGAAATGATCTCCACTAAGTGGGTGAAACAGGGCGAGAAGAGTTGGGTGTGTGAAGACATGGTCAAGTGTGTGGGAAAGCATGAGGAGAAGAGCCCTTAGCAACTTCAATTCCAGTACCTTGAGCTATGAGTACACTTGGTGTTGGTCGACCATTGTTCGAATGATTCGCTTGAGTCAGCAAGAGCTCCATAGCTCTTGCCTGTTTGATAACAAATTTATTTAGGTGCTCAAATGAAGGAACACTGCTAGCTGTAGTCAGATAGGTCTCAAAACTGAGATGAGTTAAAAGGTCCAGACTGGTAACAGATAGTTGAAAAAACAGAAAATTGGCTAAGTCTGGCAAATTTAGTGCATTAAGGTCACTGACTGCATTAGAATGAGTTGAAATGTGTCTGTTGAGCTCGTCATGAGTGGCTCTTTCATTACAGAGAAGTTAAAAATTTGCTTCATGTAGTAATCTGCCAGCCGACGAGGATTGGGATAATGCTTTTGCAAGGCCTCATAGGCGATCTGATAGTTGTCAGGCGAGACAGGTAGCTCTGAGATTATACCTGACATCACCTTTCAACAGATACCTCGAAGGTACTGAACCTTACGGATGTCCCCCAGTTCCGTGTTGTGGTGAGTAATACATCTCATTGAAGTTGTCCCAGTCTTTGACTGAACCACATAAGTGAGGTACAGTAAATGTAAGTAAACCAGTTGGTACCCTTAGACATTGGATATCAGTTTCCTTTTTTATTGACTTCACATATTTCAAAACTAAAGGGTAAAAAACCTTTTTGAACTTTGTTTTGAGTTCAATGACCCTATCGAATTTACCTGCCAAAGCAGCAATGTCCATCTGCTTTTTGACACTGCCGAAGGTTTCTTTTGTGGTCATAGCCTCAGGGACAGAGTTGTCATCGATGGAACTAGAAATTTGTTCCAGATCAAGAGTTAACAGGCTAACTCTTACCTCACATTGTTCAAAGATAGTTGCCATAGTTTAATAGCAAAATAGAATACAGACAAATGAATATTGAATGAAATAGATGAAAAAGCTGTAAAATTTTTAACAATATGGGGGGTTCAATTTTTAATGCTCTAAAGCATGTCCGGAGTGACGCCTATAAGTCCATACGTTCAGTCCATAAGTTTGACAGAGAAATAAAGACAGAAAATAATAAATTACCGGAGGGCCGAACAGATAAATTTTAAAACTGAATTGTTATTACTGTATCGGTCAGAATCTCAAATTATATCTAGCCATTCGTTACTCCAGTGTTTGCTCCGCCTGAAAATACTTGTTTGATCCGCTAATATTACTGAGAGTTTATTTGAAACAATGATTACTTATAAGAATTTAGAAGACCACACAAAAAAAGGATTGAAAATTGTTGCTAGGTCATTATTTAAAATTATAAAGCAGTTTTGTAATAATAGATTTAAATTCATACTTACCTTAATTTTAATGTTTGCTAAACCTGTTTTTTTCTTGTGTTTAAAAGGTTCGCTGTGCACAGCTCCACAAAGTTCAAGAAAAACTGGCTCTAGACATGGAAATGTGTGTGTCTAGAAGAGATGGTATTGTTGACCTAGCATATGCAAGGGAGAAACGTGCTGCAAAAGGATTGCATTACAACCGTCAACAGTTTATGAGGAAACTGGATGACCTTCGAAGCAAGATACGACAAGCAAATTGTGTCAGTTTATGTAATTTATCGCAAAAAGTATTTACTAAATAACATTATCCTAAATTCATATATGTAGTTTTTAAGTAAGAGATTTTTGTTTTTAATGACATAATTTCAATAATAATAATAATAATGACTTCTTTTACAATTAAAATGGGTAACAAGAGACAGGGTCGAGCTGTCTTACTATGCACCATGCAGTATTAAAGAAAGGTAATTTAGCCTTTAAGGTAGATAACTATCTTCAATCACCTATTATCATTTTAGGTACTCATTTTTACAGTTGATATTGGACTGAAAAGGCATAGAGTAATTCTTTGATCTATCATTCATTAATCTAGAGAAGTGTTTGCTTGACCTCTTGAGTTAACAAAGTGTGTGTAAGTTTTGTTATGTTTTACTGGTATTTGGTACAATTATTTAGCAATTGAACACACTCCTAAGAAGGCTCTGGCTTAATTGTACTCCCATTGGGCAGTATTTTTTAAGAAACAAAAAAAAATTAAATTAAAAATGTGCCCACCTACTTTTTTTGACTGAGTATTCAGTTACTAATATTGAAATTAAGAATTATTAATATAAATGCAACTAATAATCAATAGATGGCGGTAAACACGCTTTGGTATGCAGGTGATACTTGAATTAAGTGAAAATAATATATTGTACATTAATTGTTATATGTGTTTAGGTTAGTTTCCCTAACAACTGTTTTAACGCATAAGTTATATTACTTTATTTACTGTACAATATTAAGTTGAAATGCTTTTGAATTTTAAACTTCTTTAATTTATAAGTTAATATATATATATATATATATATATATATATATATATATATATATATATATATATATATATATATTATAACATAATTTCTAAAAAAGACGCAATGGTTTTTATTATTATTATTTTATTGAATGATATTTAATATCTATTTAAAACAAAAAAAAACTACTCAGGAACAATTCATAATTCTTTATTATAACAATTTTATTTCAACAGTTAAACAATAAACACAAAACAAAAATTTACAACTTAACAAGCTTTAACAAAAATAGGTTTAACTCAATTCCTTTGTTTCTTAGTTACAAAGTTTTTTATACCCTAGGCTATTTCTGAGATCTCTTAATATCTCGGGGTTTATATGCATGGGCTATATTTTTAACTCTTTTGTTAATTAAATAAATTTTGAAAAACAAGATTAAATTTAGAAAACAGTTTTAACAAATAACTTCCTGATGGAAAAACTTAAATTTGGAATAAGCAAAAAGGCGAAACTATTTGAACTGGATTATGTTCTTATTACTAACTATTAATTAATCACAAGATATTCTAATAATGTACAAGTTTAAACTTCCCTATTATCTTAAGAGTCCACTAAAGGTTATTTCTATAGCGCTATATACTCAACTTAATAAATATCGAAGTTCTGCTGGTCGCTTATGTAAGATTCCGTTCTCTTTAAATTTTACTTTTAACACACTTATTTTCCTTTTTAGTTACATCAAATTATATTTACACTGTATTAACTCTTTAATTTCACTTATCCTTATTTAAAATTGCCAAGTTCCTTCACAAATCTGTATAATTTTGACGACTTTCTTCAAATGGAATTTCAACTGGTCCTGGCAGATCCGCTATCTTACTCAGCGTCCCACGCCAGACTGAAGCTTTGTTTCTACTTTTAAAAATGTTAAAAAAAAAAAATGGCGACAACTCCTTTTACAAAACCTCATATTAATTATCCATGTAATTTAGTTCGATTTTCTCCCACTAGAGTCGACTGCACACTTGACCTACTTCTTGCTTTCACAGCTGTTATAACAACGAGATTGTTTACAATGGCGTGTTAATTTGGTTAACATTTACTGTTTCAACTTTCCGATCCTTAACAAACCTTCCAGTGTTTATTTAATTACTACTATTAGTGTGTGAAGTGTCTTTGCGTTTTACTTCTGTAATAATTCCGAATTGTGTGTGTTTTGGCTGGCTTTATAGAATATAACCTCAAATCACATTCTTTACAATCCTGTTTTTACCTTCCATCTCTCAAGTAATTACTTATGCCCTATGTTACTACAGTTTACAAATTTGTTTACACATAACTATTATTAGATTATCTTGTTTTAATCTTATTTATTCGGTTATTTGATATAACAAATTTCCCCATGGATTTACAGTTCAAATACCTTGTTTACATTTCTAGGCTTTTACCTAAATTTAGTTTCAATTTAATCTAACCAATCTTTTAATGAATTTCTTTTTAAATTTTGTGTGAGTTATTTCTAATTTATTTTTCCAATTCTTAAAGAACATTATATAGCCCATTCTATAAATGTTACAATGTCCCCTAATTTAATTTAAATAAAAAAAATATTCCTACTATCTAAATTACACATTCTTTACATTTTACAAGCTTGATTAAATATACATATTTTTTTTTTAAATTAAATTTAAATTAACATTTATTTCCTAATTGTACATTTTATTTAATAACTAATTGAACACATTTTTTATTGAGTAAGTACCTCAACAC
This sequence comes from Prosapia bicincta, assembly GCA_036971475.1. Classification (NCBI taxonomy): domain Eukaryota; kingdom Metazoa; phylum Arthropoda; class Insecta; order Hemiptera; family Cercopidae; genus Prosapia; species Prosapia bicincta. Next base: position 59,256,770 of record JBAIZL010000001.1, on the reverse strand, counting down.
TTTGGCTAACTTATCGTCCATTGTCTTTACTACTTTTATAACTGTCCATTTAAAAGTCATTTATACATTCATCTGTCCACTTTCGTCCATTTATACTTAATTCCTACGACACAATTTTATCTTAATTCTTTAACAATCAAATACTGAGCTGAAAACTTCAAGCTACTTGTCTTACATGGTTTATACTAGTTTAAAACTCGCATAATACTATTTCATTAATTTTATATGTTGTTATTTATTATTCTATTTACTATCCCTTTTTTCGCGTCCTCCCAACTATTCATCATAAATTTTTTTAATTACAAATAATTTTTCTTAACCTTGCCTCAACCTCACTTCAGTTATAAATCTATCAACTCTATCTGAACACAACTATATGAAATTTAACCCCACTTTCATATTATTCTTATTTTTTATTTTTTTTAAACTCTATTATATTTATATACTTTGTTACATATATATGACGGTAATTCACCTTACCTTCACTTATTCACGTAGACATTTATTTTATTTTAACATATTATTGAAGACATCAACACCTTAACACCCTTATTCACGTAGACATTTATTTTATTTCAACATATTATCGACGACATCAACACATTAACACCCTTATTCACGTAGACATTTATTTTATATTACTTGATTACTTTATAGTTATATTTCTCGACGTTATTTATATATTTTATTTTATTCAAACTTCCCCTTTTTCCAAATTATATTTCCCCTTTTTTTATATTGTTATGCTCATCCAGAATATACATATCTTTATCTTTGCAGTGCACCCTACTTGTACTCATTCCGTTTTATTTCTGCCATCTATTTTTAATTTTTCTTACTTTTGGTATTTGCTATATTCCTGTTTATTATTTATCTCATATTTATTTTGCTTTTAGCTTTATCTAACTCCCAGTTCTAAGTTAGTATTTTATCTCCCCTTCCAATCTCACATCCAGTTCAATTATTTTCTTATATCATTTCAGTTTATTTTGTATGAAGTTTAACATCTAATATTTTTAAAGGTTGCAATCTTATATCCTCTATTTGATCATATCTATAGCTCCTTCGATTACACTGTCCCTATATCAATGAATATAAATTTTGTTTTAATATTTATTTATCATAGATTCCATTATTTATCAACGCAGATTCTCCCTTACAATACGACGAAGTTTAAATACACAATTACCATATTTTTATTACAACGATGCTTTAATATTTATTATCATAGATTCATATTTCTTTTATAATATATAATATATACGACGAAGTTCCATTATTTATCAACGCAGATTCTCCCTTACAATACGACGAAGTTTAAATACACAATTACCATATTTTATTTATTACAACGATGCTTCAATATTTATTAACATAGATTCATATTTATCTTTATTCATTATTCGACGAAGTTTCTAATAAATTATCGTAGATATAGTTACCATCTCTTAAACTTATCTCCTGCTAACGTTTTCTTATACACATAGTCACCTAGAGTTTATTCATATTGCTTCCTTTACCTATATTTAATATCTCCCTTCCTATTTTATTTTTATTTTCCAATATCCAGTTCTCCTGGATACATGTCATATTACTGCCTGTGTCTATTAATGCCTGTAAACTTGTTTCCTCTATTTAATTTCTATTCCTGGGTTTCTTATTATCTTAGTTTTCCGACTGACTGTGGGCACCATGCTCTTTTCTTGTCCCCACGCCTGTCCTTGCCTTAACACCGTTTACATCTCCATTGTATCTCTCATCTGCTTCATAAGTTCTATTCTCTCTGTTATTCTCATATTTAAATTCCATCTCCCATTTTCCAAACTCGAGTTGTGCCTCCACATTCATTAACATATCCGTACCTCTGATAAATTTTCTCAATAAGCCTTGTACCACTAAGCATTGAGACGGATATTTAACTCCTCCTATTTCTCCTATTACCATTTTCATTTTATTAAGCTTTTCAATCTTCTTATTTGTTGAGGTTTGAATGGTTAAATTTTTTATTGGCCATATCTCTATTTTTTCTATTTTATTTCTATCTCCTAACCTTCCCTGCTCTACTAATATTTTCTCCCTTACATCTTCGACTTTCCTAAAACGCTCATCTGTTATCTCTCTTTCTCCTATCACCTTTAATTTCAACTCTCCTAACTCTTCTGTGTTTTTCTTTGTTATATTTTCTACTTTCTCTATCTCTTTCTTATTAATTTCTATTTCATCAGCTCTTATTTCTTTTGTTTCCTCAAAATTTTCCTTAATCTCCTCCTCTAATCCTCTATCTTTCTCCTCTATGTCTCTTCTCACATCCTCTATTACAGTATTATTCTCTGTCCTCCACTGTCGCCTCATATCCTCTATCATTTTCCTACTGTCCTCCCTAATTTCATCTTTTATTACTTTTAAATCCTCCTTCATCTCTCTTATTTCGTCTCTATTTTCCTATAAATCTTTTTTTATTTCTCTCATATCCTCCCTCATATCCTTCATTTCCTCTTTTAGTTTGTCTATCTTATCTAATTTTTTCATGTTTACACTCATTTCCATGAGAGTTCTCATCATCTCCCTTAAATCTTCATTCTCATTATTTCCCCGTTTTTTTGTTAGGTTTGCATAGGTGGTAGTCCCCTAGCTTCTTCTACCTCAATGTCTCCTATTGGCATATCTGTGCCTTCCAATTCTATTTCTTGCACTTCCAAACTTGTCCCTCTTTCCTGGTCCCCTACAACTATCAGCTCGCCTATAACATTTTCCTCCCTGTTTTCGATCCCCTCCTGAAAACTAACAAATCTCCCCTGAGCAGCCCCTTCTGTTTCTATCACCCTTTTCCGCCTACCCTTTTCTAATTGTTCCCCTTTTCCTGTTTTTTTAGCTTTTTCTCCCCGCAAATTGTACGATTCCCTTTCATCAGACATATTTTTTCTTTTTTTAAGCTATTAGTAAACTTATTTTACAAAACAACCTAGCCTTGACTATTCAACTCAGTGTTTAATTTTACAAAATTTTTTCTAAATCTATTTCCAGTTCAAATGTTTTTCATATAAAAAGTTCTAAATTAATTTTATTTCAAAATCTCTCTAAATAAACTTTATCTCTTATTATATCGAGCCTCACGTTGTCGCGCCAATTATAACATAATTTCTAAAAAAGACGCAACGGGGTTTTATTATTATTGATTTATTGAATGATATTTAATTTCTGTTTAAAACAAAAAAAACTACTCAGGAACAATTCATAATTCTTTATTATAACAATTTTATTTCAACAGTTAAACAATAAACACAAAACAAAAATTTACAACTTAACAAGCTTTAACAAAAATAGGTTTAACTCAATTCCTTTGTTTCTTAGTTACAAAGTTTTTTATACCCTAGGCTATTTCTGAGATCTCTTAATATCTCGGGGTTTATACGCATGGGCTATATTTTTAACTCTTTTGTTAATTAAATAAATTTTGAAAATCAAGATTAAATTTAGAAAACAGTTTTAACAAATAACTTCCTGATGGAAAAACTTAAATTTGGAATAAGCAAAAAGGCGAAACTATTTGAACTGGATTATGTTCTTATTACTAACTATTAATTAATCACAAGATATTCTAATAATGTACAAGTTTAAACTTCCCTATTATCTTAAGAGTCCACTAAAGTTTATTTCTAAAGCGCTATATTCTCAACTTAATAAATATCGAAGTTCTGGTGGTCGCTTATGTAAGATTCCGTTCTCTTTAAATTTTACTTTTAACACACTTATTTTCCTTTTTAGTTACATCAAATTATATTTACACTGTATTAACTCTTTAATTTCACTTATCCTTATTTAAAATTGCCAAGTTCCTTCACAAATCTGTATAATTTTGACGACTTTCTTCAAATGGAATTTCAACTGGTCCTGGCAGATCCGCTATCTTACTCAGCGTCCCACGCCAGACTGAAGCTTTGTTTCTACTTTTAAAAATGTTAAAAAAAAAAAATGGCGACAACTCCTTTTACAAAACCTCATATTAATTATCCATGTAATTTAGTTCGATTTTCTCCCACTAGAGTCGACTGCACACTTGACCTACTTCTTGCTTTCACAGCTGTTATAACAACGAGATTGTTTACAATGGCGTGTTAATTTGGTTAACATTTACTGTTTCAACTTTCCGATCCTTAACAAACCTTCCAGTGTTTATTTAATTACTACTATTAGTGTGTGAAGTGTCTTTGCGTTTTACTTCTGTAATAATTCCGAATTGTGTGTGTTTTGGCTGGCTTTATAGAATATAACCTCAAATCACATTCTTTACAATCCTGTTTTTACCTTCCATCTCTCAAGTAATTACTTATGCCCTATGTTACTACAGTTTACAAATTTGTTTACACATAACTATTATTAGATTATCTTGTTTTAATCTTATTTATTCGGTTATTTGATATAACAAATTTCCCCATGGATTTACAGTTCAAATACCTTGTTTACATTTCTAGGCTTTTACCTAAATTTAGTTTCAATTTAATCTAACCAATCTTTTAATGAATTTCTTTTTAAATTTTGTGTGAGTTATTTCTAATTTATTTTTCCAATTCTTAAAGAACATTATATAGCCCATTCTATAAATGTTACAATGTCCCCTAATTTAATTTAAATAAAAAAAATATTCCTACTATCTAAATTACACATTCTTTACATTTTACAAGCTTGATTAAATATACATATTTTTTTTTTAAATTAAATTTAAATTAACATTTATTTCCTAATTGTACATTTTATTTAATAACTAATTGAACACATTTTTTATTGAGTAAGTACCTCAACACTTTGGCTAACTTATCGTCCATTGTCTTTACTACTTTTATAACTGTCCATTTAAAAGTCATTTATACATTCATCTGTCCACTTTCGTCCATTTATACTTAATTCCTACGACACAATTTTATCTTAATTCTTTAACAATCAAATACTGAGCTGAAAACTTCAAGCTACTTGTCTTACATGGTTTATACTAGTTTAAAACTCGCATAATACTATTTCATTAATTTTATATGTTGTTATTTATTATTCTATTTACTATCCCTTTTTTCGCGTCCTCCCAACTATTCATCATAAATTTTTTTAATTACAAATAATTTTTCTTAACCTTGCCTCAACCTCACTTCAGTTATAAATCTATCAACTCTATCTGAACACAACTATATGAAATTTAACCCCACTTTCATATTATTCTTATTTTTTATTTTTTTTAAACTCTATTATATTTATATACTTTGTTACATATATATGACGGTAATTCACCTTACCTTCACTTATTCACGTAGACATTTATTTTATTTTAACATATTATTGAAGACATCAACACCTTAACACCCTTATTCACGTAGACATTTATTTTATTTCAACATATTATCGACGACATCAACACATTAACACCCTTATTCACGTAGACATTTATTTTATATTACTTGATTACTTTATAGTTATATTTCTCGACGTTATTTATATATTTTATTTTATTCAAACTTCCCCTTTTTCCAAATTATATTTCCCCTTTTTTTATATTGTTATGCTCATCCAGAATATACATATCTTTATCTTTGCAGTGCACCCTACTTGTACTCATTCCGTTTTATTTCTGCCATCTATTTTTAATTTTTCTTACTTTTGGTATTTGCTATATTCCTGTTTATTATTTATCTCATATTTATTTTGCTTTTAGCTTTATCTAACTCCCAGTTCTAAGTTAGTATTTTATCTCCCCTTCCAATCTCACATCCAGTTCAATTATTTTCTTATATCATTTCAGTTTATTTTGTATGAAGTTTAACATCTAATATTTTTAAAGGTTGCAATCTTATATCCTCTATTTGATCATATCTATAGCTCCTTCGATTACACTGTCCCTATATCAATGAATATAAATTTTGTTTTAATATTTATTTATCATAGATTCCATTATTTATCAACGCAGATTCTCCCTTACAATACGACGAAGTTTAAATACACAATTACCATATTTTATTTATTACAACGATGCTTCAATATTTATTAACATAGATTCATATTTATCTTTATTCATTATTCGACGAAGTTTCTAATAAATTATCGTAGATATAGTTACCATCTCTTAAACTTATCTCCTGCTAACGTTTTCTTATACACATAGTCACCTAGAGTTTATTCATATTGCTTCCTTTACCTGTATTTAATATCTCCCTTCCTATTTTATTTTTATTTTCCAATATCCAGTTCTCCTGGATACATGTCATATTACTGCCTGTGTCTATTAATGCCTGTAAACTTGTTTCCTCTATTTAATTTCTATTCCTGGGTTTCTTATTATCTTAGTTTTCCGACTGACTGTGGGCACCATGCTCTTTTCTTGTCCCCACGCCTGTCCTTGCCTTAACACCGTTTACATCTCCATTGTATCTCTCATCTGCTTCATAAGTTCTATTCTCTCTGTTATTCTCATATTTAAATTCCATCTCCCATTTTCCAAACTCGAGTTGTGCCTCCACATTCATTAACATATCCGTACCTCTGATAAATTTTCTCAATAAGCCTTGTACCACTAAGCATTGAGACGGATATTTAACTCCTCCTATTTCTCCTATTACCATTTTCATTTTATTAAGCTTTTCAATCTTCTTATTTGTTGAGGTTTGAATGGTTAAATTTTTTATTGGCCATATCTCTATTTTTTCTATTTTATTTCTATCTCCTAACCTTCCCTGCTCTACTAATATTTTCTCCCTTACATCTTCGACTTTCCTAAAACGCTCATCTGTTATCTCTCTTTCTCCTATCACCTTTAATTTCAACTCTCCTAACTCTTCTGTGTTTTTCTTTGTTATATTTTCTACTTTCTCTATCTCTTTCTTATTAATTTCTATTTCATCAGCTCTTATTTCTTTTGTTTCCTCAAAATTTTCCTTAATCTCCTCCTCTAATCCTCTATCTTTCTCCTCTATGTCTCTTCTCACATCCTCTATTACAGTATTATTCTCTGTCCTCCACTGTCGCCTCATATCCTCTATCATTTTCCTACTGTCCTCCCTAATTTCATCTTTTATTACTTTTAAATCCTCCTTCATCTCTCTTATTTCGTCTCTATTTTCCTATAAATCTTTTTTTATTTCTCTCATATCCTCCCTCATATCCTTCATTTCCTCTTTTAGTTTGTCTATCTTATCTAATTTTTTCATGTTTACACTCATTTCCATGAGAGTTCTCATCATCTCCCTTAAATCTTCATTCTCATTATTTCCCCGTTTTTTTGTTAGGTTTGCATAGGTGGTAGTCCCCTAGCTTCTTCTACCTCAATGTCTCCTATTGGCATATCTGTGCCTTCCAATTCTATTTCTTGCACTTCCAAACTTGTCCCTCTTTCCTGGTCCCCTACAACTATCAGCTCGCCTATAACATTTTCCTCCCTGTTTTCGATCCCCTCCTGAAAACTAACAAATCTCCCCTGAGCAGCCCCTTCTGTTTCTATCACCCTTTTCCGCCTACCCTTTTCTAATTGTTCCCCTTTTCCTGTTTTTTTAGCTTTTTCTCCCCGCAAATTGTACGATTCCCTTTCATCAGACATATTTTTTCTTTTTTTAAGCTATTAGTAAACTTATTTTACAAAACAACCTAGCCTTGACTATTCAACTCAGTGTTTAATTTTACAAAATTTTTTCTAAATCTATTTCCAGTTCAAATGTTTTTCATATAAAAAGTTCTAAATTAATTTTATTTCAAAATCTCTCTAAATAAACTTTATCTCTTATTATATCGAGCCTCACGTTGTCGCGCCAATTATAACATAATTTCTAAAAAAGACGCAACGGGGTTTTATTATTATTGATTTATTGAATGATATTTAATTTCTGTTTAAAACAAAAAAAACTACTCAGGAACAATTCATAATTCTTTATTATAACAATTTTATTTCAACAGTTAAACAATAAACACAAAACAAAAATTTACAACTTAACAAGCTTTAACAAAAATAGGTTTAACTCAATTCCTTTGTTTCTTAGTTACAAAGTTTTTTATACCCTAGGCTATTTCTGAGATCTCTTAATATCTCGGGGTTTATACGCATGGGCTATATTTTTAACTCTTTTGTTAATTAAATAAATTTTGAAAATCAAGATTAAATTTAGAAAACAGTTTTAACAAATAACTTCCTGATGGAAAAACTTAAATTTGGAATAAGCAAAAAGGCGAAACTATTTGAACTGGATTATGTTCTTATTACTAACTATTAATTAATCACAAGATATTCTAATAATGTACAAGTTTAAACTTCCCTATTATCTTAAGAGTCCACTAAAGTTTATTTCTATAGCGCTATATTCTCAACTTAATAAATATCGAAGTTCTGGTGGTCGCTTATGTAAGATTCCGTTCTCTTTAAATTTTACTTTTAACACACTTATTTTCCTTTTTAGTTACATCAAATTATATTTACACTGTATTAACTCTTTAAATTCACTTATCCTTATTTAAAATTCCTTCACAAGTTCCTTCACAAATCTGTATAATTTTGACGACTTTCTTCAAATGGAATTTCAACTGGTCCTGGCAGATCCGCTATCTTACTCGGCGTCCCACGCCAGACTGACGCTTTGTTTCTACTTTTAAAAATGTTAAAAAAAAAAATGGCGACAACTCCTTTTACAAAACCTCATATTAATTATTCATGTAATTTAGTTCGATTTTCTCCCACTAGAGTCGACTGCACACTTGACCTACTTCTTGCTTTCACAGCTGTTATAACAACGAGATTGTTTACAATGGCGTGTTAATTTGGTTAACATTTACTGTTTCAACTTTCCGATCCTTAACAAACCTTCCAGTGTTTATTTAATTACTACTATTAGTGTGTGAAGTGTCTTTGCGTTTTACTTCTGTAATAATTCCGAATTGTGTGTGTTTTGGCTGGCTTTATAGAATATAACCTCAAATCACATTCTTTACAATCGTGTTTTTACCTTCCATCTCTCAAGTAATTACTTATGCCCTATGTTACTACAGTTTACAAATTTGTTTACACATAACTATTATTAGATTATCTTGTTTTAATCTTATTTATTAGGTTATTTGATATAACAAATTTCCTCATGGATTTTACAGTTCAAATACCTTGTTTACATTTCTAGGCTTTTACCTAAATTTAGTTTCAATTTAATCTAACCAATCTTTTAATGAATTTCTTTTTAAATTTTGTGTGAGTTATTTCTAATTTATTTTTCCAATTCTTAAAGAACATTATATAGCCCATTCTATAAATGTTACAATATATATATATATATATATATATATATATATATATATATATATATATATATATATATATATATACATATATATATATATAAAATAAATCCCACTAAATTATTTTAATATAATAAATATGAATTCTATTTTTTTTAAATTTTTTATTTGAATGTAATAGATATAGAATTAGACTAAATTGTGTTTTGAGAAAGGTATGAATTAAGATATTATCTCCGGTTAAGTCCTAGAAATACTGATTAAATATATTTAGTAACTATGATTTCATATATATATATATATATATATATATATATATATATATATATATATATATATGTAGCTTTGCAACACTGTTTTCTTGTATTCACTTATCACTTTCACTATATGTACTTAAACACATACATAAGTAGCATAAGATTCTTGTTTAAGTACATATAGTGAAAGTGATATATATATATATATATATATATATATATATATATATGCGGTTGATACAGTTGTTTTTCAGTAACTATAGATATATGGTTAGATATGATCTAAAACAATTTGAATATTGTTATAAATTACAATAGACATTATACTTTAAAAAAATATTTTTTAAATTTCTTTCAATTTCTTTTCGAATTGAATATTAATAGCTAAGACAGGACAACGTTCGCCGGGTCAGCTAATTATGTTCATAAATACTGAATTAAGTTTAACTGAAGTTAAGACGACATTCATTAACTGTTAAGAAAAACTCAAATAGCTGGAATTAATTTGAGAGATGACTGATTCTATAATAGACAGTTTTATGTTGCGTGTTCCAGAGTAAGATCCTTCCCTAGTTTAGTGATTCATGCTCTATATGGAAGAACCACTAATGTTGTATATAAAGAGGTTTTGAGATAATCAGTCAAAATTAAAAATTAAATGTCCGAAATGTTTAGTAGGTCTTTTCATCTATTTTGTAATAAAAAAGATAAGTATCAAGTAAAAAGATAAGTAAATAATCATTTTTATATTATTAGATTCATTTAAAACTCATTATCTCATATTTTGACCATTTATCAAATAAATTAATATGTATTATAAATTTTAAAGGAAAAAATTTTTATTTATTAGGAAAAAGATCAGTAAAATAACATATTATCTATAGATTTTTGCAGATTTGATAAATGAATTTTTTTTTAACTATATTTTTCCAATTTAATTCACTCAGTTAACAATAAATACTACTTATATTAGTAAATATATGCATTATTTACTGTCAACTATCATTAAAATATTTATATATAGTGTAACAACTTTAAACTTGCACAGGCAAAGCTGCAACGGGGAGCGCTAGTTAGTTCTAGAATTTTCTATGATTTACTGTCATTTGCAAGCTACAGTTGTGATTTGAGTTCTGATACTCAAATTGTTTTTACTTAAAACAGGGCATCAATTTGAAACCAAAAACTCAATATTTCTCCCAAAATAATGAAAATTACATTTATTTAAAACAAATATTTGCCTTTAGTTTTTTTTTAAACATTGAAAACATTTTTGTAATAATTTTAAAAAATAACTATAAATAAATTATATTTTACCTTGGCCTATAAGTTAATGTAACTATTAGTGTTGAATTGAACACCAATTCACAATAAATATCTTATTTATGCAAATGACTAGTCCATTATCCTTAGTCAATGAAACTACAATTTACTACATGTAAATTATAACTTATTTTAACTTTAAAAAAGTTACATATAATTTACACTTCAAGTAAATTACTAATAACAAAAATGTTTTGTCATGGCAGCAAAATAGTTCTATACAGAATTCAGGCACTGAGATGCAAAGGGGTGCAAGTGACAAAAGTAAGATTTTGTGTAAAACTGGTTCAAAGTTTAGGTCTTATTGTAAATTCTACTTATGTTTTATTCAAATGCTATCTACACACTTTATTTTGTCATATATTTAGTTGTTTAAATATGCAGTATGAAGTAAATATAATGGAAAATTAGGGCAGGGTAATTTTTGTTCAACTACTCTGCAATCACTTACATCCTTTTACTTCCAAACATGTTACTACACCCCTTTGCAACTGAAGAGTAAGGCATATTTTGTTGGTTATAAAACACCTGTTGAATATAAAAATGAAAACAATGTATTACTTTTTAAATACAAAGTTAATCTGAGTCATGCAGTTTATCTTGTTCTTCGTCAGAGAAGTCAGGGAAGGGATTTTCATGAGAAGTAGATGTGACTGCCTTGTCATGTCCTTGTTGCTCTTTGTTCCTTTCTTCTCTTTCGTCTTGTTTCCTTTTCCCTTTGGTGGGGGTCTTACTGCTTTAGTTTTCTTCTTCGCATGTTTAAGTTCTTGATAGAATTTGTGGTTAACGGGTGGCAAAAACTGTAAAAGAGACTGCAAGTCCTTGTACTTTTCAGTCGAGATTGTTGGTGGCTGTTCGTAGAGTGGTTTTAAAGTAAAGTTCGTTGAAGGTCGCCCAGTTTTAGGTTTGGTCATGTTAAATTCTGAGAAGGGTAAGTCCTCATCTACTGATAATTTATAGTAAACTGTCATAGGGTCTGCTTTCTTGAATCGAAGCCAATGAAATTTGCTGATCCCATCAATGTTTACTTTTAATGTATCACTCATATCTTAGGCGGAAAAGAAATCTTCTGTACTCATCTTTACAAACTGGAACTTTCTGTTTGAATTCGCCACTGCTGAAACCCAATCATGAGGCACAAAAACATACTGCAAATTTTTCTTTGCGTTTTCAATTATTCCGAAATCTTGGTCGCACTCCATGTAAGAATGCCCTGCTACCAAGAATTTGTGATCTACCACCTCAATGTTTGTATTCCTTACAATATACATCCAGAATCAAGCAATATACTGATTTTTGTTTTGCCCCCCCCCCCCCCACAGTTGTCGCTAAAAGCTATAAGGTGCTTAACTGAAGGTGGTAAATTTTGAACAAATTTCAACAAACATGATCCGATTTCTTGTGATCCTCTTGAGGCTTCACCCTCATGCCACATGAACATGGATGAGTGCTTTCCACCAAGGTCATGTATGTCAAGATTATAAGTTTAAAGTTACTCGCATAGTATACTCTATTGCAAGTTAACACAGGAGTAGGCAAAGTTTTTTGTAGGTCAAAACAAATTGCTTTAACTGCGGTAGGATTTTCTTCAGCAAGTTTTTTAGCTTCTGTCTTTGCAGCTCTAGCTTTTTCTGCTGTTCTTAAGTGAACTTCTTTGACGGCTTTGTATTTTTCAACATCATTAATGGCAATTTTAATTTGGTTTTCAAGCATGTTACACTTATTACAAGTGTCTGAATGGGGGCGCTTAAAGCTCAAGTTGAAATTTTTGTTGAAAACTGTACGGTAAAACGAGAGTTTGACAGGTGTTTCACCGTTTTGAGCACACTTTTCAGTATACAAAGAGTACATTTTAACAATATTTAAATCACTATTGAGGTACTTTTTGTTACAGTTCTTTTTTCTAGAATAGTGGCTACTGTACATTGGGAATGACACAATGTGGCTCCTAACTTTCACCCCACTAAAGCATTTTGTTAAGAGGCAAACATGTGTAAGTGCACCTAACCCCCTCTGCTGCTAAACAAAATAAAGCTTTCAATTAGTAGTTCTTCTTTACACCGCTAAATATCAGCACATGTCAGGGCTGGCACTTGCATCTCTTTGCCAACAAATAAAACAACATATCCCCTATCATTTGCACTGGTTATCTCTGAATTTTAATTTTTGTCACTTGCACCCCTTTGCATCTCAGTGCCTCAATTCTTAGAGCAATTTTGATATCTAAAGTTAAACATTATTTGTTGTAGGAAATAAAAAGCATAGAAAAATCACTTGCTATTTCTGAAGCACGATTAAAAGACTTGTCGATGCGAGTTGAAGCAGAAAAACAACAAGTAATTGGTTTACAGGAAGCAGTAAAAATCATGGAAGGTGAACTACATGAAGGAAATTTGCACCGACATAAAGTAAGCATAAATTGGATGTGTTTATACTAAAAGTTTTCACTGGATAGATATATCAATTTATTTGCATTATTTATTGTAAGAACCAGCCCAGAAGATTAAAAACTCAACCATTTTAACAGTAAAAACAAAACACAAATTACATCTTACATCACTAATTATTATTTAAACATTACCTGAAAACTATTGTATTATTTTGCAAAAACTGTGTCAAAACATGGAATTTTTTGTTGTGTGGCTACTCTTCATTAAGTTCTGAGCCAAAGCTGTGCAAAAATTGTTTTATCTTGAGTAGATTTTGTCCATTCCCTTACCATTCCTTTCTAAATACTGAAATGAGCTACATTTTTGTTTTTATCTTTTAAATCCTATTTCTGGAACCTTGTTAAACTTCTTAAACAGAACCGTTATTCTTTACAATTTGCTATCCTTTTTTGTAAAAATCATGAAAAATATTATATTTGCACCAAATATACATTATAACATATACTTTTTCTTCTCAAGAAAACTATTTTCAAATATTGTTATCAAAATTTATATATTTTATTATCAAATATGTATTTTCATGAAAATATTTTTAAAATGTTATGAGAATATTCAAACTTTTGATCTTCTAAGTAAATAATTCCAATATAGTTAAAATGAATAAAATTATTTTTGCAATACAAAAATGTCTATGATGTAGTAAAAAAATGTATTTGTTGAAAGTATTTATTTTCATTACAAATTTATATATTATTAGTACCAATTTTAGAGCATTACTTTGGTAATATAATTATGTTTTATTGATTTCAAGTTAAACCCAAGCAACTTGCGAGTCTTGCAAAAAAGGCCTAGAATTCCATCCGGGGTAGGCTATGTTTTTTGTCTATAATTAAACAGAAAAATTAAAACTACTTAACAGGACAAAAAACTTAACTAAGCAAGGTACTTCATAATAAATGCACAGCATTTTTTTCAATTGATATGTAATGACAAGCTGCAACGTTAGCAACCACTACAGAAGTTTGGTCTAAATTAGGCTTATTTCTTGATTTATTTACAAACGTGCTCATACTACACAACTTTTTGTAATAAAACATGAACCATTCTCTTGCCAGGAAGTACTCTCTGGGTATTTCTCACAAAACTTTTCATAGGTTTCATTAACTGAACCACTTCGGACATAGCACTCTACAATAAAAACTCTGACCCACTGAATATGACGGCATTGTGCCAAGTAACCAGAATACTTCTGGGGTGTTTGCTATGCTATCATGACCTACACATTTGCAGGTTGTACACAGTAAGGGAAAAATAGGGGGAATTTCCCTTGATTGATATGGTTTAAATGTATATTCATTTTGTTTTGAGTATAAATATCCTTGTATTTTGCAGAATTTAGAACTTCTTGTACGTAAACAACGCAAAGCCAGATTCTATGGAGAATTGAAAACAGGACGGTATGTTGTGATAATAAAAAATGAAGGTTCATTGGAACTTGAATTACAGAAGCAAAGGACAATCAATGCTGATTTGATTTCTGTTGTAGAGTCTTTGAATACAGATTTCCCTAGCCTCAATAATCCTATTGCTCAAATATTAAATACTCTACGATCTCCTGCTGCATGAGTATTGTGGATATTTTATTTATTAAATTTTGATAATACAAAATTTTTAATTTATTATTAATTTAATTATTTTTTTTAAGAACTCGGCCTTAAAGATTATACATAAATTGTATTTTATGAGAAAATATTTGTTATTTAATCTGTATAATTTTTATTTAACTTTAGTCTTAAACAAAATTATATTTTTTAGTATTTTAGAATGTATTATTTAAATTACTAAACAGAAGCATGTTAGAATATTTTTTTCATTCTACTCAAAATATTTTGATTTTTGTGGAATATTTCATCCATTACCATTAGGATGATAAAAAAAAAAATTCCAGGTCCTAAAATTGAAAAAAATATATAATTAAGCATGTCAATCATTGAAAATATAATAATTTAATTATTTTCAAATAACAAAAAGAAAGTAAATATTGAAGAAATATTGAAAATAATGTTTATTTTACTTCAATATGAGTTAACCAACCAAGTGTTTTTGATTAATGCTAATCAAATTACTGTGAATATAATATGATTTGAAGTAACATAATCTAGACAAAAATTTATACATAAGTTTTCAGCAACTCGTCATTGATTAAACTACTCAGTGTAGTTAATCACTGATGAGAGCAACAGGGTTGATTAAAATTTATGTTGTGAGAAAAGTGTATACAAGTGTGTATTTCTTAAATTAATAACTTCAATTAATTTAGTTTTATATATTAGGAATTACTTTCAAAAAGTTACAAAAACTTTAGTTATCAGTAGAACTAATAATTATAAAACTAATAAACATCTTTTTGTTAAACAAAATAATATTTAAGTTTAAGTAGATATCAAAACCTTTATTTTTTATTTTAAAAATCCAAGCACATAGGAAATTAGAAAAATTTGCATATTTGCATAGAGCTTACGTTCACATAGCTTACGTACGCATAGAGTGTTACGTTCATTTTCACAAAAATGTAGTATATATTTTCTCATTCTGTGTAGCTGTATATATATAACGCTTCTTTTGGCACTATTTTACAATCCTACCGTCTTTTATGAAGAAATTACTTTTTTTATATATGTTCATGATTCTGGTAGTAGACTTCGATACCCTTAAATTATATTCTTTGCTACATTGTTTTCTTGTATTCACTTATCATTTACACTTTAATATACTTAAACAAGAATCTTACTTAGTATTTTTGTAAGTAGACTTTCGAGAACTATTAATTACGTGTTCTTATTTTCAAGATTATTTTGAGACTCTTTAACTCAGAGTTATGACAATGCCTTGTTACTTTTATGTACCAAATCTGGGACAAAATAAAGGTTGGCTATCAACTGTTCTTTGATAACTTCAAAAGTTACAATAATTTGTTGATTTGTAGAGAATGACCAACAACTCCAACTATATTAAATATATATATTAAGTTATATTAAGTAACGGTCACTTGACCATTGTCGAATTACTGAATTATTTTTGTCCGTTATACAGTCCGAATAATGAAATCAGAAAAATAATTTAGTGATTTGACAATGGTCAGTGACCGAAAGGTGCCTCATCACATGAGGTAAAGATTAATTGCACTTAGTGGTGGAACAATTGTTTACAAATAACAATAATAACTTTATAAAGTCAGTGCAATGGAAAAATAATGGACAACATTAAATAAATAAATAAAAATATATATATATATATATATATATATATATATATATATATATATATATAATCGAAAAATTTACTTATAATAATTATTGTGATTGATTGTATTGAGCATGTGCAAGTTGAAAGACATATATGCAAGTGCACAATGAACTGACGTCGGTTTCTAACGCAAAAGATATGGTCATTGGAGGACAAGGATAGTCAAACAAAGTTATCAATAAAATTATTGAATGCCAAAAATTATCTGGCTGTTAATTGTTAATGAGGAACTGCTAAAATATTGTGGAATAGTGCTTCCAAGTCTTCAGGAGAAAAATGTACATGCCTGAGGGAGATAGAAAATCAATCCCGAATATGTTTTACAAGAAGTCTTTTGGCAGAGTTGTCCAGTCATCGTCAGGTGTGTATCTATATGGAAACTTACCTACCTTAATGGAATTTTCTAGATATCTGACCAATTCTGTAACCAAAAGGCAAAAATGAAATGAGGTAATATAATCAAAAGGAAGACATTGACAGATCTGATAAAAACTCTAGTTGTACCTAAACAAAATTCACTGAAATGGCATAAAAAAGTTCTGATATATCACTGAAGCTTTGCTACTTCACACACCCTATTATTTTAAAGGTATGCACATAAGTCAGGGTACAAAATGTACTGAAATACATTAGGAAATCACAGCAACATTGCGTCCTGAACCCTAATCCTACCAAGTTATGTATATTATAGAGTACAGTGCAATCTCAGCAATCCAAACTTTAATACTCTGAACACACCAGTAACTAAGCAGGTGAAAAAAGCTATGTTTTTATAAGAGCCTCAGTGCCTGGGGCTAGTGGAAAGACAAAGGGAGAAAGGAGTTCTATGAAAAAAATGCTGTTGCACAATTGGATTTCCCACAATTGTTTACTGTTCTCTTTCATAGTTTTCAGTATAAACCTCTCTCCATTCAATATGTATGGTGGGATAACTAACAGTGAATTTAGTCAGTCTTATTTTTGCTTTTCAAATAATCAGTGGCATGTTAAAATGAGTGAAAAAAGAAAATGTAAAACACTGTCTTTGAGTGACAAGTGGTCCATCTTAATATTTCTCGCCAACAGAGATACTTCTTTCAATCTGACCCGTGAGTTTAATCTTGGTAAAACTGATTTTAAAAAAATAGTGCAAAAATTCTTTTGTATACATCAGCAGGATTTCATAACCATATGTGTGCTTCTGAGGAATGTACACATAACCGACAGGAAAATATTCATGAAATGAGTCTATATGTTCTGAATTTTGTTTTCAACTTTCATGTCTTTTGCAATAAGAGATGATAGGCCACTATGATCTAACTTTTGTACATTTATATGTTAATCATAATGCACCATTTTCTTATAGAAGACTTGTAAATTTCATTTTATACACTTTTCAATTCTGCAATCCAAAATAGCTATTAATACTGCTATTATTCATTTCTATAGTATTAAAAAAACAAATAATGTTACGAGTTTTTCAAAATGGCAGGAGAGGCAGGTCTGGATAAAGGAATAAAATGTTACAATCTTAAGCAACATAAATAAATCACTTTTAATAATCAACAACGTAATACTGCTATTAATAAAGCTTAAACATATGTATATGCAAATTAATTTTAGTTCCTTTTGGTTAAAATAGTTCTGTACATAACTAATAGCATTTAATATTATATATAAATAAAACAATTTAAATAACATCAGGACTAATCTTTACAATCTTAAAAAACAAATGAATTTTATTTTTACATACACATTTTCTATCAAAATAAAAACAAGGTGTTGATAATAAAGCCTAGAAAATTGTAAATACTGTGTAAAAACACAATTACTTCTACTGCTCTTCAAATTTAAAACTAGATAAATCTATATAAAATTCGCCTAAAAATATGAATTTTCTATTTTAAAATACTGCATTACACAACATACTCTTTTTATGGTTAACCCCTTAAGTTACAGAATTCATATGGTCACATTAAACGAATAGTAAAGCATATTTTGGTAGAGAAGACAAACAACTAGGAGGCATCTACATAAACATTTCCAATATATACAAAATGACAAGACTAATACCAATAATCACATAGGGAAATGAATATATCTAATAAAATATTACATCAATACTTAGTAGATTGGCTAACTTTGGAAGTACAGGAAAAAACTGTTTTCAATTATTTTGGACAAATGATCTTTATACTTATATCTTGTATGAAATGAGCATTGAATTGTACAAGAGTACAACTAGATTTAATAATTTTAACTATTGGAAATTTAAAGGGCAAATTAAAAAAGATATAAGAAAGAAACAAAAAGGAAAGGTAACAACTATGGATGGAAGTGAAAAGTGCTTTTTTCTTGATTAAAAAGCACCTACTTAAAAAAAAATTTTTTCTTAAATTTAGAGTATTCAGGCACATGGTAATATAGAATACTCAACATTCACGTATGTAAAGTATAAACTTACACACTGCATGTTACCCTCATATTCTTATTAAAGATCCATGTTAATTATGTTCAATATTTAAATAGCTTCTACATCATTTTAAAATACAGTAATAAATGGTAAACAGTAGCAATTTTTTAATATACTCTTATGTTCATGGATGATTTTAAATCAGATTTTTACCAACTCTGACAAAAACACGTTATTTTTTAATGTACTTGTGTATTTGAAACAAGACAAAAAAACAGTTTCTCCTTGCCCTTAGTTGTTTTTCCACAAAATCAAACATTCTTTCTATAAAGTAATAATTATTTTTGTAATATGATATTCTAAAATAAATTAAACCTTTTAGGAATTATTTTATTACATACAAATTTCATCAATTACTCAATTTTTATACACATTAGTTCCTAGTTACTGGGTGTTATGACCCATAAGGGTGTATTGGAAACATTTTTTCAAAGATATATATATATATATATATATATATATATATATATATATATATATATATATGCAAATTCAAGAAACTATACAAATTTATGAATTTGTAAAAAAATTAAAATGTCTAGAAGCTTTTTAGAAGTCTTTGCGAAAAATCATACAGCATTTTATTACATTTTTATAACTGGTTCTTGAAGGGTTAAACATTGAATTCACCATTTACTATCTATTTTAAAATTCTATATCATAAAAAGACATATTTTGCAAGATTAATTCATAAATTTAATACAGACAAAAATATCTACAATAAGTATGAACTAAGATAAATTGTAGATAAAACACAAAATACTGAGCGTTTATTCTTCTCGCCAACATGAAACTTGGATGGGCATGAGTCTTGCAGATGTACATTGTCCCAACAAAAGAGGAAAACTTCCCAGGTTCTGCTCTTAATAACGCCAGGACTTGAGACGCTGATATTCAAAATTAGTTGAGACAAATGATTCATTTTAAACCAACAGACTGTGTCAGCTGAAAACATTAATTTCACTTGTATTTAAAAAATATACAGAAAAACTTATGAACTATAAGTCAAAATAGGACTGAGTTTAGTAAAGTAGCAAATGATATAATTAAAACTTTTTATATATAAAAAAAATATATATGCATTATTAAAAAATTCTAAACTTAACAAAATATTTATATAACGGTCAAGTTATTATAGATAAAATTTTTTATAGTAGTATAACTTACTACTTTGGTTCTGATTCTTATTAAAAATAATCTTACCTGTTCATATATAGTCCAAGACATGGCTGCAATCAAAGTTCTTCTCAATGTACGTGGCACCAGGCCTTTGAAATATCCTTTCATGCCATATTTCTAAAATTAAAATTAATAATTAGTTTTGAAAAATGCTATAGTATTATTTAAAAACATTTACAATATGAGTATTTCAAAATACTTTTGAAGAAAAATTTACCATGGAATACAATACATGCAATAAAACAATACAAAATAATTTTACATGCAATAAGAAAGAATATTAGATTTGTGTAGTCACATTTATTCAAAATTTAATCTGACATTCACAAATTTTTAAATATAAACACAAAATACTATGGTCAGTCAGCATAATCTCTTGTGTCCACCTGTTATGTCATCAAAAACGTATGCCACTGTTGAATCTACCTTCTCAATTTTTTCCTACACCCTCCTGTTCCGACCATGTCCCATCCAATTTTCTCTTATATATCTCATTCCATCAGACCATGTAGTTTGTAATATACCTTGATTCTTCTTTTATTCTTTTTAAAAAGAATATATGTCTCAACTGCATCATTCGTCTTGGACACATGTCTAACAACCTGTCTCATCTATGTTCACTACTTAGATGTTAACATTTGTAACTTATTTGTTATAAATATAATTTTGTTTATAGTCAAGATGATATCTAATGGTTATTTTTACTAACAAACAAATTCCTCCATTATTAACTGAATTATTGTGGTTCAGCAAAATTATCAGCTATTAGACTACTGTGAAATTGGCCTTATACATTATAAATTTGATCTATTAGATTTGTCTCATGGATTATTTTGATTTCCATGGGGCTTTTGACACAATAAAACCAAAAACAATCCTTTCAACAAATCAGTAAATTACAGATGAGAAAACTGGTGAAATCAGACAGGAAGATACTAGATTCACAAAACTATTCACATCAGGACTTGGAATACATAATTAAAAGATTGGAGTGTGAAAAAGGCCATAAATATCAATGGTTTGTGTCAATTACATATAATTAGCTGACATGATTAATACAGAATCCAAATTTATAGTAGTATAGTACCTACAATGCTGTAAAGAAACCTTAAGAAGGTGTTAATTCCTTCTATTAGCTCACACTCTCCTTATATATATATATATATCTTTTACAAATTTTCAATCTATAGTGGATGGCAATTGATGTTAATACAGTTTTTTTCCAATACGTATTCGTTAATTAACATTTTTTAAACTTGATGACCCGGCCGGATTCGAAAACGAGGAACTACATGTTTGAAATCCAGCACCCAGCCAACTTTCCCATAGGTAGAAATCAATTATTTAAAAATTTATATGAAATTATAAGAGAAAGGTTCCTTGCAATAGCGAAACATTACAAGAGGTAGATAGAATGAGACATTATAAACCACCATCATCTTCATAAATTAGAACGGAAAAAAAAGAAACCGAATAAATAGTAACAAACAAAAATAATAGTCCAACACCATATACTGTATAGAGAGGGAAATGTCAAGAAAATTCGTTTTCTATTTTGCCACTTAATGTTGTGATTGACGTATGTAAATACATATTTATATTAATTGTAATTATGAAATAAAATTTTTCTTTATCGGCTTCAATAGGAATTGACTTCAAGCATATTTTGCCCATATTACTTGTTTTTAAATTTACTTATTATATTTCTTTTGAACTAAATCAAGGTATTGAGTCTTATTATTACTTATAGACCTTGTAAGAGTATTAATACTACTAAACAAATATAAATATACAAAACCCTGACATTACATTTTACAGTGAATAACTTTTAGAACAAATATTTTAATATTTTTCTTATTCAACAATGCTTAATAGATTTTAACAGTTACATAATTTTATCCAGTTGCTTAGTCTTCTAAATTATTGTTTAACAACATTAAAACTACTATGACAAGTACCTTTAACACCTACAATGAGATAGTAAATGTTAGTGGAATTATTATTTTACAAATCAAGATACACGCGGATCGATGAAACAGTGTTTTTGTTAAATTAGTATTTAATAAATACATAACTTCAGAGAGGGTAATCACAAAACCATTAACTCTAATTTTTGTAGTGCCTATTACTTAGGAACACTACAATTTTTTTCTTCAAAAGCTGATATAACATTGTTATCTACTTTTATATACTCTTACTTTTTACATACCTCTTGTATATATAGCACAACATGCAAGAAACTACGATATCTGCCTGGGTACAACTGCATCTTTGTTTTGATTACATCAGCTGGTTGTGTAACTAGTGACGCTAACATTCCCGCGACAATTCCACAACATAAATGAACAGGTGCTGCAATGTCTCCTCGTAATAAATCTGTAACAGGTCAATCAAAAACAATTTAAATATGTACTTTAAGAAATTAAATAGAGGATTTACTAATGATAATCTTTATTAATAGTAAAGGTTTGAAGAATACTTAGATCATAATATCAAATATTATATCACCTAACTGAGTATAACACATTGGTCTTTACAGAACTAACCTATTGGTCAAAAACTATATAATTGACAAAAAAAACTACTATTGTAGAATCAGTCAATGTTTAATCGAGAGGGCCTGATTTAAACAGTTGTGAAAAAATAATACACATATAATGTGAGAAATATGCTTTATTTAGACTGGGTATCAAAGTAACAAGTTACTTTAAAAATTTACTTTCAGCATAGTTGTGAACAAGTCCAAACTCTTAATTAAATAAAATGATCATTCATATAACTCTGATATAATTTTAACAAAATGAAATAACAGAAATTATGATAAAAGAACACATATTTAAAATTGATGTTAATACATTAGAAAGGCTTAACTAAATTAAGTTTTTGTGATTAAATACAGATGGTTGAATTCAATCCCAGGAGAAGTCACAATATTAGAAATATTGTTCTTGACAACTACCAACAGAGAAGAGATTTACTTCCATATATGTGAACTTGCACATTTGATTCTAGGAGCCTAATTACCATTCCAAATCATATGGCCCTAACCTTCTCATATCTCTTATTCATTAGCCTTTCTATATTATTCATACGTGATAAAACTCAAACTCACTGAATAAACAAAGTAGCTAACTGATCAGTCTAAAATACAAAAAAAAGTTTAGGACTGAGTTGACAAAGGGTCACAATTGCCTCATTGAACATGCTACTATAAGTGTAGCAATCATTTTAGAATGATTTTTGAGTAATATAATATGTGGAAAACAAACTGAGTTGGACAAATTTGTGTCAACTATTACCAATGTAGTACTAATTTCTCTTTATTAATGAATGAATTGGTTTTAAATATATAAATTCAAAATGACAACAGTGAATACTCTTATTTTAAAACTTATTATTAAATAATATTAGTAACACTGCTTGTAGATTTTGATTGTTTATTACAAGTTTTGGATTTGGTAAGATCAGATATATTAATTAACATATTATATGTTAAAATATATCATATACATTAGCATCTCAAGTTGAAGATTAAATCATTTAATAATAAAAAAAAACTTTGACAGTCTTTGATATTCACTAACAAAAATAATAAATCAACATGTATTAACTTATTTCATTTATAATGTATTGAACTTCAAAATCATATTTTACAGCAATCTGATTTTTAACAGTGTTTTAATATTTTGTAATAGTATCAAACTGATTATAGTAAGGAAATCTTCATGTACACTTATAATTGCTAAATTATAAGAATAGATATAATACTTGAGATGGAAACAATTAGGAACATCCACATTACATAATAAATGTAAAGAATAAGGGGGAATAGTTTGTGATAAGGGGAAGTAAGGGTAACAAAAAAGGAGGTAGTTTAACTTTACAATGACTTGAGACTGTAATCCTTTATTGAAATTTTGCTATAACATTAACAAAAGTAATAGTTAAATAATAAGGCACTCCAACTCTGAATCAATAATTCATTTCTCAAACTCACTTCAATGACAAAGTCAATATCATCTGTGAGAGTAACTAAACTCTAAACCATAACAAAACAATAATAAGAAATTGGTTGTTTATCCAATGACTAACCTTGAGGTAGGCTATTCTTGATCTGACTGTAGAACATAAGGTATAGGCCAGAAAATGGAGCGTCTCTGAATAATGTTGGGATAAGTCCACAGCTAAGACCTCTGATGCCCTCACTGCGGTAGATCACTTTTAAGGCTTGGGCTACTCCTTTGTAAGGGTACTCCCCACTCTGGAAAAAATTTATTGAATGAAGTAATATAAAATGAAATCCCACTTTAAATAAGCAAACAGAACTTTAAAAATTCAGAGAGATATAAAAAAGACAAGTTGCTATCTATGAACTTGTATTGTGTATTGTACTGTGTTTAAATTTACATGTTTTAAAATGTTACTTTTTCACCACTTTAAAACAGGTAAAGGTAAATTATGTTTTAATCACGCCAAACAATTCAAGTAAAAATCATATAAAAATACGCAGTATGTTATAAAGTGACTGATTTCTAAAAATTTAAGTAAACAGGTTAACACTTTATTCAAAATTTATGGTTATAATATTTAAAATTTAATTTTTCTTATATAGAATGATTTTTGAGTAATATAATATGTGGAAAACAAACTGAGTTGGACAAATTTTTGTCAACTATTACCAATGTAGTACTAATTTCTCTTTATTAATGAATGAATTGGTTTTAAATATATAAATTCAAAATGACAACAGTGAATACTCTTATTTTGAAACTTATTATTTTATAATATTAGTAACATTGCTTGTAGATTTTGATTTTTTTTTACAAGTTTTGGATTTGGTAAGATCAGATATATTAATTTTATACTGTTTGCTAAAGGGAATTTGCACAATTCTGTATTTTAAATTTTCCAATATGTTGGATGTGTAAGAATATGGCCAGCAGTACTTTCTAGAGTCTAATGATTTGTTGGCATTATTAAAACAGATCATTTCTTTAAACAATGCCCAATATCATGTATTGTTTAATTGAAACAATAGATTTCAATAAATAGTTTCATTTGGTTTGCAAGTATAAAGTTTAATTAATATTTCAGTTAAATTTTGTAACCCTGCTTTGCATTCCTTAATAAGATAACATAAAAATTCATTTCTCAACTAGAACATTTTTTACCTCAAAACGAGTTTTCACAACAGTGACAGGTATCAGGCACACGCCACTGATACTACGTCCTGCAATTCCAATAGCCAATGCTTCCATCGGTTTTGGTTTTCCATTTGTGAAATTTGTCTTCATCCAGTGCACAGAGGCAAAGTACATGCCTACCCCAGGGACACAGCGTGTCAGAGACTGTAACAAAAATTATGTAAATGATATACATCATAAAATGAAAAACTAAGTAACTCTGTACTTTTATAGTTTATATTGAGGTGATGCTTATCTTTCACATAAGGAATTCTAAAGATTGCCTTGGTATTTTTTGAAACTGAGATTCAGTAAGTAAACTTGAACAGAATATAGAGTCAATACCCTCACAGTCAAATGACATCAACATGATTAAAGATTGTAGAGTGATATAAATACAGTAGGATAAATTACTTATATAATTTTCATAGTAAAAATTGTAGATGGGATCTTTATTTATACAGGAAAGTAACAAAATTCTGTCATAACCCAGTCCTTTAAAGATAGCAAAGTCTGTTGTTCAGTTTTTTTTTACTTTTACATTGAATTGGTACAAATCACCAGTGACCTTGAAGACACATGGAAGGATTATAACCAATCAGCACCAAACAGAGAGGTGTTAAGCAATTTATTTCTGTCCTTTATCACACTTTGTAAACATCACTTCATGACCGTCACTTTGTAATGATTCATAGTATAGTGTAGTAATACTATTGATAAGAATTATCTCATTCGAGAAATAAGCAGTTGAACCTCTCATTTCGAAGTTTTGATGACAAAACCTTAGTAATACAATGTAATGAAGAATTATAATTCACAGTAATAAATTTTCCAAGTTAAAAATTACGCTTATGCTGTGGCTAGAGCCTTGTTTAGTACAAAGTTTCACCAGAGCAATATATTTTTAATTTGAATTATTTTAACCATACAATGTCCTTCCGTTTGCAGAATCACCTCTATATCATTTTGTCTCTTTTATTGATGCTTCAATTACTTATTACAATTACACAATATCAAGAGCACAGTGGTACAATATATTACAGTACAATAAAAATATTGAAAAGAACCCCAATACCACAAAAATAATCAAAAATAACAAATAAGACAATAACTTCTTGTGTGCTAGATTGTGTTTTGTAACAAGACCCTCTGATGATGATGACATGGTCATCGAAATGTACATAAGGGTTTAATCTTAAGTAACTTGTCTTATTTGTTATTTTTGATTATTTTTGTGGTATTGGGGTTCTTTTCAATATTTTTATTGTACTGTAATACTTATTATGTTGTTGATGGATATTTATAAGAAGTAGGGAGAGTAAGTACATATTTATGATTTGATTTAGCAGTAGAAACCCTACTATTTAAATATCAAGCAAAAAAAGGGACCCTTTATCGAATGTTCAACAGCTGTCTGTTTGTCTTATCCAATGCCAGTATTGCAACAGTTATTGAAGATCTTTTTTTTTAAATTTTTTAGATTTTAGTTTCTTTTAATATTATAAATACAATTGTTTGAATCAAGCAAAATTGAGAAACAACTTTTACTTGGTATGTAGCTTTCAGTAGTAAAGTAAGGACATATTGTACTTCTAAATTTGTCTCATGTTCTGTGGTTGATACAGTTCACACAACAAACTGGTGTTCAATTCAAATATTTTTTTAGGCTATTTGAATGTTACTGACAAAGTAGAATTGTGTTATATAATAACCAATTTGATCAAATATATTCTTGAGAGCTGTAGTAGTGAAGTGGCGGGTTTTCTAACCTCCTTTTCAAGTTATGGTGGTTCCAAAATGTAAATTAAGTTATCGAGAAATCTTGTTGCTGTTCAGGGGGCTGAAGAAGTCGAAAGACGAAAACATTTCCTCCAAGTGTAAGTTAACAATTTAACAACCTTTAGTTAGCAAAAAGTCTGGTCGCAAGTAATAGCAAAAATGTAATAAGTGAATTAAGTATCAATATATCAGTTTAATAAAACTTAACATGTAATAATTATTAACAAAGTCATTCAGAAAATTAAAAAAGAACCAATTATTAAGATTGGCAATTCATTATTTACTATTTATGGTTTACAGTTTAGTAACCAACTAAAAATCAATATTTTAATTTTTCTACTTAATGTAAATATCAAGACAATGTTGAGTATAACTTGTAACGTAAAAGTGAAATGGTATAAAATTGCAAAAACTGAAACAAGTTGGCTAAGTTTCCTTCATACTACGTATTTTCTCTGCCATGTTATAAGACATTTACATTTTGAATGAATCAATAATGGAAAACTACTGTATATTTGTTTGTAATGAATACCAATTAACAAATAAATGCAAAATTTCATCCAAGTGTAAATTAGAGTATTAATAGCAACTTTCTGCTAATTTTTATATCGCCTAATGTCTATAAAGACTATAATATTTACTGTTAACAATTACAGAATTTATGTTATTATTATAATAAACATAACCAATTCTTCAACAAATCAGAAAACAAGTTTTTAGTTTAGATCAGAAAATAGTTATTTTGATAATATTTCTACTTTATTCTCCAGTACACATTGCATATTTTTTCTAAGTAAAAATTATTTTTGAAATGTTTAGATTATAATAAATATGTGTAGTACAAATCATAATTATAGTTCTATAGAAAATAAGGTCTTTGAATTTATCTTTGTAGTGATATGACATCACAAACACAAGTGGCAAGATAAGGTAAGAAGTGATACTTTTCTGTTATAAAACAAAGCTAAGCAACATTCAAAAGATAAAAAGATAAAATACAAAACCTTTTTAACAATTGCTACAACTTCTACCCTATGGATTTTTTTATAAAAAGAGAAGAAAACAGTCAAATCTATTTAAAAAATGGTTTTTAAATTGAATTTTTAAAGATTTAAAAGTTTAGGATTTTTTGGAATAGACATTATTAATCCTAGAAGTGGTCATTAGAAACTGGTAGTATGGCCTATTTCACCATTTTGCAGAAAATTTGTTTAAAAATTATAATAAATATACCTTGACTCATTGCTTCATGTGGTCAAGAGATATTTGTCACAACACATTAATCATACATATCATACAGATGTCAGTTTTTCCTTGTGATTTTCATTGTTGTTTGCTTCAAAAGAGTTTATTTTTTGATGTGTCAGGTACCAAACTAGACTCTATGATGTCTAAGGGATATCTATCACTTCTCAACACCTACAATGTAAATAAGGATAGATATTTATAGCCAAAAAGTTGTCCTTTTCTCAAAATTTCTAGACATGATAGATAGACCTGTCATCAGATTTTATGTCAAGTGAAGGTCTTGCTCAGTTTAATTGGTACTATATCAATATAGAAAAGAGAAGTTTCAAAATCAGTCACACTAAAGTAGAGTTTAAAATTTTTAAAACTACTTAGTGTAAATATATGTATTTTTTATAATTAGTGTATTTTAATGTATATTTAAAGTGAACAATAATAGTGGGATCCTAGAAACTAACGCAAACTTCACACCATAAGAAACTTTCAAATTGCTTTTACTAATTATGATTACAAATAATAATTAATTAACAAATAATAAGGTAACTAATTTATAAAATGATGAATAAAAAATTGCACCTGCATAATAAATATATATATATATATATATATATATATATATTGTAAAGTATTTATAAAACTCTTTACAATTATTTTTTTTTTTATTAAATATTTATTTTATTGATGATATCAAATTTCTATTTAAAACAAAACAACTACTCATGAACAATTCATAATTCTTTATTATAACAATTTTATTTTAACATTTAAACATAAAACAGAACAAAAATAAACTTAACAAATTTTAACACAATATACTAAACTCACTTTCTTTGATTTTTAGTTACAAATTTTCATATACCCTAGGCTAATTTTACGATCTCTTACTATCTCGGGGTTTATAGCATGGGCTATATTTTTTAATTCTTTGGTTAATTAAATAAATTTTGAAAAACAATATTAAATTTTGAAATTAGTTTTAATAAATATTTTCCTGATGGAAAAACTTTAATTTGGAATAAGCAAAAAGGCGAAACTATTTGAACTGGATTATGATCTTATTACTATTAATCACAAGATATTCTAATGTACAAAATTAAACTTCCCTATTATCCTAAGAGTCCACTAAAGTTTATTTTTTATAGCGCTATACATACTTAACTTATCAAATACCGAAATTCTGCAGGTCGCTTACGTAAGATTCCGTTCTCTTCAAATTTCACTTTTTACACACTTAAATTCGTTTTAGTTCCTTCAAATTATATTACCACTGTACTTTATCTTTACATTTTCTTATCCTTATTTAAATTTGCCAAGTTTCTTCACAAAACGGTATAATTTTGACGAATTCCTTCCAATGTAAAATTTTGACTGGTCATCGCAGGACCCATCTCGTAGCGTCACCCACGCTATCTCTAACTAAACTAACGCTTCGTTTTTCAATTTTTCTTTTAATATTTTACAAATATGGCGGCCTCTCCTTCTTCTAAAACACATGTTGCTATAATTCAGTTCGCTTTCTTCTCACTAGAGTCGACTGCAACTGACCTACTTCTTGCTTTCTACAGCTGATGCAATAACGCGATTGTTTTCACCAGTTTCAATTTTGTTAACATACTGTTTCAATTTTCCGATCCTTAACAAACCTTCCAGTGTTTATTTAATTACTATTATTAGTGTGTGAAGTGTCTTTGTGTTTTACTTTTGTAATAATTCGAATTGTGTGTGTTTTGAGCTGAATTCATAGAACATAACCTTTCATTGTTTACAATCGTTTTTCACTTTTTCCTTCAAGTAATTACTTATGCCCTATGTTACTAATATTTACAATTTTGTTTAAATATAATTATTATTATTAGATTATCTTGTTTTTAATTTTATTTGATACAACAAATTTCTTTATGCATTTACAGTTCAAATATCTTGTTTATATGTTACAACCGTTTTATAACCTTTCTAGGCTTTTACCTAAAATTAGTTTCAATTTAATCTAACCAATCTTTTAATGAATTTCTTTTTTAAATTTTGTGTGAGTTATTTCTAATCTATTTTTCCAATTCTTAAAGAACATTTATATAGCCCAATCTATAAATGTTACAATTAGGGATGGGCCGATTCCTAAAATCTTCGATTCCGATTCCGATTCCGATTCTAAAATTTTCCTTTCGATTCTCGATTCTTTATTCGATTCTCGATTCTTTCAAGTTATGTTAGCTTACATGCTAGTTTTCTAATAATTAATTTAGTTAACATCTTGGTCATATGGCAAAACCTTTTAAAAGTTCTGTTTTAATGTAATAGGCTACACAAAACCTTCAACCGTGAGAGTGTTATCTGTCTATAATATAATTTATTAAGGTTAAGTTTCGGAGGAATAATACAGTGTTTCTGTTATCCGTCTATTCGCTCAACCGTCATGGCCACGGTTCCGACGGTGACGGTTAATCGAAAACTTTTTTGTGTTTTGTTCTGACATTTAGTGAGAGTGAGAGAGAGAGAGAGACGAGCGATGTCAAACGACCAGAAATGGTTACGATCTTGATTGCTGTTGCTTCATAAATAATAATATTTTCATTTACTTTTATCATTTAATTCATTCAAATCAACTAATACATAAATAAGACATAGTTGGTAATTAATTATTTTCCCACACAAATATAATAAATTTTGTTTGGTAATAAATTACTCCACACGCATATTTTAATAGTTAACAAAATAGGAATCGGAATCGACACTTTTATGAATAAAGAATCGAGTATCGACGATTCCTCGATACCACCTAGAATCGACGATTCCTGGAATCGAGAATCGGAATCGGCCCATCCCTAGTTACAATATATATATATATATATATATATATATATATATATATATATATATATATATATATATATATATATATATATATATAAAATTTATAATGCTTCATAAGTGAGAATATTTTTGTAGCAAAATACAACTCAACTGACAAGGAATTAATTCATGTGCCCTAGATCGCTCGAATTACAAGTAAATTAATCTGCACTGTGTTAAGTACTTAAAGGATCGTGTTATATATAATTTTATCATTAAAGTATTAAGACTAATACCGAATTTTTTTAGTTCAATGCTAAGTGGATTAAGGAGTCGAAGTATCCAAATATCAAAGTATAGGAAGTGTATTTGTAAGCATTCAAAACATGACTTTTATAAGAAAAATGCACACATTTATATTTAAAAAATACTTATTACAAAAATTTAAAATAATTCAACTTACATTATTACCGATGTTGCATAGCGGTTTCACTTCTAAAAAATGTTTTTTAAATATGCTATAATTTAAAAAACCCACATTATGTACAAGTCTGATATGGGGTATTTCCTTAAAGTTGTCAACACAGGTTAGTCGTCTTTTTTTGTACAAATACACATCAGTTTTAGTAATAATTTATCTTACCATTGACAAAGTATTTCTTTAGTTGAATATTTATAAAATCATTTTTAAAAAAATACCTTGTACCATGGTTCAAGATCTGGATAGGCAGTAGGTAACACTTGTTTTTCATTTACGTGAAACATTGAACAATATTCTATGCCAAAAAAGGATACCTATTGTTTACTATTGCAAAAATATGTCAAGAAAACACAAAGCAATGAAATGCAGAACACTTCAATGATACTTCACGCACCGAGTCAGACTAAGACTTGAGGATTAGGCAAATATGTGTTTATTTCTGTCTAGAAAAGGAAAATACTGCTGCCAAAAAAACACATTTGTTTACATGAGTAGTCAAAGAATTTATTTATTAACATGCCACTAAGGATTACTTGCCAATTTCCAACAAAATCAATTATGATTAATGGCCACTAAGCGGCAATTGTAGCCACCATCAAACTCATGAATTACTTGGCAGTGCAGGTAAAAGCCAGTTATAGGGTTAAATTTGTTAAGCTTAGTAAAAAGTTATTTGTAAAGTAACAATAAATAAAGAATTTATTTAGTATACTTACATTATTTATAATATTTCATAGCTAATAAGTTAAAACACTTATTACTGAAGAAAAAAAATTGCTGCTAATTCCTAAATTTTGTTTCATACAAGTTTAATCATAAAACAATAAATATGGCCAAAGATGTAACATTATTTCTTAAATCAAAATTTGGTTTTGCTTGTGTAATAAATTAAACCAATAAACAAACTTTTGAAATGGTTTTTGACATATTTTGAGTTTTAAATAACATCTGTAGGATCAACATTTACTTGGCAAGTTCTGTTACTATAGATGATCTAGTGTAAATAATCTCAAAACCTTGTTTTAAAAATGACTCATTACCAATACAAATTAATTTTGTTTACATTTATTTAATTAAATATAATTGTTTACCTTTAACATGGTCACTTAAACTAAATGGTAAATAAAATTACACTTACAGGAGACATCCCTTTCCAAAGTCCAAAGAGCTGCTCTTTCTGTAGGATGCCACTAAGTATGTTTACCATTCCTAAAGATCCTACAGCACCCTCTCTAAAAAAATAAAGCTTATATTACCAAAACTAATTTTAAATCATTTTATAACATGTCATGAAAAAAAAAAATTTTACAAAATAAGTAGTAGAAAATCAGTAAAAAAAAACTATTATTAATAGAGGATAATTATAATCCTAACAATTAATTAGGATTAAGTAACTCTTTAGTTCATAATCATCAAAACTAAGAATATGTTCAAAAGAAATTATAACATTTATTTCACAATTAATTGTCATTTACTGTAAAGTTAATTACCAAACTGTAAAGTTTCATTACCAAACTTTAGTGACAATATACTAATTGCTCAAAAATTCTTTTATTATTAGATTTAAGGGATTGATGTTATTATTATTAGATTCCATTACATGAGATTTCAAACATTTAATACTTTGAAATTTACTGCTTTATAAGTCAAAATAATTTTAACTGTGACTAAAACAAAATAACATGCTTGAATCACATATTTATTATAACTAATTACGGATATTAAGAATAAATTCTTAAAATAATTCAAATCACACAACAAATAAAAAACTATAAATAAGAATTATATTTTTAAAAAAAATCTTTATATTTGAAATCTTTGCTACTAATTGATTAGCATAGAAATTTGAAATGCTCATCATAAGACTCAAGATGATGATTATTGTTTGAAAGAAACTTCAAAGAGACTTAGCTTTGCTTTTCTTTAAAAACCCATTCAGTTACTGTACTTACTGTGTTTTGCAGAAAGAAAATTTTTAGAATATTTGTCTATTGCTAAGTTGTAATTACATATTTCTATGAATTATTATTTTATATCTTCACTTTTACTAAAAACTTTAAATGGGTCTATTTCTAACCCCCATACAAAATTTGAAAATTGTATATACAAAAACAAACAACTGTCACAAACCTTGAGACCATAATTGGCTTATTGGCCATGCACGGTATAAATGAACTATATACAAAAGAAACGTTTACAATTTACAAACATTTCAAGATTGTAATTTTTTCTACAGTGGTTGAAAATATTTGTATAAAATTCTCTACTCATATTTCTCATGATTTTTAATATCATGAAATTTAATTGATCAATGTATAAACTAAAATCTTTTAAACTATAAACTGACATAGGTAATGCAGGATGGAAAATAAATCCATTCCCAACGTTGCAACAAAACTCCTGGATGTATGTCAAGATGAACGTTTCAATTGATAGTAAATAAAACTTTAACACACCGTAGCCACTTCTCACATTTTCTTTTAATATTTTTTATCTTTTAATATTAAGATATGTAGTTGGCACTATGCAGTCAATCATGTGATCAGTATAACACTTGAGAAAAGCATCATTTGGAGTGAAGGGAACCATGTAGCTACAAATTACATTTTTTGCTTTACCCTTTAAGCAATATTATTTAGTATATATAGTTACTTAGTAACAAATGGTCTCTCAATTATTCTTCCAGAATTTAGTTGTTATCACAATCACTATCATTATTAACCTCTTCAATAGTTGCCCTAATTATTTTATCAAAATCCAGCCAAACATCCGATTGAATGGTTTTCATATCTTTTTGACATCTAACTGAATTTCCACAAGTTTTTTATTTTACAATGCATGATGACCTCGGGATTTGAAAATCTCTGATCAGACCTGTATATAATTGCAAACAATTTCTATTGAACTGAACAATCATTTGGAGATTCTACACATAAATATTTTAAATAGATTATACAACTAAATAAATTTGAAAAATAAAAGAAATTTAAAATGAGAACTTTTTCTTACATTTTTACCTAGCCTTCTGAAATTAACACAAAAATTAAATGGTACTAATAAAAAACTTATCCTATATTGCAATAACTGAATATAGAAATTAGTTTCTTTTAAATTAACTATATTTCATTGATGAGATTCAAGGAAGCCTACTTAATTTCTTGACACTTTCTGCTTACTAACTTAGTTTGTCCTACCAAGTGCCACAGTGTCTCTCTCAACAGAGAAACATCAAGCCTATAATTAAAATCTCAAAGAACTAATATTTTTAATTATACCAAAAGATATTAAAGTTTTTTTCTAATGTTTGCTACACTCTATACAATTAGTTCTACTGTCGATTAAAAAGGAACATGATTCCCAAAATGGCTATACTTATAAACAAGTGATTCCATTTCCAAGAAAGCTTAATATTTTTAAAGACACACACATATATATATATATATATATATATATATATATATATATATATATATATATATATATATATATTGCCGAACTTACTTGTAGGACTGGTTTAAATTATATATTTTTCAAACTATACTTTTGCTATTACTTGCGACCAAACATTTGTTAACTAAAAGTTTTTAATTGTTAACTTACATTTGGAGGAAACGTTTTCATCTTAAGACTTCTTCAGCCTCGTATTTTTGCCGCTAGGAATGCTGCTGTTGTGCTTCCTCGGTACCATTTTTTTGAAAGTTAGAAGTAATGTGATCGAAAAGTATGTGTGATCTGTGCCGTGTTTGTTCATTTAAGATGTCATTTTTATGTGTGTTGCTATGTCTATATATTTCAAACTGTTCTAGTGTGTTTAATTTATGACTTTGTTGCATGTGTGTATATATTTTTATTTATCAATTTACGAAGTGAGATGCATAGAGCAGACCATAATATATATACTGGTTAAGTACCTTGCAAAAGTTGTAACTTGAGCAGTCTGAAGTCTAGTTTTGACCAAATCCAAGGGCTGAAACAATATGGTTGAACATGTTCCTGATAATGATCCAGCCAGAAATGACTTCAAAACTGGTGACTGCAACAATAGAAACAATACTTATTTTTGCTGTTGGATAAACATATTAATATTAATTGTTTACAAAAACTAAATGTAGTTAATTAAAAATATTTATTATAGCAGATATAAATTCGATTTTAAATAATCTCTCCTTTTACTTATTTCGAATCAAATACATAATTCTCTTCCAATACCAATTTCAATATTACATAGGTAACATATTTTATATATTTAAATAATTTCACTCCATTCAATATCAATTCATTAGTAATAGAATTTAAAGATATACTTATCAAAAAAAAGAGTAACATATCTGCTCAGTAACTTTGGTGTGAAAATAAACAATACTGTGTTTATACCCTTGTAGAAATCTCACTCCAACTATTCCAAAATAAAATAACGATAAATATTTACTTTATTTTTATTTAATTTGATATAGCAGTAGTTGTAAAAAAATTAATGTTTTAACCAAGAAGATGCTTTAACCATAAACTCTTAATCTCACAGTAGGCCTATGGTTAAAAGGAACACATTAAGGTGCATAGGTGTCCATATGTTGGCTAATCTGTTTTATATAAATAGATTAAATTATTAATTCTATTATTCTTGAGAATGTTTTACTTTACATTTTGGTAAACAAATTTTTAACAAAGTATTTTAAAGTATCTGATTATTCTACTTTTTCACCATGAGAAACTGCAAAGTTACCTGTAAAAACTAAAATAAAAAAAAACTAGAGTAGTAATAAATTACAAAAAACTATTTATTACATGTATTTATGAGAAATATTGTGAACAAGAAAAAAATGTTTAAAAACCATAATACAGAATATGTTTGCATAAAGCACAGTTTTGTAATAATCTGCACTTAGAACAAGTAATATAAAAAAAAATTTAAGTAAATTCCTACTGAGGTTAACCAAGAAAAAATTATTTTACTTACCCTAGAGCACTATTTATGATATTGTAACATGTTTAAGGTTGTACAATGGAGGTTTTGACGGCAATCAGATGGGGGGAAAAATTCACATACATCTTTGAAAAATATATTTCTAGGTATTGGAATATTTTTGTAGTGACAAGGTT
Organism: Prosapia bicincta; assembly: GCA_036971475.1. Classification (NCBI taxonomy): domain Eukaryota; kingdom Metazoa; phylum Arthropoda; class Insecta; order Hemiptera; family Cercopidae; genus Prosapia; species Prosapia bicincta. The sequence goes on along the minus strand of JBAIZL010000001.1, from coordinate 59,220,033 downwards.
CATTAGACTTTGAACATGAAGATTCTCAGTTCCAATTTGCCTGGACCCCACAAATTTTATAATTCAAATATTGAATAAATATTTGAAAAAAATGTATTAACATCAATTATCAATCACTATAGGTTTAAAAAAATGTATTTGAACTTGATTGGATGAATACAAATGACCGTATTTTATTAGCGATTAAAAATGTGTACAAGATATATATCAGGAGAGTGTGAGCTAATAGAAGGAATTTAATAGTTTCTTTCAATATTATATTGTTGGACACACTTTATACAAACATCACTAAATAGTAGGATATGATCTAGGCAAGTCTTTCATTCACATATGTTGCTCCATTGCTTGGTGGAACTATTCCTCTCTCTCTCTCTCTCACATCCAAATTTGTTGACCAAATTTGTTAAACAGGCAAACTGGTTAAGGATCTCCCATTCCAAGAGGTTTCATACACAATTCATGTAAGAGTCTGTGTCAGCTACAATAATACTTATAATTAATTATGTTTCAGCAAAGAAACATTAGAGCTCGATTTTTGCGTTTCTAGCTTCATTTTTGATCCTAGTTAATGTAGATCAATTTTTCTCTTCCTTGTATATACATTTGGACAATCAAGTGAATAGTTTTTCCACTTTATGACATTTTTAAATCCATCAAAAAATCATGATACATCCATTTACCAAGTATTTGTCATCACCACTATCTTCACTGATGGTAATTATAGTTTTAATCCTCTTCTAAAGCATCTCTGTCAAATAAAATATTTTTTTGTCAGTATGCTCACTTTCCTCATCAACACTGTAGTTTCCAAGTAAGTCCTCTTCATCCAAAGAGCTATTCTGCACAAGTTTATTCAAAATAACAATACTTGTTTACTGGGCAATATTTTGAACCCGCATAACACATGAGGTCATACAGTCTACAGATGTTTCTCAATCAACTTCGACTGTACACGATAAAGACATATACACACACATAGAATATCTCAGTTTTTTATTTAACCATTTAGGTCATGTATAAAATTACTACCAAATCTATCCTGACTGGACACTTTTTACGTATATTCTAGTATAGGTACATAGTAATATATAATTTAAAAAACCAAATCTACCCTAGCTGAAGCCTTTATAAATATATTTAAATATATGTATACAAAAGCCATTAAAATTAGGCCACAACGTTTCTCAAATATCTACACACATAAGGTATGTGTGATATCACTGTATCACTCAGCGGACGATGCACAATTTAGTACTCCACACTGAAGTTTTGATAATTATTAAGATCAGCGACTACCGCTCCGAACGGCAAAATATTTTTTTCCTGATCTATTTGACCTTGCTGAACACGAATCTTAAGTTTTTTTTACTGCAAACACATATTTACATTTAAAAAATATAACCTAACCTAACCTCTCCCGACCTGACTGGTGCTTACTAACGCTCCAATCGGCAAAAAAAATTTTTTCCTGTTAGATTTTACTTTGCTGAACACGAATCTGAAGTTAGTTTTACCGGCAAACAAATATTTACCTAAGAAAACCAGGTCAGGTTAGGTTAGGTTATTTTTTGTATGGGGTGGGAGTAAAAAAATCTTCAGATTCATGTTCAGCAAGGTCAAATTGATCAGGAAAATTCGGCAATTGAAACGGTAGTCGCTGATCTTAATAATTACCAAAGTTTTTACCCGCCTTTAAATTGATAAAAAATAACTTTCTGTGTAAAATTTTTAAAAAAAGGTCTTGTGCATATTGTCTTATTTTGTGGTGTGAACAATTTTCAATTTTAATCTCAAAATTACTAAAATTATATCTCATTCTAATTTCAGAAATTATTAAGGTGATCTAGTGTCAACATAAAGACTATTCAATTTTTTAAAGATAAAACCAATAATGAACAAAACAAATATAAATATATAACAAGTTATATATACTTACATGTTTAACATATTCCACTATAGGGTATTTATCTTGAACTGAGAATGCAGTTGTGGTTGAGTTACTCTCTACCACAGCCATTTCAATGACTTTCAAATGATCCTCAAAAAAAATTTAAAAGAACCTAATGTTGATTTTTGTAGGTTTTGACTTTTCAGCTTCGCGATATAATCACAACAAAATTAGACCTAACTGAATTATATGTTAAAAACCAAGCAACAGAATAATGTATCAGAATAATCTGAATAATAAATTGGATCAATACGGTCAAAATTAATATGCAACTTCTCAATTTCTACTTCATTGCAAGACATTGTGCTGTTTTTTTTAAAGAACATAACAAAACTTTGAATATAACTTGATTGGAACTAATACTGTATTAATTCACTAGTATTTTAATCACCAATTGTCCATGTTTTAATGCAAGTTTTTGAGCGTAAAACTGAGTCTACTAGTAAAAACAAATCTTTTAGGTTAGATTATCTGAGGTACTGAACACACTACAAACTATCAAGTTCTCTGCTTAATGTGGTTGCTTTTATATGTAATCAGTAGGTTTTACAGTTATCTACTTGCCATGACCCTTTCATTGAACTTCCATGTCAAATCAAAAGTGCGCAACAAAATGCTCCATTTCTCATCTTTAAGTAAAGCCATTCACTTTTTATCCAGTTGCCACAATTAACAGATCATAAATGTAGATGTATTATTAATAATATGAAATATAAACTTGATTAACGTCAAAATCAGTTTAACTACATTAAACTACAAAACCTGACTTTTAATTTTACTACAGCAGGGCAAATTACATAACTTCAGAATTGCACAATAAACCGATGTGTATTGCCGTATGCAAAATAAACAGCTGAGCAAAGCTTAATTATCAGATGTTTCCCTCCTAGCTTCTAAATATACTTTCCACTTATATACTATAATCAGTTTGTCCGGATTTCAATTCTGTATAGTATGATCCACTACAATAAACAGAAATTAATCGCACATATTATTTTTTATTATAAAATAAAACTAATAAGTCTTTCCAATGAAGAGTTAGGCCACCATGTACAAATAGGCCTAGGATAAAGTATTAAAATAATGTAAAATTATTTATGTAGACAGAAATAATAAAAAAAATTGTCAATGAAAATACTTATGAATCATAATTTTTTTCACTTGAAAGAAATATTTTAAACTCTTCTACAAGTTAATTTATATTATTAATATATTATTTAATCACTTAAACATAGTTTATGACTACCGAACTTTAAATTTTGTAAATTTGTTAAAACTTACTGAGACAGAACGTTTTCTAGAAATCCTATACATCAACAAAAAAGGACCACATCTCAACACACTCGAACAATATGAAATTCACAAACACACAAAGTACAAACATATTAAACGAACAAACACAATACAAATCGCATATACTCTTTGATACTGTCGAAAACTTGCCTTTAAAACCGTTACCGCTTGATCCGACATCTTCTAGCAGAAGACACTGATAAAGATCGCCATGTAGCGATCGAAAACGTTCTGTCTCAGTAAGTTTTATCAAATTTACAAAATTTAAAGTTTAGATAGTAATAAACTATTAAGTGATTAATTAAGATTCACCGAACGTAATGGACTACAAAATTCAAGAGCTTACTATATTATGTAAAAAAAAGTTACATATATATTATATGATATATGCAAATTTATTATATTATATATATATATATATATATAGGGCCTATATATATATATATATATATATATATATATATATATATAGCAAATTCATAAACCATTTATAACAAATACATTTCTTTTATAAATATTTTTCCCTCTAAACTTTATGCAATTCTGATGATTTTTAACAAACATTGAAGTGTAATAAATGACCCAATTACGACTCAACAATGAAGTCCTAGGATTTAACTAAACGCCCTATTTAAATCCTCTAACATAATAACAATCAGATTATGTGAACAAGTTAAATTATTTTTGCAGTCTTAATACTAATTTTGAGTATATTAATAATTTAATAGATTTCAATATAATGACATAATTGTCAAGTAGATAAAAACTTCCACACGTCTAATTTATAGGGTTAAAGAGTCTGAAGCTTTGGGTTTTGAAATGAATTATTTTTAGTATAATTTTTTATTAAATCATTATTGAATTTGTGAAACAATGTGCAACTTTTCACATATCTGTCTACCATTTTAAAACGAACACTAAAAAATTGTGTACTGCCGCAATTTATTATACTAGATTTTCAATAAATTAGTTTGCGAAATTCCAGATTTAAAAATAGAAAGTTTAAATCTAAAATATAGCCCAGCTATTTTTAAGACACAAGTATAAACAAAAAACGTTTAGTGGAATCAAAAACATTTTGGTTCTGAATGTTTTTTTTCTTATTTACTGTTATTTTAAGTTTTTGCAAGTTGTGACATTACAAATTAGGTCCACTTTTGTTTTCATTTTGTTATCTTTATAATTTTATTTGTACTTACTGATTTTATTAATTAATAATTGAATAGCAAAAATTTTTTCCCATAAAGGCCAAATATCAATAGTTTGTTGCCTTATATTCAAGAAAAAATTTGGCTTGTGCTTTAATTTGAATTAGGGTCTTCTCGTTTCTTGATTTGCAGATCTATGACGAGGATGAGATTTATTAATTCCAATGCTAATATTTCCACTATAATATTCAAGCAGTTAGACTACAGAAAAGAGCTGTTTACCTTTAATAGGGGTTATTATATAAATAATAATTTTTGGTAGGTAGTTAATTATTACTTTTGTAACATTTGTTCAAAAAATTTATTGTATGATCAAATAATTTTAAAATTTATTTCTTAAAAACGTAAACAAAATACCATACTCTAATGAAACTTGGGTATTGTTTTAAAAAATAACTACAGAAAATTATGGCAAAAAAAACAAAATTTCATAATTGTATATAATTGCTTTTGCAAATTCTATAGAATTCTGTTATTTTATTATAAAAAGAAATAATAATTTATTTACTATAACGTTTTATTAGGCTGTTTATAAAGTAGGCAATAATTTATAGATTTGATATTAAAAACATTTACAATATGCCTTCTAATAGACTGCAAATAATCAATATCTCTTGGTGAACATTTTATATGAATCTAAGCTTACGTAAGTAGGACTTGTCAGAGGTTATCTGAAATACCATTGGGGGGCTTATTATCACAAGGTTAAGAAATCTTATTCCGGCTTGTAAATCTTGCCTAGAAAACTATGATAAAAGTAAAACGTGTTTGAACGTCAGTGGAAACATCTTGCGTAAATATGATTAAGAGGCGTGTTTGTTACAATTAGAACATAGGCCCCTACGCTAATAGAACAATTTATTAAGTCTATTACGTTTTAGTGGTTATCAATTTATAACAATGATTTTTTAATTGAAAAATTGGACTTTAAGGTTTGCTAAGCCTTAATCTAGAAATTCCCTGAAAATCTGATTTTAAATTTCAGGCGTACGAGCTAAACCTGTATCCAAAAACATTTAACATTGAGTTTTTAAATGCTCCTACAAAAAAATCAAATTAACCTACAACTAAGCATTAGCGCTACACTTGATACATAAAAACGTGCTATCAATTCGAAACACTTACTTTTATTTTATCATTAACGACACAATCGTCGGTAACCATTTTAGCCCACTGACTTCAATCACCCTACACATTTAAACAATTATTATGAAACTAACAATGGAAATCTTTCATTTATACGTCTTAACAATTAGCAGCAGAGTCGAAGCTTCGTCGAGTCCGTAATTTGCAACTGCATGCTAATAGTAAATCTAAAAATACAGTACATCTAAACAGGTCAAGCGAAATGCGACGTTTTAGAAATATCTTAGGTTTTTTGTTAACTAGACTATAATTTTCAACTATTTATTACCTTAAAGGAACATCTGATGACTTTCATTTGCTGCTACTTAACTACAGGTTAAAATAAAAGAAACTAGTCTAACAAATAATATTCTCTTCCTGTAAATGTGTGTGTGTGTGTGTGTGTGTGTGTGTGTGTGTGTGTGTGTGTGTGTGTGTGTGTGTGTGTGTGTGTGTGTGTGTGTGTGTGTGTGTGTATTTGTGGGGTGTGTGTGTGTGTGCGTTTTTATATTATTATATATCCCTATTGTTATGTACATTGATATGTTTTTGCTAGTTTCGAGCAAAACATAAGTAATTAGTTCACGCTTCATTAATTAGATACTTAAAAAGTGTTGGAATTTACTCGAAAATAAACTCAATTTTAATTCTTGTAATGCACAAAACAAACATTTCTACTGAGTTCGCAATAATTACAGATTAATTACTCATTTTATCTACTAAATAATTGAAAAAAATTCAATGACACTTGTGATATCTCGTGGAATTGTTGTCCTAAAATTTGCCTAACATTTTTAGAAAATATAATCAGATTTAACATATCAATATCTCTTTAAATATATAAGGAATAATTTGAAATTTTGACAGATGATGATTTTTTATAAGTGTTTGATTTTTGGCATTGTTTTGTAGGATACTTGGTATTTCATTTTCATCAGAAGGTAGTTTTAAGCCACATAGGTCTAAGGCTTTCATCCTTGATCGAAAATTAATTATCTTTCATCTTAATAAGTTATTATGTACAACAAAATATTATAACACAACCGGCAAATCTTTTGGAGTGAAAATCAAGATATTAAAAATTATAAATATTTATATTAGGGCCTACTCATAATAATAATTTTTTTAATATTAAACATTGATATAAGTTCGTGCGATCAATTTATTGGTGGATTGATATAATGTTAAGAATTGTGCAATAAAATAGTAAGGAAATAAATATTTTCTAATTCCTACTTAGCATTCTCACGGTATATCGTAGTTATTCTAAATGTAGAATGAACAACTCCGATTTCGAGCAAGTCTCATTTCCATCTGATTAGTCTGGAGTAACCTAAATGTATGACTTCTACAGGAACATGTAGGTCTGTTTTTGTTATAAAATTAAAATGTACCGAAACAAAAGTTTGGTTATGAAGATGAAACCAAAACTTTTTGTAAATATGCCTAAATACCTTATCCTTCTTACATAGGTAGTTGGTTTCAAAATCTAAAAAGATAGGCTAAATGTTGTTAGTAAACAATGTAAGTTCTTGACGACTATTACGTATATGCGAGATATGTAAGAAAAACAAGGCCTATAATATGTCTGTGTTTACACAATTAGTGATGATTTCAACAATGTATTACGTAGTTGTAGGTTTTTACGTAGTTAAAGATATTATTTATGTTCTTGCAGTGGCACACCCAGAAATTTTTATGGAAGGGGCCGGACTTACCGGTTGGTCAGGGGAGGGGTAGTATGGTGTACCCAGGAAGCAGAGGGGGTTCCGGGAACCCTCCTCTGGAAACTATTTTTAAAATGATTCCTTTTCTTATCTGAGCCAAAATAATTATCACACTTAAACCTTTATTTCAATATAATTATGAAAGTAATTGTTTACTACTTTTTTAATTTTCGAAAACCTTCCTGAAAGGAGGATTGGGAAAATAACACACTTGCTAGTAAAAATAATTATGCTATGTACTTTATTGTTATTTACATAAGAAGATAGCAAATGTCTTAATAACGACTTGTCAATACGTCATAGCTTTATGGTCAATTCATACAAATAAGTGTAAAATGAAGCATAAAGCGGTTTTTTTTTATTTCCTAAATTTTGGTAGAGGGGATTCGTCACTCTTCTAAGCGCCAATGAGCTCTCCTTGTCAAATAAAATTGAAAAAGTCTGCTTATTTCTGGGTTTTATTTCTTCAGCTACCACGGGTTAAAATATATGCTTCAAACACTCGTCTAAGCGCCAGTGAGCTCTCCTTGTCAAATAAAATTAAAAAAGTCTGCTTATTTCTGTGTGTTATTTCTTCAGCTACCACGGGTTAAAAGATATGCTTCAAACACTCGTCTAAGCGCCAATGAGCTCTCCTTGTCAAATAAAATTGGAAAAGTCTGCTTATTTCTGGGTTTTATTTCTTCAGCTACCACGGGTTAAAATATATGCTTCAAACACTCGTCTAAGCGCCAGTGAGCTCTCCTTGTCAAATAAAATTAAAAAAGTCTGCTTATTTCTTCAGCTACCACGGGTTAAAAGATATGCTTCAAACACTCGTCTAAGCGCCAATGAGCTCTCCTTGTCAAATAAAATTGAAAAAGTCTGCTTATTTCTGTGTGTTATTTCTTCAGCTACCACGGGTTAAAATATATGCTTCAAACACTCGTCTAAGCGCCAATGAGCTCTCCTTGTCAAATAAAATTGAAAAAGTTTGCTTATTTCTGGGTTCTACGTCTTCAGCTACCACGGGTTAAAAGATATGCTTCAAATACTCTTAAATGGTTAGGGTTTTTTGACACCCTCGATTAGCCGGTAGACACCTCTCTTCGCCTTGGTTGAGGTCAGGTGTACACCAGGCAACCGTCACCGCCCATGCGATGTAATAATTTACCCCTATCTACAATACCAGTGAATCATTGCGTCCTTTCCTTAGCTCTGGGGAATTACATATACTCATTCTCCTTACAAAGAGGTGGAACGGGTAGAAATCTTTCTATGGCTCCCTTAGAGAGTAGGTCTACTTCAAGTGAACGAACCTTCATTTGTGGTACTATGATGGGGTTTTATCCATTTTCCTTCTTCCACTGTCAGGGGTTTTATTCCATTTTTTAGTCTTTACCCACATCCTTTTCCCATTTCTCGAAGCGAAAATAGTCATACGGTCTAATCGCCTTAGTACTTAAACAACTAATTTTAAAACCAATTTTTTAAAGACAATTCCTACTGGGATCAACAAAGAAAAATTTTATTTTAGTTACTATTTATAATTACAAATAATATAAATATGTGTAAACATATGACATAATTACAATGTTAAGTGTCAAAATATAAAGCGCATTTCCTTGCAATTTTCCATTTTCCTTTCTATAAGTATATGGTGTTGGGCTATTATTTTTGTTTTTTACTATTTGTTCGTTTTCTTTTTTCGTTTCTAATCTATGAGGCTGATGGTAATCTATAATTTCTCATTCTATACATCTCTTACAATGCTTCATTATTGCAAGGAACCTTTCTCTCATAATTTCATATAGGCATACATCTTAAAGCCATAGATCTCTAGATATGGGAAAGTAAGCTCAGTGTCAAAGTGCTGGATTACAAACATGTAGTCATTTGTTCAAATGCGACCAAGACATTCATTTTTTATTAATTTTTTTTATTAAATGAATTAATATTTGATAAAACTGTATTAACATCAATTGTCATTCACTACAGGTTGAAAAAAATGTATTTCAACTTGATTGGAAGAAAATGTATTTCAATCGTATTTGATTACTGATTGAAAAAGATATATATCAGGTTGTGACCTAATAGAAGGAATTGAAATAAGTGAACAAAATATGAAGAGTAAAGAGAAGAAGACTGGCACAAACTGTAAGTGACCGAAGAAAGGTATCTGCATTGAGTACCTCAGACCAGACTGATGGCGCAAGCAGATTTTGGGAGGGTGGGTTTGTATCTTAAAATTCTGGAAGGGCTGGAAGCTAATTTATCTCCCCAAGCCAAAAGTTTGTTAGCTAACTTCCATTTATATGTAGAATAAATATCTAAATATATGTAGAATAAGCCGGTTGAATATCGAGACAAAAGTTTATTTATTTAGTGCAACGTTTCGGCAACTATTTTGTTACCCTTATCAAGTTAGTAGTCCTATGAAAAACAAAGTCATTACATTTCAAATGAGTAATGTATGAGCTCATTTAAATGTAATTTTAATGTTATATACTAGATACATATTGATAAAGTAATTAGTTAAATGAAGAAGAAATCTTCTTCATTTAAATATACTAGAAAATAAAATATTACCCAATGAATATTAAATGTATGTATGTGTAAGTAGGTATGACTATTTATTTAGGAAACCAGGTTAATGGCTTCCAAACAAAACACATAATCTTAAGAGGAAACTTTAAATTTCCATTTTCGTAAATGACAATTCTACACAGAAATATTGGGTCTATGGTTCTTCTTAGAAAAGTACACCCTCTGTTACAGCGAGTATCTCATATGAATATAGGTTTAACTATAACTTGTCCATGTAGGCACTCTTCGAAAGTATTAGGCCCACTTCTCCCGTCATCGTTAAACGAAGTTAGGTTCGGCTATTATATGCACATATTGATTAGCAGCTTTAAGATTATTAACTCGTTTTATATGTCAACTATATTGCAATTATATTTGAATTTTCGTTAATTATGGGTTATCTACAAGTAATCGATATTGAAAAAATTAATTAGACTTGGTGATGTTGAAAGTCCTCAGGTACACAGAAAAAATAAAATACCTGGTGCTGGAGCACAAAAAATTATCACAAACAAATTAATAACCTCAAAGTTTCTTTATAAAACAGACCTCTATGTTATACTACATTACAATACAGTTACAAAGTATTCTGTGAGGTTAGATGTATATTTATTAAGAAAAGAATATGAGAAAGTAACTTAATATTTAATAAAAAGATGTATTCTTTCTCACAACTATTAGCTTAACTCAAATGTCGTTTAGATCTTTCCCTGTTTGTATGCTCACAAACATCCTCAGTGAGTTATAAAACTATAAAAAAGGAAATTAAGTGGTTCCCATTTTTTTATAGGCTACATTAATATAACTCCGCACGGCAAAAAGCTATGTTTCATTTCTCTTATAACCTGATTACCTTGGGCATTAACGGCCTTTATTGTTAATATTTATTTTTAAACCAATTTACCCTAAACAAACACTATCTAACTACATATATTGGGACCTTGCTCTGTTATAATGCAGTACAACATAGTGCTAATTTTTGTAAAAAAAACTTTGATTTTATAAAGTATTTTTTGTCTTGTAAAGCGAGGTTAAATGACTCTTTCTTTCAATTTTTTTTAATTATTGGAAAGTCATCAATGAAGATAAAATGATCATAAGGGAAAATGAGGTTTTTTGTTAAGGTCTAAATTAACTTAAAGGTTAAGGTCTAGGCGCTTAATAGTTGCCAAAACAATGTTGTTAAATTTAATAAGCAATAAAATAACCTCCAATGTTACATTTGTTTGAAAAGCATTCACGATTAGTAGCAAAAAAAATATTTACTAAAATTACTAAACGAACCTTTGAAATAATGTTAAATCAAGAATTTAAAAGATCCTTTCGCAGCGTTCTTGCAGAAATGAGGAAAACCGGCAGATGTTTTTATGAAATTAAATTTTTGAAAGAATAAAAGTTAATATTTGTTAAAAACGTATAAGCAAACAATAGCTTATAAACTTATCGGTAAAAACAATAATAAACAAAATTAAGATTGAAATACAAAAATTGTAACTGACCTCAATGTGAACCATTTTGTTCGTGAAAACACTCAACTACTGGAACAGAGCGTATGTGCTCAGTATAACAATAAACCAGAAACTGTTTTGATAGTGTATTGCACCGGGTGAAATAAGATCGGTTACCGGCAAAGTGGGGCGCTTATCTGACAAGCCACTCCCCGCTTGTTAATTCAGATTAAAGTAATTAACAACCGATTTGGGAATTCAAGTACTAAATGTATGTAATGTAACTGACAGCTAATTGAAAGATAATTATTTGACACGAAATCTATGATCACATGTTGACTTACAATAACTGGAATTTGTTTTGCATGATCTAGGCTACATTCATTTCCTTGTTGCTTTATATACTAATTTTGTAACCACAGTAATCGGTAATATTAAAGTAAACTGTAACATCAACCGCTTATACTCCCTATAAATTTTCTCTACTTTATTCGTTTTGATATTCCAACCTTCAAGTTAACGAATTGGTTACATTTTTAAAAACTTTAGATAGCCTACTTATCATAAAAACATTTACGTATGTAGCAAAGTACTTATGACCAGATTGTCGATCTTCTTGAATTATTATATTACACATTATATACTTTATTTAATAAAATTCAAGATATGGTAGTCAAAAATTAAATGGTAACCTATATTATTATAAATAAGAGTGCCATATATATATATATATATATATATATATATATATATATATATATATAATGTTTTCTTGTTTAATAATTTAAAACAACACACACATATATATATATATATATATATATATATATATATATATATATATATATGTACATATGCATTTCACGACTGTAGCCTAGATAATTAATATACGATCCTAGTTCAAATATTCTCCCTGAAAAACAAATAAGATCAAATTCTGTTATAATACGCACATAGAGAAATGACACTTGTTAAATAAATACAGGCCTATATATAATTATATCAGCTACTTTTACTTTCATTTTAATTATTTTTATCGTATTAGTTAAAATACTTCTCCCCTTTTATAAGAATAACCAGCGTTACTCGACCCACGTTGCTGCGTCCGAAATCATAATTTTTGCAATAAGAAAAGCAAATCAAACATCTAAATAATTATATTGCATTTACTGCAATGCTAGAGGATAGACAATGTTTTTTTTTCATTTCATCGTTTCATTTCATAAACATACAAAATTTAGGTGTCCCAACACTTGAGCACGCAGCGTGTAATGGTCCGTGATAAAAGCTAGAATGTTCCAAATTTAATCCAGCAATGGCCAATGATTGTCCTTGAGCCTTGTTTATGACAATTGTGAATGCAAGATGCAAAGTAAATTGTAGTCGTTTAAAATCAGTAGGTAGATCTGATTAAATCATCGGTATTCATAGAATTAAGGCCATCTCTCGTTTGAACTTGCCTCCTCTGATTTCTGCCTGGACCAAGTTGGGTGTCAGTTTTTGTGTGGTTATTCTGGTTCCGTTGCGCAGCTTTGGTTGATTCAGATTTCCCAAGAATATTAACGGCGATCCTACTTTTAATATCAATAATTGTGATAGCAATAATTTTACATAAAATTTAGCAATTTTAAACAGTTTAAAATAATTAATAGCCTAATGTATTTTAATTTTTACATAATATTTATAATTTTTAAAAGTTAATTTAAGAAACGTTAGTATGGATATACATTTTAACATTAGACTTATGGAAGGCGGTACACTGAACCATCCTAAGCCTCTGGGGCTGACTGCTGTGGGTAGATCTACACCAAACTTCACAGCATCTTTGGAGTATGTTAAAAAAAACCCTCCAAATGTCATCAGCTTCTGTTTAGAGGTTTAGGCGTCGATAAGATACATCTCGTACACACACATGTACATCGGGTTTTGAACCAAACCAAGCCTCTGAGGCACAGACCTGTTTATCGATCTACAACAACCCTAACACAAACCATCCTAGGAATACGTTAAACAATCCTTCCAAATTTCATTTACTTCTGTTCAGCGGTTTAAGCGTTCATATGACATTACATACACACATATATACATACATCGGTTTTTGAAGCATTCCAAGCCTGTGTGGCGGAGTCCTGTGGATGGATCTACACGAAACGTCACAAACATCATCCTGGGAGTATGTTAAACAAACCCTTTAATTTCATTAACTTTTGTAGAGTGGTTTAGGCGTTCATAATACATATACATTCACACATATATACATACATCGGTTTTTAAACAATTCCAAGCATGTGGGGCGGAGCCCTGTGGATGGATCTACACGAAACGTCACAAACATCATCCTGGGAGTATGTTAAACAAACCCTTTAAATTTCATTAACTTTTGTCGAGAGGTTTAGGCGTTAATAAGACATATACATACACACACATATATACATACATCGGTTTTTGAAGCATTCCAAGCCTGTGTGGCGGAGTCCTGTGGATGGATCTACACGAAACGTCACAAACATCATCCTGGGAGTATGTTAAACAAATGCTTTAAATTTCATTAACTTTTGTCGAGAGGTTTAGGCGTTAATAAGACATATACATACACACACATATATACATACATCGGTTTTTAAACCCTCCTAAGGTTTTGGGGCGGAGCTCTGTGGATGGATCTACACCAAACGTCACACAAACCATCTTGGGAATAAGTTAAAAAATCCCTCCAAATTATATTGACTTCTGTTTAGCGGATTAGACGTTCAAAGGATACATACACACTCATATACATATATACATCGGGTTTAGGCCATCCTAAGCCTCTGGGGGTGGAGCCCTTTGATTGGATATACACCAAACTTAAGACAAAGCATCCTGGGACTATGTTAAATAGTCCCTCCGAATTTCATTAATTTATGGTCAGCGGTTTAGGCATTCATAAGACATATACATAAACACAATATACATACAATGGTTTCTAAACCATCCTAAGCCTCTAGGCCGGAGCCTAGTAGAAGGATCTACACCAAACGTCACACAAATCATCTTGGAAATATGTTAAACAAATCCTTTAAGTTTCGTCAACTTCGGTTTAGCGGTTTAGGTATCAATAACATACACACATACATATTTACATCGGTTTCTGAACCATCCTAAGCCTGTGGATGGATCTACACCAAACTTGACACGAACCATCTTAGGAATATATTAACCAATCCCTCCGTTTTCATTAACTTCTGCTCAGCGGCTTAGGCTTTCATATGACATATACTTACAGACATATGTAAATACATAGGTTTTTGAACTGTCCTAAGCCTTCGGGGGCGGAGCCCAGTGGATAGATCTACCCCAAACTTCACACGAACCCTCTTAAATATATGTTAAACACTTTCTCCAAACGTTATTAATTTCTGTTCAACAGTTTAGGCGTCCATAAGATACATACATACATATATACAGTACGTCATTTTTTGAACCACCTTACGTCTCTTAGGAATTCCTGTGGATGGATGTAAACCAAACGTCACACAAACCATCTTTGGAATATGTTAAACAATCTCTTCAAATTATATTAACTTCTATTTAGCAGGTTAGACGTCCATAAAATACATACATACATATAAACATTAGTTATTGAACCATCCTAAGCCTCTGGGGCGGAGTTCTGTGGATTGATCTATAACAAACTTCACAGGAACCGTGCTGGGAATATTTTGAACAAACTCAAAATCTCATCGTCTGATCAGCGTTTTAGGCGTCTATAACATACATACATACACACAAACAAACATTCATTTATATTTATATGTATATATATATATATATATATATATATATATATATATATATATATATATATATATATATATATTTAGAGAGAGAGAGAGAGAAAGAAAGATAGATAGGTTAAATTTCTTAGTTTTGATTAGTAATAAGATTTGTTCGATAAAATTAATTTCTTTTTGTTTGAGGTTCATATCAACACTTTCTCTAAAATATAGAAACTTTAAGATCGGAAGTGTTACAAATTTCAAACAAAGTTTTACTGAGCTGACTTTTGGTTATAAGAATAGTACTTGCTAATTATATTGATGCTGTAGTTTAGTGGATTCGGCGTTGAGATGCGATGGTCTTCTTCACGTTGCAACGGTTCTGATAGATATCTTCGGTAGGATTCTGTTAATGAGCGGTTTCTCACCCAATCCTTGTTTTTGTTTCTTTTCATTTTAATAGGCTTAATTCGAAGCAAATAACTTTTAGCATTTCCTCCCATTAATTTTATATTAACTACGTAAATATTTCGTCCTAACAGCTAAAAAAATCAATTTTCCGAGTACTTTATTTCTGCTGGTTTGATTTTAGTGGAGCTTCTATGGTTAGCGATGATATAGAATGGGTCAGAAAATTATAAAATGCCAAGCAAGATGTTTTCACTTTATAAAATTGCATATATAATTTTAGAAGGAAAGCGTTAAAATACTAGAGTGTCACTTGATCAAAGTGACTGTGGTTGTTTCAACTAACCAAATTACGCTCATTTCAACACATCGAAATACCTTGATTTTCTATCACTCGAAGGTTGTGCGGGTTGCGGTACATTAGGGGTTCATCCTGCAAGTTATAGAAATTAAATAAATAGATTTTGCTCCAATCAATTTGATCTACTGACACCTTGGTCACTTGAAAGTATTTCAGTTTCGACAGAAGACCACTAAAAACTAACGTTAGAGATAAAGCTCTGGCGGAAAACTATTTGCAAAATCTAACTTTCAAGAATTTGACTCTGCCTAACAGTAATGGTTGGGGGTACGAAATGTACAGCATAAGGGGTTTTAGTGTTTGGCTGGGTTTAAGAACCTTTAGTAAGTTGCTAGTGTAAGAGGAAGGTCATTTAGTTGAAACTGATATAAGATTTCTTACACTGAGGAATGACTTTAATTTAAAACAACTTGTGTGTATATTGTGTATAACATACATTGAGATGTTTAAGTTAAAACTACACGAGTGAGAGAATAGCTGACTAAAAAGTGTATGACTAGTTAGATATAATTAAATTTAAATACAAGTTGCTTAAATGCTAATCCCGATTTACTTTCCTGTAGGTTTGTAACAATAAACAAATTTCTTCAAGATTTACTACATAGATCGTGTAGAAAGGGGAGAGGTCAGAGGAACTATAGGACGGGATCGGAAAAGAGGATAGTCTGATAGAATGGAAGGTGGTTAGAATCTATTATAAGCTTGACGGAAAAGGATGAGATGATATCTCAGAGATACCGTAAGGGTAGGTGTATTGAGGATTTGATGTTACTGATGTTGGAGAGGAACGAAGGGTAGTGCAGGAAATGATTTCTGCAATCTGACTGAGAAGTTTGAGTGCAAGTGGCCACTAATCAGAAGCTGTATAGAACAGAATCTAGAAGCATCATTTATTTTACTTTAAGAAATAGATTAGGCAGAAAGGAGGGAGAAGAATTTGACGTATGTTACTCTTCTCTCGTTGAGTTGGAGGAGGCTTAGAGGGAGAAGCAAATACTCTGATGACTCCAAGGTTATTTACCGAACACTTCCAGTCGATTACCTAGTGTCCAAAGTAATGGCTGTGGGTAAGAAATGTCGCAGAGTTTCCTCAATGGTTTCTGTAAAGCTACTTATGATCGCCGAGCAGCTGTGAAACATTAAATTATTCGCATAGATAGATAAAAAGAGGTTAAGAAAGGATAAGTCTGAAATAATGAAAACGAAATGAGAAGAGAGTCCAAGACTGATACCTGAAGGCCTGTAGGACGTCGGCAGAAATGAGTCTGAAGAAGGAGAGAGAGTTGTTGTCTGAGACTGGGATATCTTGATTGGAAAAGTAGAAGCGGATAAAGAAAACTCTGTTTTTGGATGTTTAATATCTTGGATTTAATTATAGTTGATATTGTTTCGTTCATACACGGGTTCAATAAATTATAAAGTAATTTAGGCCTATACTAAATAACTATATATTAATTAAAACCCTTTCATGGCTATTATTTACACACTTAACAATTATAAGAGCTTGCAAACACTGTTTTAATTAAGTTTAATAACAACTAATGAGTTGGCTAATAGTCTGTCTACACACTGTAGCTGTCATTTTGTCATAGCGTATAAATGTGTATTATATTTAATATTTATTATTGTGTGTGTGTGTGTGTGTGTGTGTGTGTGTGTGTGTGTGTGTGTGTATCTAAATGCCGCTTTCAGTAATTTCTAGCAGATGGTTCTAGCCTTTACGGACGGTGTACTATTGAGTTGGTAAAATAACTGCACTTATCAAGTAGCGTGTCAAGAATCATGCCCGTTTCACTGGCCCCTTCTTTAAAACTGTTCTGTCTCTGTTACTCCTGGGCTCAAGTTATTGCTGTATGGACCATTTTTTACTCTTCCGTTCTTCCTTGAAAGTCCATGAGTTGAAGATGCAAACTACGATATAAACACCAGAGTCTTTGAAGAACTCTTTTATCATGTCTCTCATGACTTTCTAATCTAGTCCATCAAATCTACAGCCTAGTCTTTGCATAGCAAGATTCTTGGAGTTCTTTCCGTGATCTGAATGAAATTCCAAGGAATTCAAGATTGGAACGTCAAATCGGCTCACAAATTGCTTTATCAATACATGCGCTACGATTACAGCGTTTTGACTCGTCAGAGCATAAGCCTCCACCCATGTACTGAAGTAGCCCATGCCAATTAAAATAAATTTGTTACCCTCCTCTAACGTAGGAGATGGTTAGGTCACATTGTTTGTTATTCACTCAAACGAAGCCCCTACGTTGTTCCTCCTCATAGGAGCTTTTCTTCTTCTGATTGCACAGGCGGTATAATTTCTGCACCAATTCCTCACGTCATTCTTCAGGTTCACCCAGTAGAATCGCTTATATATCATCCCCAAGGTCTTGTGAACTCCAAGGTGGCCTTCTGACACACCATAATGTAGCTCCTTTGCCTATCTCGGATTTTCTTTGGAACCAGGAGCTGCTGTAGCCGTTAATCTTCCTCTGCATTTTCCATCATCGGATTTAACAGATAGTGATCCCTCAGTTTTTAAGTGTCTTAAATCAAGCCCACTTTCATGAACTCTGTATAGCTCGAAATTTTACCAATGGTTGTCAATCACAGACGTCTTTTAAACAGAATCTACCTTGCTTTAATGGTAGACGCGATGCTTCTTGAAAGCGCATCAACATTTCCATGGCTAGGACTAGAGCGATGAGTCGACTCAAAGTCATAACTTTGGAACATTTCAACCTAACTAGCAATCTGACTTTCGGGAGACCTGAACTGTAGCAAACCTACTAAAGCAACACGTTCCGCCCTTAAAAATCCTCCTGCCGTACAAATACTTATGGAAATGCTCAATGGCTTTAACAACGGCTAGGAGCTCCCTTCTGGTCAAGCGCTCGGATTTTGACAATGACATACTGAAGTACCCTATAACGCGTCCGTCACTATACTGAAGTTGCGACTGAACACCCCCGAATGCCGTACTTCTGAGACAAGAATAAACTTATTTTCTGGTCTTGCATAACTCAATATTGGATCACAGAATAAGGTCTTTCTAAGTTCTTCAAATCCTCACTAGCATACGTTATCCTAGTTTTTCTTCCGTAATCTTAAGGGGCTTAGCCACATTTTCAAAACCTTGCGCAAAACGATTGTAATAATTGGACAGTAGCTACGGACCTCGTGTTTGTCGCGAGGAACCGGGACAAAGTTTTGGTTTGGTTTTAAAGCGCTTGTTCTCACACTTTGTCAGTGAATGAGCGCCTCCTCGCCTATAAATCATAGAAAATACCCAGTTATCAAACAAAGAACAATACTTGATCTGACTTTTGACCTCATCATGTGGGGTCTTCGTGACCCGTATATCACTTTTGAACTTTTACATAACCACCTCCTCTCTAATCTTTGTGGCCTTGGCACTTTACAATCGCATTATTGAGTTACACTGATTAAAAACATTTTAAACGTTGATATTTAAATAATTATTTAGTAAATTTATTTTATTTTCACAATAGCTTATCGTTAAAAGACACGTTTTCATAATCATTATCAATTTACACTATTTACGTAATTAAATAATCTTTATATACATAAAAATATTCCGTTGGTTTGTGTACGCTTCATAAACTCAAAACGTTCTGTAACGATTGAGGTCAAAATTTGACACGACACACAACCCCCTTCAAAGATTGTTTTATTTATTTTTCGCGAGAAAAGTGAGAAACTGTGAGAAAAAAGCCTTTTTAATCGCGCCATCTGCCGCAAGCGAATGGATACCATCTAACGACAACCATAGGCACATGTGAAACATTACATGTTCCTAATTACATTGTTTATTAACAACAACAAACGTATTCATTTGCATCCAATTCAGATTATTATACAACCCCAAATAAATATTCACCTTATTCGAGTTACTTTGTGGAAACACGCCGTGATAGAGCGGCCCCCTTCGCCAAATCGTAAATGCAGGGTTATTTTGGAATGCTAGCACCCACCTGAGCTGCGACTGCTTCATTTGATTTGGATTTACACTGTCCAGTCTTGTATCCAATCAAGTCTTATGTCTTACACCCAAATTAAAGCGTGGAAGTAAAGGCATTTATGATCGCATAATGTAAATGATAAATGGGTATAGCTATTTCTTTATATAATGAAATAGGCCTACCCAACACGACTGCTCATGTGTGACGATGGCGAACTGAGGGAGTTTTAGAGCTCCAGACCCGAAGTCTCCTCGATCAGTATCTTTCGTATTCTGGTTTATTTCATGTTCAAATTCGATCTCATACATTTTCTGCACCTTACACACTTTAATTTACTATCACTGTATTAAATATGTAAGCCAACTCTCGCCCTCTGGATTCGTTGTAAAGTAGACTTGAAATAAATTAAAGATAGAATAAACATTCTGCAATAGGGACTTTGTTATATTTTCAATTTAATTTTTAAGAATACTGTAACTTAAAATTCAATTCAACATACTTTTACTTTGACGATTTATACTTACTGAGGCCTAGTACTTCGTGAGTGAATTATTCATAATCAATCCGCATTCTAAACATTTTTTAAACTTTAATTTTACTTCAATTTGGTAATTTAGAGGCATGTTAAAAAATAACTTTCCACAGTTTTAGTTTTAATTTTTTTTTTAAATTTTGTCTTAGAACAGCTGTAGCTATTGGCGTTTAGTTTTGCATTTTAGAACCTGCTAAAGTTCGTATAGGGTAACTTTCCTTCGGTATAGCTAATCACACTTAAAGTCGACCGATTAACATGAGACAAACACGCAATTGTTTGTTTAATAATAATTAAGAAAACAGTATCAACGTTTTCCCATATATTGCGTATTTATTAGTTTAAGGTTTTTAAGTGCAGTAATCGGCGATGCATCACTAATGATGGTATGTTCTCGCCGGGCTGTCCCAGCCTATTCATAGGCCCAGATCGGTCCTAATTCCCCAGCTACCTGGCTTGCCTCAACTTAACCTGAGACGCCTTATAGTAGTAGCTATTACATAATATTAATATATAAAGCAATTTAACTTAAGCGTCCTTGCCTAAATGGTGCAATATTTTTTTTTTCTATTTCCTTATCCAGGGGATTATTGATGCCTTTCGTCAAAAGAAGACTTATTCCACCAATCATTCTCAACTTCTCTTCTTTTCTAAAAATCAAACGGAAACTACACCTCCCAATGTCCTCTGACATTGAGTAGATTTAACGTAGGTGTACTGTCTGTGCACGTGATATCTCTCTATATGTCAGATCACAGGGTTTTACTTCTTAAACTATTTTCATATTCTTCCTAGTTGAAAGTGATTGCTTAAAATCTTTTTACGTATTTTGGTATAGCTTTTCCTCCTTGAGCCACACAAATTACACGATAAAAATGTAAACTTCTTGTGAAAAAAAATAAGAATGAATTAAGGTTATATTAACTGATAAAATTTATTTTATAGTTTTATTGTTAGGAGAATATATTTATTCTCTACTTTTAACCAATTTTTAAAATTAGATGTTAAGAAATGAAAAAAACTTATTAGTATTGAGTTTACATATTAAATCTTTGAAATTTATACAAATAGTTTTAAATTGATTTCTCTACTTTTAAAAAAGTTTAAAGATGTATTAAAATAAGTTGAAATTAAACATAAATTGATAAATATCGTGGATTTAACATACTAACATTGTAAAATACAGAAAGCAATGTAACCTAAGAGCTATATCAAATGTATGAAGTCATATTTTATCAAGTAATGCAATCAAATGTACGATATTTTGATTATACAAGAAATTACATTTGAAAAATTAAAGGAAATATCACATTTTACAAATTTGCACTCCAAATAAGCTTTGGTGAAGAAGAAAACTGCTGTTTGACTTTCGAAAATCTCACTTACCTTTTTTTATGACCGACTTCAAAAAGTGGTAGGCCTACGAGGATTCTGAAAAGTTACAAAAAATCCTTAATAGGCAGTAGTGGGACTGACCGACAGAAATGACTGTTTCTTATGGGTTCTTATTTAATTATAATAAACGGAAAAATCTCACGTTTACCGTTATATTTTGTTGAAAAAATAAAATTTATTTGAAATAATAGGAGAAAATATTGCATTAAAAAAATAGTACGAGATCAAAATTCTTTACGCTAAATATTTTTTAAATTTATTTTTACATTATTGTAAAAGCTAAGATCTACAGCAAAACATAGAGTCAGGCCAGCTATAAGAAATAGTCATTTTAATAATTATAAAATTTTGAAACCGTCTTTGAAGGCTATTTTAGTAGATAATCTACGAAATATTATATAGAGAATCACAACTTATAAATAATGTTTAGTTAGTTAATACGTTATAATAATAGACTAGAAGTCATGACTGACTTTCACGCATTTGGAAATTAACACCAAAGAAATTAACTTCTATTGTCTAAAACAAATACCGAGAAGTAAAAAACCAATATAAAAAAATGAAAATATAGAAAGTAAAAATGATCATGAATGGATGGACAATGTTTAGAATAGAAGTATTTGGTAGTTTTAAATAGCGACTCAAATGTTGAAATATTTAGTAAAATCTAAAATTTTGACTTAATCACAAAAATCTAGTCTTTTACTGAGATTCTTAAGTATTCTGTTTCCTCTGGATATAACTGAACACATTATGGTAGTATACAGAGGGCTTAAATTACATTTAGCTTCTACACTGTGCTGTCTTTCCTAAAAGTAAAAGTTGTGTTAGCTTTAACAATTTTAAAAAAATGTAATTTTTCATGGCATGGATTGTGCAATAACTTTTATTTTTCTATTCCTTTTGTTAGCTCACACTCTCTTTAAAGGCTATATATCTTGTATACATTTTTCAATCTTAAATAAAATACATTTTTATTTATCTAATTCGTCCTATCACATTTTTGTTTGTTAACCTTTAATGGATGACAATTGATGTTAACAGAGTTTTTTCATATATTTATTCAATAATAAAATTATAACAATTTGGGGGTCTAGGCCGGATTCGAAATGAGTATCTTCATGTTCTAAGTCTAGAGCTTTTGGCACAGAGAAAACTTTCTCATAGCTAGAAGTGAACTCCTCAAATAAATATATGACTTTTTATTTTGCTCCCATCTGGTTGTCGTCGAAATCTCCATTGTAAACCTTAATTTGTTGCCATGGTTACCATACAATATCATAAATAATGTTCAAGTATTAAAAATGAATGAAAAGAATAAAACAAACAAACAAACACACGCTATCGAATCTTCACAAACAACCAATGCGAAAGAAAAGCGAAAAGAAACTACAACACAATGCAAGCGACAAAAAAATAAAGCGTGTAAATAGTAACAAAGAAAAGTAATAGTCCAACACCTTATTCTGTATACAGAAGGAAATGGATAATTGCCAAGAAATTCGTTTTCTATTTTGCCACTTAATATTGTTATTCTGAAATATGTAGGCCTATATAGCCTACATATTTATATCAGTTATAATTATGAAAAAAAGAAACTAAAATACAATTTTTGTTCATTGACTTAAGTAAGAATTGACTTGAAAAAAAATTATATTACTTGCTCTCTAAATGAATATTAGTTTTACAGTAACAGTCACCGTGAGACTACAATAAAGCGAACAAACCCGTGCCTTT
Organism: Prosapia bicincta; assembly: GCA_036971475.1. Classification (NCBI taxonomy): domain Eukaryota; kingdom Metazoa; phylum Arthropoda; class Insecta; order Hemiptera; family Cercopidae; genus Prosapia; species Prosapia bicincta. The sequence continues at coordinate 59,196,551 of JBAIZL010000001.1, read as the reverse complement.
TATTCAATGAAGCATTAACTACTTAAAACTTGATCCTAAAGTCAGTCAATAATGAGTAATCGTTTTGCTTTGGTTACGAGTTTAACCACATAACATATTTCAGATATTACTGTTTCTTTTAAATCGCTTTATCAATAAGCATGATGAATCAAAGTCCACAGAATATCAATTTTTTTATGCAATTAAAAACTTGCTGGTGTTCACGACAAAAACTTGTTAATTGAATTTTTAAATAGATACAATAACCGATAAACAACTATGCCTAGAAACATATGTTTGAAAACAATTTGAAGGATGTAGTAAAAGAGGTCAAGATTATCCATATCGTTGAGGAAGCGGAAGACGTAAGAATAATTAAGTAAAAGAATAATTGCACTTGACAAAAACAGTTGCAAAATATGCGGTATATGATTTGTAGAATTAAAGTAAACTTTTACAAAAGGCACAAATTTACGAAAACTAAGCTATTTACAAATCGATTCTAGGTTCTGATAAAATTATTTTCATGCAATCGATGCCTCAATTTCAATAAATTATCCGAAATATTCACTGAGATCCTTGTAAAGAGTTACAGAAATATAATCTGAGAAACTTGTAGAAGATATAATGGTAAAACACACACACACACACACACAGACACACACACACACACACACACACACACACACACACACACACACACACACACACACACACACACACACACACACACACACACACACACACACACACACACCGTTGGCGGAGTTACAAGTTTTGTTCTGGGGGGCACAAGATTGCCCTGGGGGTATGAAATCGGTTCCGAGGCACTCCCCCCAAAAAATAGAGAACATTAAAAGCTTGTCGACATTGAACCAGCATCCAAAAACTTACATTGCACATGTTTAGAACTACTTTGTTATTGGTAAGTTATGTTATGGTATTTAAGGATATGTTTCTCATAGAACTCAAAACCGGGGCTTTTAGACTTATAGCTTTTGCATAATTTAAAACTTTTTAAATGTGTATCGAATTTTTCAAAGTCTTTAGTCCAAAAATAAGCCTGATTTTGTTTCTATTAGAAAAATAACGTTGAATACTAAGCTTCGTCTGAAAGAATTCTTAAAATACATTTTGAGCATCATGACTTGTAAGATTAAAATAAAGTTCATATTTTTCTTTGAAATTACAGTCAAACTTGGAAAATAACTTGTGTATGATCAAAATAACAACTGATAGTGCCAAGTATGTTTCTTGTCAGCTTTATTATTACTTTTGTAGTATTTTAATGAGTTCATTATAAGCTTTTGACTATAAACAAATAATACACCTATCCAGAAAGTTGGGGGGCGGGCAATCCCCTCCTCTTCCCTTAATTCCGCCCATGAGCCATGCCAAAAGGTAGAGTTCGTGTTTTCCCGGGGACCTCCATCTAAAACTGAACAAAATAACATCATTGTTCAAAGTTCTTTCTGATAACAAAATTTTAAAGGTACGTGTTGCTCAAAATTACATATATACTCAATAATAAAGAGAGGTTTATAGGCAAAAATGAACTGAAAGTAGATAGGTGCAAAATGTTTATAATCCCGGAGTAAAATTCAAGAACAGTTAAATAAAATTTTAAAGTTAAATAACACTTTAGAAAAATAAAAGTCATAAAATTATTACAAAATAAAAAAATAAAATGGAAAACTAATTACCTTAAATATTTTTTTAAAAATCATCTTAAAATCAAATTTGATTATAACATAAAACTTCAAGAAAAAAAACAAAGAAGTCATCCAGTGTAGCCAAACTGAGAAAGACCCTCGCGGATCGAGAGTGAGAGAGAGCGTGAGATTCTACATAATGTTGTCTAAGAAACACCAGACCAAGGCCTAAAGAACACCCAGGACCGATCCAGGATAAGATTTCACTGGGAAGTGAACTGGCGAAAACAAGTTAGCATTGTCTTTGTTTTTGAAATCTTTAAATTCTTGATCAATTAATTGTAATTGATATTTTAAAATGTTTAAATAAACTTTAGGAAATGTTTTTTTTTAAATTAAATTATTTTTATTTAAGAAAATTTTAATATAGTATGAAAACCCTAAAAGGACTATAGACAATTTAATTTGATTTTAAAATCTTTTTAATGACTTCCATAATGCAATATACGAGTATATGCATAAATTTTCAAATTGGCTTTTAACCCAAAATAATATTAAATGGAATAGTTTGATATTTTAAAATAATACAAAGATTATTTTTGAATTGATATACATAAGGACGTCTACAATTTTAATTAAATTAGTTTATGTATGCTAATATTTAATGCATTTGTTATATTAAATTTATGTGGTTATTTACAAATGATTTTTGTTTTTATGTATTGTTTTGATGATTATAAATAATCAATAGAAATTAATTCAGTAAATTAATTTTGAAATTGGATAAATTTTAAAAAGAATTTGGGTAAAATATATAAAAATTTAATTTTGAAATAAATAATTATTTAAAGCTGGATATAATTAAATCCAGTTATGGTTTTTATAGTATACCAAGTTGACATAAATCAGAAACATTTGAAAAAAATTTTGAACTAAATTTAAATTAAATTAAGTTTCTTATAAAAATAAATGTTATTTTATTTTAATGAAAGTAAATGGGAGTTTCGATAATAAATCTGAAATAGCATATATAAATAATTATTGAGAATTAATAATTAAATACAAAAGTAGTAGGAAATAGCACCACACCAGTAAAAGGAAACTATTTAAAAATAAACCTTTGTTCAATATTGTATATCTTTACAGGTTATTATTTGTTTTGTTTTTGAAATATCTTTGCAGGCTTTATTATTGATATTTAAAATGTATTATAGTCTAGATTTAATAATTAAAGTTAATTAGTAAAATTTATCAGTGAATATTTTTTAATAAATTTGAGATGAATTTAAATTTTAAATTGTAATCCTTTTTTAATATAATTAAATAAGCAACAAATATTCCTGTATTAGAATGATATTTTATATAAAAAAACGATAGATTTTATAACTTACGACTAAGAGTTAACTTCATATTGCACTAAATAATTTTCTTAAATAATCCTACAATACGTATAGTCATTAAATTGACTATAGTGATTCAAAGGATTACATATATGTAACATAGGTTGTTAAAAAAAGTCCACAGACACACACACACTAACTCAATCACTCACAAACACCCCACCTACAAATACAGGATCTCGGTGAGCCGGAGTTAAAGACTATCCAGCTAACCGAGGACTCCATAATTTTCCGAAACCGACTAATGAGGTCTCGCCTAATTATACCTAAAAAATTGAATAGTTCGACAATAAATTATGGTGATGTGTTATGTTTTAAATTCTGAATCAAATGGTATAAGTTTTTTATTTCGGAAATGAATTTTAAAAATTTGATTTTTTTTTGCACGCTAGCGAGATCTTGCTGTTTTAGAACCTACTACTGGGACCTCAGCTCCACTATATACTGTGAAATGTGTTATTATAATACAATACAAAATTTAAAAAAAGAGATATTGTAATTATATTAGCCTATAAGTCGGGTTTCAATAAATTATGAATCTTGGCTAAAGTTTTTTCACTTTTAAAATTCGTAGTTATTATTGGAATATAAATTCAAGTATTCTATTTGTTTTTACTGATAATTTAAATTTCCAGTATTTTGAAATTGTAAAATAGTAGGCCTATACATTAAATTTTACAACTAGATGTATGATTTTGCTCTAGATGTAAAATTTCAGAATGATTAAAGCGCTATTTTTAATCCAGTAAAAAATGTTTCAAATATTTTGCAGTTTTTTATGGTACATAACAGATTTAATAAAAAAATCTATAAATTCTAATGTTTGTACAATTTAAATAAAACCTCTGTTGACCGGATAATGAACCGCCTAAGACCTCGGTTGTATGTTAAGAAAATGTCGATTCCTCGCTAGGTCGTTACTGTACCGCACCAATTTCAGGTATATGAAACACATTAAACAAATTTAAGACGTTACAACTAATATTAAAATAATGTCTCACAGCATCATTTTTAGAGCTATGTTATATACTCCATTAGCTCTAGTATGTATTATGTTCTGGTAATATAATTGTAATGGCATTTATTTAAAACATATTAACAAGCAAAATTTGTTTTATATTTGTTTAATATAAATTACAATATTTTGTCGATTGTTGTTAATTAAAAAATTAGACCACGTTTAGTTTGTTCAGTTGATCTAGGAATTAAGAGTTAATGTTGAAAACAGGATTCCTAAATCTCCGCGATATCTTGTACTTTTAATGCCGAATATGGAGGTTTATACAAGTTACGTGTTATATTAAGCTTGAAAGGGTTTTTAAAATGATTTTATTTTTACAAACCTTTGTTAATTACGAAACATTTAATTTTGAAATGGTTACAATAATTTAGCTTAATAAAAACAAATACAATTGATGTACATTCAATCGGAGTGAGAACGTCTGTATGATTCAGAGGCGACTTGCACACTGCTGGGGCTCTGTTCTCACCACCTATATAATACCAAAGCTGCGTAAGCAGGAAAATTCCTAGCACGCATTTTATTATGAAAGGGTCACATAAATTGTTCACATAACTCCTCCATCCCTAAATAAAACTTCGGGGGTAGGCGAAGTTTCGGCATCTGTTGAAGTCCTCTTCATCACTCTGATGAGGGCGAGGTATATAAGGCTGCTGAATAGGCCTCCGTAAAGGACAATAGTCCAGATACTGATGTGGTGGGTTATCTCGATACTTGGGTCAATTCTTGAGATGGTTTTCGTGTTTATTTTGTCCAATTCTAGTCGTTTAACATCTACTGAGAATTCTGGCATCTTATTCATTGGAAATTGTAATTTGGACGTGTATAATTCTTGGGTTGAGATAAAACTAGGGTGTACAACACCTAGTTTACAAAATGTAAGAGAATTTTCTAAATCTGTGATTACCTGCAACATTATGTTATATAAAATGTTCAATTGGTTTAGAATACATCTAAACTTTTCTAGTTCAACGAAGTCATTTACATTACGATTCACAATACTTAACTTATTTTTTAATTCTACAAAATTTTCATCAATTACAATAAAAGTTTTATTTAATTCTTTCATAATATTATTACTAAAGGAGTATTGAGATTCAATTTGATAATTAATTTTAATTTGCTCATTTTCAATATCTTTAATTATTTTGTCATACTTTTTACCATCATATGCATCTAAATTGCCTGTTATAGATTTGATAACGGATCCTAGTCCATCTATTAGACCTATTTTTATTCTTTTGTTACCATTCTCTCTTAAGAGTATAATTTCTAATTTTTTTTCTGTTACATTTTTACTGTGATTAACATATTTAAAATAATTATCAATATCTCTTATTCTATTACTGTTATCAGTTACATATTCATTGTTTAATAAGCTACCGTTACAATTGTAGCAACTAGTTTCAAAATTTTTCAATACATCATAATAATAGGCATCAATGTTATTTAAATGAGCAACCAAGTTTCTTACATTAAAATAATGGACAAAGGTATGGTAGGAAGAATCTAATTTGGCTGGCCCATGGTCTATTGGGATTATCCTGAGGTTGTTATTGATTTCTTTGATTTCTGCTGAGTCGGTGGCTGTGCCAATGACGAACAGGAGGGACCTGGAAAATTATTTTGAGCATTAATTACATTTTTTATCTTCTTAGGCCTTTTAATTTTCGACAAATGTATTTTGTCTTTTGTGTTATGATGTCTAGGCTTTATTTTACCAGTTTTTCTTTCTTTATTTATTGAAGCTATTTCTTCTTTGCTATATTTGTTCTTCATTTTACTTTGCTTTTGAACTGTTTTTATATAAACTTCCGGTGGTATTTCTGGAAGTGGTTCCTTGTTTATGTTTCTTTTTTCTAAAACTTTTTCTTTAATTCTTTGATTGCTATCCCTAATGTTTTCATAGAGTATTTTTGTTTTTTCTTTATGGTTTAAAACGTAGTCATTTACAATCGGTTTTTCTAAATCTATATCTAATAAAGTGTTTGAATTTATGTGTCCAAATAAGACTTCGCACGGCGTTAATTTCGTGACTGAATGCATGCTATTGTTATAAGCTATTATAGCATATTTAACTTTCTTAATTATACTGTCTTTTTTAAATTCGATTTGATTATTTAACAGCCTTATGTGTTCTATTAAAGTGGAATGAAATCTTTCTCATAATTGATTGGGGGTTTTGTGTGCTTATAAAATGAATTTTGATCTTATGCAGGTCTAATATCTCTTTTACAATTCTGTTATTAAACTCCGTTCCATTGTCTGAGATAATAACTGATAGTAAGCAGAAATGTGTAATCTAATAACTTGTCTGCAATCTCTGTAGCTTGAGAGCTTCCCAGGCGATAAACTTGAGCATATCTCGTGAAACTGTCAACAATGCTGATAAATGAATTCTTCTCCAAAGAGATTGTGTCAACGTGAATTATTTGAAATAGTCTGGCAGCTGTTGGTGTCAAATTCATTTCTAGCTGTAAGAAATGAAATTTTGAATTAATGATTTTAAATTAGGCCAATAATATCTTCGCTTAATTTGTTCGTATGTTTCCTGTATCCCACGGTGATTAGTTTTGCTAACATGATAATTACTTATCGTTTCTAAGGTATCTTCTTCCGAAATTAGGTCTAACAGTTTGTTATTACACTTTACTAAATTTAATTCAGTTTGTTTGAAATTTTTAGCTATGCATGATGCAAATTTCTCATAAAAATCGTCTTCAAAATATAGATTATATTTTATTTTGGGTACCAAATACGATTTTACAAAATTAACTATGCCTTCTTTAAAATTATTCTCTGATATTTCGACTATTAAACGAATTTTTGAAGTTCCAAATAGCTTTATAATTTTTACTTTCTTTGGCTCTTATTTTACTAATGATAAAAATATTTGGTTTTTTCCAAAGTTTACAGGCTCGTCGGAAATTGGTATTTCAATTTGGGTGTTTCCTTCAAAATTGGAGTGCACGGTTCGACTGTCACTTTCTTGATTATCCTCTAAGTTGGCGTTATCTGTTGCGTCGAGTTGTACGACCATAGATTCGTTATCGTCCAGTTCTGGGAAATAACGTCAGCTGCAGATAAGTCAAGGTCTGGTTCTACAATGTGTTGGGTGTTCGTTGACCTTTTACCAGTGATGTTTAATTGGATTCTGGACAATGCGTCTGCATTTTGGTTTAGTTTGCCTTTTTTGTATCCTATGTCATAATCATATTCTTCCAATTTTAATCTCCATCTTAAAAGTTTGGAATTTGGTTCTTTAACTGAAAATAACCATTGTAAAGGTTTATGGTCTGTATAAATTTTAAATTTTCTCCCAAATAAATAAGGCCTGAAATGTTTTGTTGCCCAATAATTTCTTTTCAATCGCGGAGTAATTAGTTTCGCTGTCGTTTAAAGTTCTGCTGGCATACGCTATAGGAAGGTCTTTTCCATTTTTGTCCTGGCTTAAAATTGCTCCTAGTGCATAATTACTAGCGTCTGTCGTTAGAGTAAATTCCTTTTCGAAGTCTGGGTATTGTAGAAGTGGCTTATTAGTCAATATATTTTTACATGTTTTACATGTATAAAATCTGGATTTTCTATATTTATTTTTGCATTTTTCTTTAAACAGTTAGTAAACGGTTTTGTTATTTGGCGAAGTTTTTAATAAATTTTCGATAATAGCCTAATAGTCCTAAAAATCCTTTAACTTGTTTGGTGGTTTTAGGTATTGGATAGTCCTTGATTGCTAAAATCTTTGCTGGATTGGGTTTTACGCCATATGGTGTCACAACATGTCCCAAATATGCTACTTCTTTTCTTAAAAATTCTGTTTTATCCAGCTGTACTTTAAAGTTGGCTTTGCGTAATCTGTCGAATACTTCTTTAAGTCTTTGTATATGTTCTTGGAGGCTAGTAGAATAAATTATAATGTCGTCTAGATAAACTAAACATGTTTCATTTTGGATGCCTCTCAGAATATTATTCATAATTCTTTGAAATGTAGGGGGCTATTCTTTAGTCCAAAGGGCATTCTTAAAAACTCGTAGTGTCCCGTTTCTGTTGAAAACGCTGTTTTTTCTATGTCATTTTCATCCATTTCTACTTGTTGAAATCCTGAGGCTAAATCTAAAGTTGTAAATACTGGGACCGTCCTAATTTATCTAATATGTCTGTAATGTTCGGCAAGGGAAATTTATCGTCAATTTTTTTTTGTTTAATCCTCTAAAATCTATTACTAATCGAAATTTTCTTTTGCCAGAAGCGTCTTGTTTTTTGGGTACAATCCAGACAGGAGAGTTCCATGGAGAATTTGAAGGTTTAATCATTTTTTGTTTAAGCATGTCTTCAGTTTGCTTATTAATTTCGTTCTTGTAGATTTCTGGGTATCTGTAATTCCTAGAGTATACGGAAATTTCGTCAGTAGTCCTAATAACATGTTTTATCTGGTTGGTAAAGGTTAAAATGTTTCCATCAATATGAAATAAATCAGAATATTCTTCTAATAAATTTGTTACGGCGGATTTTTCTTCTAAGTTCATATGTTCCATCCTAAATTTTGATAAATCGAAATTTTTACTTCCTGATTTTGTTTGTTTATAATCAAACATATTGAAAATTAGCGTTCCTTTGAATTGCATCAGGTTTGAAAATATTATATTCCTCTAAAGATTTTACTTCTAATAGTTTACTTATTGTTAATTTTACATTTTCTTCAGTATTGTTTATAATAGGGCAATAGGCTTCACCCTTATGCACTAAAACTATACACTGTAGAATTTCTAATCCGTTCACTTGTTTGTGTGGTAAAATACCTTCTCCATTATGAATATTTTGTATCTTTAATTTAACTGTTTGGCTAGTGCGGGCTTGTATAACATAACTAAATTGTTCCTGCTTTATTGACGTGCTGTCCGTTTTATTACAACTTCCTTTTTCTGTGTTGAAATATTGAATAGGGATTTCCTCATCACAAAGTATTAATTTATTATTTATAAAGTCTAAGCTTATTCCTAAATCCTTTATATTATCTAGCACGAGTAATAGGTCGAAATTCTGATGAAAGTCAAATAAATAAAACTTAATTGCTTTTTTAGACAACAGAGGTATGGTGCAGCAAACATTTTCTTTTGAAGTGCCGTGTGCGGTGATTACTTCAAACGGCTCTTTTTTTACGCTTGTTTTAAAATTTTTCCAGCCTAAAGATTTTCGCATAAATGATCTAGTACTGCCTGTGTCAATTAATATTCTAGATTTGGTGTCTGTGTCGTATATAAATGGTAACTCGTTATTTTCGCTCTGTAGATTCATTATTGAAAATCGATTCCAAGGCTTGTATGTCCTAAAAAATCGTCTTGATCGGTTTTAATGGTCTCTTCTTCGTAGTTTTCTGTTAAATTTTGGGATTCTTCGAAGTACTCTTCTTTCCTGAGATCTTCTTCAAAAGCGAATGATTCTTGTCCGTTAGTCTGGTACATAGTGTAGTCGTCTTTTTCGGCTCCTTTTCCGGTCATTTGATACAAATTCGTTTGTCTAGAAGGCCTGTCCGTCTGTCAAGTGGAAATACTCATAGGGGTAGGTTGATAACCCGTATTCCGCTGAAGATACTGAGGTTTAGTAGTGTTGTTGTTTGGTTGTCCCCTTTGAGGCTGACCATGATTAACAAAAGTTGTCCGCAAATTACAAGATAATTTTTCTTATAAACATAGGCTACTGTTACCTATTTTCTTTTGATTTCATACAAGTCGTCCTAGTATTATTCATTACAACCCTATAATATTATAGCACTTTATGAACAAGATGGTTATTTAATCAAGGTGGTTTTGGAAACTCACTGTTCACTAAAAAATTCAGTTTATATTTACACGAATTGTTAGTTTACTTGTTAGACACGGCACAGGACGGCACATTTTCACAACTAACTCTTTCCAACTAACCTGTTCTTGTTAACATTCTCAACCCCTACTAAAGATATTTTTGGCTAACGGAGAGACAGATGTTCAACCCTACCATAATCTTTACCTGGATTCTCTCTCTCTTGTCAAGTACAAGGAACCACCCTGTCTTATACATCAAAAAATTAGTTAAGCAAATATATTCAGGACCTTATTTCTCTTTATAACTTGAACCTATTATTCTAAATTCCAATTATGTAATATTAACGTCTATCACTATGCGGATGTTTTTTTTTAATGGCTATGGTCGACACTTCACTAGATTACAAAACAAATATTTCATTTAGAGCTCCAAATTTTAAACATGTATTTTAGTATTTCTTTACTTTCATATAGTCTTAAATAAATTATATAGACTACTTGTAAACTTTGCTAGTACAAGTTTTATAACGATTGAATCCTGAATACTCAATATTTCAATGCTGGAATATTAAGCTCTTATTTCAGAGTTTATAAAATCAACAAAAATAAGTTTTATTGTTGAAAGTCATACACGTATTGCAGTATTTAATTTGATTAATACATGTATTGCATATTCTTCATAATAAAACAATATTTCTCCCGCATAGCGTAAAGTTTAACTACCAGTTCTCATTATGCATCTAAATTTCAAATTTCATTAGAAATTTGGTTAAGAGTTGAACCAAATACCACTTAATCGATAATATAAAATTATTTTTATTTTGTACAGAATAAATTTCTTTTATTTTATAAAGAAGGAAGAAAATTTATTTGATGCTACTAATTAGATGAATTAGAAAATACTGTAAAAAACTATTAAAAATGCTATATGAATTATTTTAGGCTGTTAAAATTAATGATCAAAAATATTTATCCGCTATATTATAAGAAACCTATTAATAATCAATAACCATGTTAAACATATTAATACAATACTAAAATACATGATTACCACTGTAAATGTAATTTTATGTCAAATGCGAGTTTTATTATTTTTTAAATATTCAGTCTGTTAAATCTAGATATATGTTACTTATAAGTTACTGTGGATTATTATAATAAATAACCTGCCCCCCTTTGCGTATTCAGAGCCTCCTAACAGATTAGTGATACCTTCTATATTCAAAACCTACTAATAACGGCCACCTCCCTTGTATATTCAAAAGTTACTAATAGATTAGCTGCCCCCTTTGCGTATTCAAAGCCTACTAACAGATAACGTGATACCTTCTATATTCAAAGCCTACTAATAACGGCCACCTCCCTTGTATATTCAAAAGTTACTAATAGATTAGCTGCCCCCCTTTGTGTATTCAAAGCCTACTAACAGATTACGTGATGCCTTCTATATTCAAAGCCTACTAATTATGGCCACCTCCCTTGTATATCAAAGGTTACTAATAGATTAGCTGTGCCCTTGTATATTCAAAGCCTACTAAAATTGTCTGCCTCCCTTGTATATTAAAAAGTTACTAATAGATTAGCTGCCCCCTTTGCGTATTCAAAGCCTACTAAAAGGTTACGTGATCCCTTCTATATTTAAAGCCTACTAATAATGGGCACCTCCCTTGTATATACAAAAGTTACTAATAGATTAGCTGCCCCCTTTGCATATTCAAACCCTACTAACATATTAGCTGCCTCCTTTGTACATTCAAAAGTTACTAATAGATTAGCAGTCCCTTTGCAAATTCAAAGCCTACTAATAAATTGTCTGTCTCCCTTGTATATTCAAAAGTTACTAATAGATTAGCTGTTCCCCTGTATATTCAAAGCTTACTAATGGACTATGTGTCTCCTTGTATATATAAAGCTTACTAATATATTAGCTGGAACAAGGATTGCAATATAAGACTTGAAATAACTGATATCATATGATATCAAAAAAACAGCTGATTTTATGTTATAGGTTATGTGGTAGAACAGCTGTTTTAACGCAAAGTTTATGATACTTTATTTGATAATTTATGGTGATAATTTTTTTTGAAAAATTAATCCATTAAATATATTTAATAATAAATTAATTTTAGTTTTACATGGGATAAAATCGTTTCATAGAAGGGGTAAGGTTGATGATATAGGTAATCTATTCTATTTGGCGTAATATAAGTGATAACATGATTAGATAAGAAAGCTGATTTTATGTTATAGGTTATGTGGTAGAAAAAAAATAAAACAATCTGATATATAGGTTTATTTATTTTTAAATGAACATATAGATTATTCTAATGTACAAAAATATTGGATATTCTAACGAAGATTAAAGCAGCTGTTTTAACTTATAGGTTGTTACTTTATTTATAAAAAGATAAATAAAGTAACATTTTTCGCTGGTTATCTAAGTAGGAATTGACCTTATCAAATAAGAATTTTTGTTTATATTACTTGTATTACAGAAAAAATCTAACTAATATAATAATGGCAAAAACGATTGAATGATACAAAGAAATTAAAATGTTCGAATAAATAATACAAATAATAATATTTGAAACAAAGTAGCGAGATAATATCTCTGGCTCTCTATGTATGTGGATTGACCCATACATAAATAATTAGAGCTACTGAGAACTTTGGGGCAAGCTATTTCAGAACTAGCCAGTGCTGGTATGTAGTACGAAGATATTCCGGTAGATCAGTACTTGTAAAATACCGCAAAGTATTGTTAAATATACCGTAATTAGAAAGTGGTATCTTGGAAACAAACCTTCCCGAAAAAGTCGTAACGAACTTATTCTGAGAACTTACTCCGGATAAATCTGAGAAATGATGCGTACAAATTGGATGCAAGAAAGATACATTCAAAATAATTCAATGAACGGTGATAATACAAGAAATAAAAACTACCAAACAGTTCAAATAACGTGGCATTAGCTGTCTATTCACATTCAAAATATATGTCTACATAAACTAGTGGTCAAGAACACATTTAGCCATGGCTTAGTATAGCCGTAGTGAAGCATGACTGTATACATACAGTGCTTGTGTTAATTGCAAGTTTAGGTTATTTCAGCTGGAATAATGCCAAGACTACGGGAAGCATTAGTTTTCTGCTCTTATTGTGCCGGTATATAACATACTTGGCCCGGTCATTAGAACAGTCGTGGTTTCATCTAAAGAGGGCATGGATGCCCTGAGTGGCTTATCCACTAATACATTTTCCGAAGGAAAAAGTGTTAATAGAACATTTTTGTATTACTTACGATTTGATGGAAAATTCCATTTACATATAATATTTTAAATAACCATATGAAACACGATATTAGTCATATGATATGAAAACTACCGGAGGAATATGAGGCAGCAGCTCAACAACGAACATTCTAAAATTTGATTATCTAATAGTAGGCAAAGACGAGATTTGGGACTGTAGCTTAGAAAACACTGTAATCAAGAGGGTACCAACCTCCAAATATCTAAGGGCGATTTTTAATAAGAATTGCGATAGTGAGGATGAAATCAGGGGACGACTTAACAAAGGCAGATCAGTGAAACTAACTTTAAACACTACAGTTCAGAGGTATGGGATGTTACGAATGCTAACAATAACAAACTCATGACGATGGAAATGGACTACTTAAGACGACGTTACGTGAATCGAGACTTGAAAGGGTCAGAAATAGGCAAATACGTAACGAAATGAAAATGGATAAAAGTATAAGGGAGGAGATAGAAAGAAGACAACTAAAATGGTTTGGACACGTAAAGACGACGGCAGAAGGTGGCCTCCAAAGGTAATAGAGTAGATTCAACCTGAGAAAAGAAAGAGACGACGGCCACGAAGAAGTTGACGTGATGGCATCGACGAAGCAATGACTGGAAGAAACCTAAAAGAGGCATAATCTATGCCAAAAGAAATTAGAATTTGAAGCGGAGAAGTGGCAACAGCTGTAACAGATCCGTTATAAAAAAATAAGTACATAATCTCACCCACCCTTCTGTATGGACCCTGTAGAGAGCATATCTTCTTCAGATATCTAATACACTTCCTTGTAGGAAGAGGGATAATCAAGGACCGATGAAATAAGGCAGTACTACGAACAGGGCAATGTTTTTTTAGGAAAGGGGAAAAATGGTGCTTTGTTCACTCATACGTAGCCTTGCTTTCCGCCAGAATGAAGAGATACCGACTACCGCTACACAGGGTTTTAACGGAGTTTTTGTCCTAAATATTCTTCAAAATGGCTGTTATTTATACCATTTATATAAAAATTAAAATTAACACATTTTCATTGAAAATTTTTAATAAGTAATAAAGTAATACATTTTTCAATTGGATGAATTTGAATTTAAATATTGTGATTTGGTAAACTACAATTTTATGATTAATATAAGTAACGATGTCTTGAATTTTTACTCTCCAAATGTAAAATAACTAGTTACATTGTTTAGGTATACTAGAATTTATGAATTTTGCTAATCATAATCACTTCCAGATTCATTTTATAGTTGTATACGTGATTTCTTAAATTTCGTTCTTCAATCGTACAATATTTAGCTGGCTTGCTTTGGTAAAGTTTAATTTATATAGTAATAAAATCGCACTTTAAATCAGAAGAGTTATCTGTAATGAGCAGCAGAGTTCGATTTTCAGAGGCTACTTCCAATTTTTAAAACACTCATAATTTTTGCTGTATTGGATAGGAAAATAAGTAGCATTATTTATCTTGAAATTTTGCCAATCATAATCACTTCCAGATTCACTTTATAGTTGTATAGGTGACATCTTAAATTTCGTTCTTCAATCGTACAATATTTAGCTGGCTTGCTTTGGTAAACTGTAATTTATATATTAATAATATCGTAGTTTAAATCAGAAGGGTGATCTGTAATGAGTAGCAGATTAAGAATTTTCAGAGGCTACTTTCAATTTTAAACACTTACAATTTTTGCAGTATTGGATAGGAGAATAAGTCGCATTATATATCTCGAAATTTTGCCAATCATAATCACTTCCAGATTCATTTTGTAAATGTATACGTAATTTCTTAAATTTCGTTCTTCAATCGTACAATATTTAGCTGGCTTGCTTTGGTAAACTGTAATTTATATATTAATAATATCGTAGTTTAAATCAGAAGGGTGATCTGTAATGAGTAACAGATTAAGAATTTTCAGAGGCTACTTCCAATTTTAAATACACTTACAATTTTTGCAGTATTGGATAGGAGAATAAGTCGCATTATATATCTCGAAGTTTTGCCAATCATAATCACTTCCAATTTCCATAATCACTTCCAGATTCATTTTGTAAATGTATACGTAATTTTTTAAATTTCGTTCTTCAATCGTACAATATTTAGCTGGCTTGCTTTGGTAAACTGGAATTTATATATTAATAAAATCGCACTTTAATCCAGAAGAGTGATCTGTAATGAGCAGCAGAGTAAGAAGTTTCCGAAGCTACTTCCAATTTTAAATGCACTCACGATTTTTGCTGTAAAGAAGACAGTTATGATTTCATGTTATATTGTTAGGAACGTGCCTAGGTCTTGCATCTCATGTTTTATTGGAGTTGGAAAATCAGTTTATTTATCTTCAAATTTTGCTGGTGTAAAATGTAAGGTATACTGTTAAAATTCACTGTGTACTGATAAACATCACTGACCACCTTACTGTTAAAATTCACTATGTACTGCTAAACATCACTGTCCACCTTACTGTTAAAATTCACTATGTACTGCTAAACATCACTGTCCAACTTACTGTTAAAATTCACTATGTACTGCTAAACATCACTGTCCACCTTACTGTTAAAATTCACTATGTACTGCTAAACATCACTGTCCACCTTACTGTTAAAATTCACTGTATACTGTTAAACATCACTGAGCACCATACTGTTAAAATTCACTATGTACTGCTAAATATCACTGACCACCTTACTGTTAAAATTCACTGTGTGCTGTTTAACATCACTGAGCACCATACTGTTAAAATTCACTGTGTACTGTTAAACTGTTCTCATTTTATTTATTTACTGTACATTTAGATATCATTTTTAGTTAATGCAAGACCTAGGCATGAATTTTGTTAGCTGATACAAATAAGAACCTTTACGTGAAAATTTTTAAGCCGAAATAATGGCCGTTGCTAAGCAATCACATATACAACAATTATCAACTATTACTTTTATTGGGCGTTTACTGCATTTTTTCTACTACGCTTTTTTTATTTTAACCTGAATAGTTATAAATTCGGCTCAAGTCAATAAGTCTAAACAATTCAAATATTTCGAAAATAAATTATAGCGATGTATTATATTTTAAATTCTGAATCGAATGGTATAACTTTTTTATTTCGGAAATGAATTTTAAAAAGTTGATTTTTCTGCACGCAAGCGAGGTCTTGTCGTTTTAGAACCTACTACTGAGGTCTCAGCTGCACTATTTATATAAAAGCAAAGCGAGGTCTAATGAAATGTTTGATATCGACTACTGAGGTATTTTTCTAATAAATTTGTAAAATTTTTTGTGTTCATGAAATCTTTATATAATTGTAATGTTAATGAATTATTTTTGAATTAATAAAATTTGGTAGTAAAACTAGAATTTGTTTTTAAAACGAGACTGTTTTACAACACATGTAATGTGAAAGGTACTTTATTAAATGGATTAACCTATATTTTTCTTTGCGAAACTAACAGGATAATTAGAGTTTGTATTGTATGTAATTATATAAAATGCTCTTGAATATACAAATATTTTAAAATATACATAAGTATTCGATCACTTTAAATGTTTACATTTTTAAGCCTAATAAAAGTTATATAATAACGATTTTTAAATTGTTTTCATATTTTATTTAACGATGTCGTATCTGTGATAGAAATATACTGTAAAATATTTTATTATAATACAATATAACTTTTAATATTAAAAAATAGATATTGTAATTAATAAGTTTGCAGTTTTTTATAGTATGTAACAGATTTAATAAAAAAAGCATTATAAATCTTTCTGTTTGTATAATTTTAATAAAGACCTGTGTTGACCGGATAATGAACTGCCTAGGACCTCCGTTGTATGTTAAGAAAATGTTGAGTCCTCGCTAGGCCGTTACTGTACCGCACACATTTTAGCAATATGAAACACATTTAGAACTTTAGGAGATAACAACTACTATTAAAATAATGTTTCGCAGCATCATTTGAAGAACTATTTTGTGTACGATTTCATAAGAATGGTTAAAAATCTTTCTGTTTGTACAATTTAAATAAAGACCTCTGTTGACCGGATAATGAACTACCTAGACCTCGGTTGTGTGTTAACAAAATGTTGAGTCCTCGCTAGGCCGTTGCTGTACCGCACACATTTTAGAAATATGAAACACATTTAGAAAATTTAAGACGTTACAACTAGTATTAAAATAATGTTTCACAGCATTATTTGCAGGCTATTTTATATACTCTATTGGTTCTAATATGTGTTTTGTTTTCGTTATATAACTGTACTGGCATTTATTTAAAACATAACACGCAAACTTTATTTTATATTAGTTTAAATCTAAATTACAGTACTTTGTTAACGATTGCCGTGTATTAATAAATTAGACAACGGTTAGTATGTGAAATTGATTTAGGATTTAAGAGCTTTTGTTGAAATAGGATTTTTAAATGCTGATATCTTGTAGCGAAATCTTGTACTTTTAATGCCGAATATGGAGGTTTATACATTTATACCAATGGGTCCTGACGAAATGACAATTACCGGTTACAAATACAAATGTCTTTTTTCATACAATAACAATCCGTTCTATGTATCTATACTATTTCCGGGGATATATCCGCATAATACAAGAGCATTTTTCTTATATAGATAAGTTACTGTTACCTATATTCTTTCGATGTTATACACGTCGTCCCTAGTACTGTTCATTAAAACCCTATAATATTATAGCACTTTGAGAACAAGATAGTTAATTAATCAAGTGGTTTAGGTAACGCACTGTTCACTAAACAATTCACTTTATATTCACACTAATCGTTAGTTCACTTGTTAGACACGGACCTGGAAGGCACATTTTCACAAATAACTCTTTCAAACTAACCTGTTTTTGTCTCAACTCCTACTAAAAATATTTTTGGCTCACGGAAAAACCCATGTTCAACCTTACTGTAATCTTTACCTGGATTCTCTGCCTTTGTCATGTACAAGAAACCTCCCTCTCTTGTACATCATAAATTATTTGAACAAATATATTCAAGGCCTTGTTTCTCTTTACATAACTTAAACCTACTATTCTAAATTCCAATTATTTAATTTTAACGTCTATCACAATGCTGATGTTTTTATTAATGGCTGTGTCTCCACTACACTAGATTACAAAACAAATTTTTCATTGTTGAGCTCCTATTTTGGAAACATATATTTTAGTATTTCTTTACTTTTATATAGTCTTGAATATATTATATAGACTACTTGTAAACTTTGCTAGTACAAGTTTTATAACGATGGAATCCTGAATATACTCAATATTTCAATCCTGAAATATTAAACTCCTATTTCAGAGTTTATAAGGTCAACAAAAATAAGTTTTATGTTGAAAGTATGCTGTATGTAGTTTGATTATTACATGCATTGCATATTGTTCACATTAAAAGCAATACGTCTCCTGCAATAGCTTAAAGTTTAACTACCATTACTCATTATGCATCTAAAGTTCAAATTTCATTAGAAGTTTGTTTAAGATCTGAATCAAATACCGCTTAATGGATTATATCAAATCGTTTTTATTTTGTACAGATTAAAATTATTTTATTTTATAGGCGTGTAGAAAAATTAATTTGATGCTAATAATAATTAGTTAAAGTAAAAAATATTGTGAAAACTATTTAAACTATTTAAAACTATTTAAAAAGCTATATGAATTATTTTAGACTTTTAAAGTTAATGATCAAAATTAATTAATTTTCAGCTTGATTATAAGACACCTTGTGTTAAACATATTAAAATTGTAAAATAGATGATTACTACTATAAATGTAATTTTGTGTCAAATGTGAATTTTAATATTTTTTTTAATGTTCAGTTTGATAAACCTAGATATATGTTACTCATAAGTTACTGTACATTATTATAAGCATTAGACTAGATATTACACATTATTGAGCTATTTATTTTTAAAATGTTAAGTCACTGCTAATCATTCAAGTTAGAGTTTTAGATTGTGAGTTTAATGTCTTTAGATTAGGCTACACTAAATCAATAACATTTCGTTTAGTTACAGTTTTATGAATAAACCATCGTAGTAGTTTAGTAACTAGAGGATTTCGACGAGCGAGCTGTTCAAGTTTCACGACTCAAACATTTTGAATAGGGCCTATATTTCATTATCATCAGATTGAACCGCATATTCGACATAAATTGTCGTACCGAATGTATCCAGGGCGTCGTGAAGAAGTAACTTACATTGATAACCAAAATTCTATTTTAGTTTAAGGAACGATTTTAAGTACCAAAATATTATTATGCACTGATACACAGTGATCCTTTGTTACTCACTGGGGATACGTTCCCCGAACTTACCGAAACTAGAGAATCCGCGAATGCTGAAACCAACTGTACATGGAAAGGGGATAGTTACGTTCCACATCTAAACTTTTAACATCGATTACAGCTATACTGTACTTCCGTCTGTAATCTTCCGTCAAATCGTGGTTCGCTCTTTTTCAAAAGATTGTCGACATCTTCACGGTTTATTTCACCGTTAGGCTTTCAGTTTGTGGTCATCCTTATTTAGATCCGGTACTATTTTTGGTTTACAAAAGAAACAGATGTTGGCCACTGCTTCTACACTGTGCCTGGGTTACTTTGTCTTCGCCAAGTGCAAACCGTTTGTTTGGGAAATTCGGCAAAGGCTCTCAATACATATCTCACACGCTATACTTGGCTATTCTTATTTACAATTACATATTTTTCGCACAAAGGGGAACATCGCGGGGAATCTTCGTATCTTTTGAACTATAAAAGATACAATTACAAAAAATTGTTTTTAAACTCACGAAAATGGACACGGTCGAACTGGGCCCACGTTCAAATTATCCCTAGGCGGACTACCGTCAAACATCAAAGAATCGGGGTTGAATTGGGCCCCTCTCCAATTGGATTCCTCGCTAGGCCGTTACTGTACCGCACACATTTTAGCAATATGAAACACATTTAGAACTTTAGGAGATAACAACAGTAGTAAGGAGTTGCTAGGCTTAGCGGGGCCAATCTCCAAAATTTAGCTCGAAGAGCATTTCAGGGGTACCTATCCGTCTTATCGGCTTTTCTATTGGTCGCTCAAGGTCGCCCCCCTCATTTCTCCCACCGTTTCAGGGGTACTCATTCACTTATCCGCTTTCCCATTGGCCGCCCTTCTCGTTTCTCTTATTTTTTCCTTCCTTGGCGGGGTGTGCGGGGAGCCCCTCGGCCCCCCCAATTCTCTTAGATCTCTGTACCGTCCGAAGAGCATTTCAGGGGTACCCACTTCTCTGGTTCAGGAATCGCGTTGTGCAACAGATAAATTGCGTCATCACCTTGGCCTTTAGTAATGTAAACAATTGCACCAGGATATGTTGCGATTGTAAAACGCCATCATTAAAATAATTGTCCAGGAAGGTCGCGATTGTAAACAACCGTCATCGATACGCGAAACTCATTCAAAATAATTGTGCTGGGTGTGATTGTAAATAAAATATTTATTGCCTTGTGTAATAGATAAATTGCATCAGGACCTTGGACTTTAGTATTATTTGCACAACGCCGCCAATATGTTATCCGCAGCAGAACGTGTGTTTGCATTATCGTCACATCCAAACCTTTGTGCATGCGGAAAAACCATGGCTCATTATTACATAAGCAAGGCCAACGCCTATGTAGAGAATTATGGTTTGGAAGACTATGATATGGCTAGTAAGCACTATAAAAGCTGTGCATGGTCCTGTCAGTCGTTTACAGGAGACGGCCCAGACACTTGTGTTTGTGTTTTATTTAAGGAAGCTTTGAGAAAAGCTCTAGAAGTTTTGGAAGGCAACTTTGAAAGCGTGTTACAAGAAAATGGAGTTTGTAATTGATTTCCAAGGTTTTCGAGGTTTAAATAATGACTTTATAATAAAAGAGTTGGCAATTGTTAGAAAAGGTGACGGTGAAGAAGCAGAGTGCCAGTCATTCCTGTTTGAGCCGCCGAGAGACTTCAATGATTTAAGCAAGAATTTGCAGAAGCAAGCGATTTGGCTGGAGCGAAATTTACACGGCTTAGCTTGGGATCAGGGTTTTATATCTTATCACAAGGTAAAGGACAATTTTATTGATTTAAGAATTAATGGTAAAATTTTTGTTAAAGGTGTAGAAAAACAAACATTTTTACAAAATTTTTTAAAAGATATTAATGTTACAGTGATAAATATAGAGGACCATAATTGTCCAACATTAAGTATTTTAAAAAACTTTTTCATAACAATTTTATTAAAAAGTGTAAATTTAATCATTCAATTGATAATTGTGCTTACATAAATGTGTTCGTTATTAATCAATGGTTGAAATGTGAGACACTAATTAAAGATAGATTAAACGCTGTAGACTTAAGTATAAACGAATGTTTTAATAAAGGGTATACTAATATACAAGACTGTTTAGTTAATTATATACCTAAAAGTTTTATTATTAACCATTCAGAAAATGTAGAACACATTTATGATAGATTGCCAGAACATTTGAAAACGGATTTAGAAATATTAGATAATTTACCTTGTGATAGGCATAAAGTACAAGTTTTACATAATTTTTATTTTGTAAAAAAAAAATATTGCGCATTTTGTAATCACCGAGTTTGAATATAGTGTTAGAATTTAGAATAGATTGTAAGAGGTATAATTTTTATTGCACATTTGTAACTTTCACCGAATGGATTTTGTTTAATAAAGTTATCAAATATTGTGTACAGAATTTATTTTTCATTTACTACCATATTTTATTACACTTAAAAATGACGTCTTCTTTTATTGATACTGATGAAAATTCATGTATTGATGGTTTTGTAAAAAACATTACTGCGATTTGGGGGGTTTTATTGAAAATAATAATAAAAACGAAAGAATATGTTGTAAAGATGTAAATGACCGTATGAGAAAACAAATGTACAAAATTTTAAATCTAAGTTGTATTGGCCAACATTATGTAGGGTGTAAGTTGTCCATTTTTGATATAGAGAAGAAAATGCGAGTTACGTTCGCAAATTGGCCAAACCATATCCAAATATTGACGATATGGTACAATCTGGTTTTTATTATAATTCAATTGGAGATCATGCTGTTTGTATTTGTTGTAATATACAAATTCATAGTTGGCAGGAAAAAGACGTTCCAGATATTGAACATCGTATTTATTCGCCAAAATGTAAATTAGTTAATAAGTAAACAGGGAAAGATGTAACAAAATGTAAATTAGTTTGTGTAAAATAAATGTTTCAATTTATGTGTTAAATAATTTATTTATTCACCTTTACATTGAGAAAAGATAATTGTCTATAATAAATTCTGTTACTGATTTTGGACGTAAACACACATGTCACAGCAACTCCTATTGTCCTAACATTGAAAACAGGTAATTGTCCATCATACCTTCTATTACTGATTTTGGACCTTAATACTTTTCTGTATTGTTCGGCGCTGAGTATTGTAAACAACGGTGCGAAAATACACATGTCACACCAACTGCTAGGGTCCCAAAAAATGTTTTGCAAAATTGACCAATTATCTTCTCTTTTATATCTGTAAGTTATTATCACTCTGGTAAAATCATCAAATAAGAAATCTGCACTTCTGTAAAGCAGTTTTGTGATACAGCCCCTGCACAAATTGTTATATCGATTATCATAGGAGAAATGTTCAAATAGAATAAAATTATCAACGTAAACAAATTCAACATATTCGTTTTTTGGATGGTTCATTAGCATTATGAAATCATCACTCAATAAACTCTCTTTGGAATACACTCTTAAAAATTCGTATACTTCATTATCGGGTATATTTATAGTCATAATATCTTTTAATAATGAATAATTGTATCCATCAGTATTGCGTTTGATTAAAGTCATAAACACTTCCTTATAAGATTCGTGCAGACACTTAATAATCGTAGTGGGTAATTCAAGGCTATCCAAATAATCCTTTCTTATTATACGCGAACACACTTCAATAATACACAATTGAAATAACGATTTATTCATTTTAAGCTAGTCAGAACAACAATGACAACGTCAACTGCAACAGTGAGGAGGGGCATTGCAAGAGAGATTCATAAACAGGCTCGTAGGAATTTTCCCACTCGTCATGGTGAGGTGAAAGGATTGTATGATCTTTACCAAGCCGACCTTGTGGAAATGCTGTCATTCGCTACAGCGAATAAAGGTTATAAATATATTTTGGTTTTAATAAATTGTTTTAGTAAATATGCGTTGGCGGTGCCGATGAAATCTAAAAATGCTGTTGAAATGGAAAAGTCATTACAACCGATTTTAGATACATATTCTATGCGTCACTTACAAACCGATAAGGGGACCGAATTTTTTAATTCGAAAATTAAATCCTTACTAAGTAAATACAATATAAATCATTATTCTACGTGTTCCGATAAGAAGGTGTCTATAGTTGAAAGATTAAATAGAACATTGAAAGCGAAAATGTGGAGAGCGTTTAGCGAGCAAGGAAATTATAAATGGCTTAACATTTTGGGCGATATAGTTGAAAATTACAATAATACCGTGCACAGAACAATTGGAAAGCGACCCGCCGATATCAATGAAAATAATGAGCATTTAGTACTCAGGCGTATAGTTGAAAATAGACAAAAGAAACAGCAATCTACACGCAACCGATTTAATGTGGGCGATAAAGTTAGAATCAGTAGGTTGAAAAAGACTTTCAATAAAGGTTATTGGCCGTCTTGGAGCCACGAAATATATAAAATTTGGAAAGTTGAACCAACTATTCCAGTGACCTATAAACTAAAGGACGAATCTGGAAATGAGATAAAGGGCGGTTTCTATCAAGAGGAATTGAGTAAAACAAAATTTAGTGACGTATTTCTCATTGAAAAAGTGGTGCATCGTAAAGGTAATAAATTACTCGTTCGCTGGCTAGGTTATGACAAGACAAAAGACACTTGGATAAACGAAAAGGATCTATTAATGTGATGAAGGTGGTGAAACAAAGTCAAACGTTACGTGTCATGAATTTCGACACATATTTCGAAAATGATTGCGCTAATAAGTGTGATGGGCGTAATGGCCCGCTTTTACCGAATTCCATCAGATGTCTTATTGTGGGACCGTCAAATTGTGGTAAAACTAATCTCATGTTCAATTTAATATTCCATCCAAGAGCATTATTTTTTGAGAATATTTATATTTATTCCAAATCGATTAATCAAACAAAATATCAGTTTCTAAGTCGCGTATTTTCGAAAATACCAAATGTCGGTTATTTTATTTTCACCGAAAACGACGATGTGCCCCATCCCAATGAAATCACCCCAAACTCAATTATGATATTTGATGACGTAATGTGCGAACGCCAAAATAATATTTGAAATTACTCGGATTCGCAGACGACTACGCCCACATTTTATTAAACGTGAGACAGGAATTATTATTACTTAGAAGTTCGATCAATATAAATGCAATTATAACGGAAAATAATAACAATAATGTCGAATTGAAAATTACAAAAATATTTTGGAAAATTCCGTACGTGCGAGTGGCCGATGATTATAATTTATCGCTATTAAGAATAACCGATAAGGACCAACCAATTTCATTAGGATTTCGGCGTTGGACACTCATCGATAATCCTGCTTTGCCGACTTCAAAAACTTCAACTTGGACAGTAAAAACAGCGTCCAATAGCGAAAAACCTCGTTACGTCATCATCGCTTTTCAAACGGACAGAAGGAATGTGAAAAACAAGAATGCCGGTCATTTTGATTTTTGCGACATTGTCAACATTAAATTATATTTAAATTCGCAATATTATCCGTACGATAATTTTAACGGTAATAAGGCAATCATCTACGATTTTTTCACAAGATTTCAGTCGTCATACTACCATGGCAGCAATAATAGACCGGCCATAGATTTTAAAACATTCATTGCAAAAACACCAATATTTGTTATAGACTGTTCAAGACAAAATGAATCATTAAAAACTGGCACCATAGATGTGCGAATTGAAATCGAAGCAAATACAAACCTTCCTGAAAAGACTGCCGCATATTGTCTCGTCATCCAAGACGCTCTCGTCGAATAAACACCACTCTCTGGTCTTGTGCGTAAAATATTTTAATTGTATTTCTTTTTTTAACTGAGAAAATAAAAAGTTGTAAACAAAAATAGTGTATTTTATTTATAAGACCCACTTTCTGTTACCAAAATTTATAGGATATAGACAATGGATAATTCATAAAATGCTATTTTGTTTTATCTTTATTAATCTACAAACATTAACATAACATAATTTTGTGTTTCCAAAAATTTGTAGGATATAGGATTAAATAACTTTTCACAAAATGCTATTGCTGTTTTTCTTTATTAATCTACAAACATTAACACAGGAGAATTATTTATCTTTTAACATAACATGGCCATATGCCAACGTATGTACACCATCTTTACATATATATCTTTTATCGTCATCGGCGCTGAGAGCCAATTTATCAACAGTGACGGTTTGAACTATATGTTTTTTCGATGTAAATGAAATGATTTCTCGCCTGCTTTTAATAAATGATTCTAAACACTTTCTGTAGTCGTCAAAATTTACAGTCTTAAGCGCCGTTTTAGTGATGCCTTTAGCTTTTTTTCAATTTTATTTACCGTTCTAAAACTGTATAATTTAGCTCTCAGTCCGATGAATTCAGACAAACCAACGCCTTTGCATTCGTCTTTGAAACAGCCTAATTTCTTACCATTATCCCTGAAATAACCTTCATGATCTTGAGGAAGATCGGAAATATCACAAATGATTTCTCAAATCATCATTCACCTTAATATCTTTATAGAAATTATCAGTAAAAATTTTATAAAATAAACCATCTGTGTCTAAATACAAAAGATTAATTTTCGATTTATAGAAATCTTTCAAAACATCGTAGTGTATTTCGTACATACGTGTTTTACTTATTTCTAAAACCGTAAAACCAATATATATTGGCTTGTTAAAATAAATCGATTCTTTTTCCAATTCAATAGCGCACAAAGATTCATCGTAGATTATGCGATTCAAAAAGGTGGGTTTCCTAATCAACGCATTCAATTTTCTCTCCGAGCTAATTAATTTTAAATTTTTTCTTTTCCTAATATTTTCAATTGTTTTGCCAAACATTGCATTTATGACAAATTTATAGAAATCTTTTTCAAAATCGTTTTTAGCGTTTTGTCTTTTTTTCGTATTAAAGAGAACATACGATGACAACCATGCGCTTTGTTTAAACTGCATAATCCTATGAATCTTTGTAATTACCAGTCCGTGACGCAACGCCTGTTTCAAATTAACATAATGACAAATGTAATTCTTTTTTATTTCTAAAGTTGTCAATAATTTAGATTGTTTACTGCCTGGCGGACATTTAGTTTCCGGTAGAAATGGCAATTGATTATGATCATCATGCAAGTAGCTAGGATATGCAATATCCACTTCTAAAATATATCCTACGGGAGAGTCATCCGCTATAGCCAAAACATCAAACGTATTTATTTCTTTAGAACTTTTCCATTCAAAAGAGGCGTACGGCATGGGTTTTGTCATACTCCATCCGTACAAATTTGTTGCATCAATATACATTATATATGACAGAGGTTCGGCTATTTCAAAATCGTCTCCCAATAGGGGGTGTTTGGCTTTGCCATGCCTAGTAATACAAGAAGTTATCCCGCCTCTAATACCTTGTTCTATAAATAAAAATTTATCATAATCTGTAAATAAATCTAATTGAATTTGAGTGAATTTGAGCATTGCGTCAAACGTTAAACCTGGTAATGTAAAATAATAGGCACAATCTAAATCATAATTTGTCAAAGATAAATCTCTAAAATTTTCAAACACATCACACAACAACAATACGTCAGTTAAAAGATAAAAATCGCTATATTCGCCCAAAGTTTTACACTTAAAATGTTGCCACACGTTTTGTGCGTGTTTGTATTCATCATCAGAGATATGGCTGGCTTCTAGCATATTATAAAAATCATTTTTTGTCGGCAATTCGGTTTCTTGCAATTTTTCCCAAGAATCTGTATAATTGTACGGATATACACCTTTTCTAGTCACAAAAGGTATATCGTGTACAGAAAAATGTTTTTTCGTATATTTAAATTTTTCATTTGGCAAATTATTAACTAATTTACTCAGATTTGTGCTCATAAATTTATATGTATCAATAAATCGTAATGCAATACCATTTTTAGTATTTTTTGAAAATGTTATATACTTTTCGTTTGTGTGTGGTATCACATGAATGTCATTTGTATCGCAACCCAATTGTCGGACAATGAAATGACTGTCACAACTAGAGCTGCCGTGTATAAATATAGGCAAGAATTTTTGTTGTTGCCTCAACAAATTGCACTTACTACATAAAACAGATCTGAATTTACCAGTAATATGACAATGATCTTTAACAGGACTATTAATTAGAGTAAACTGATGGTTACAAGATTCACATTTATTGGCTGTTTCAAATCTATACTTTTCATCTTCACTTAATTTTCTCATTGATTTATTAGTTTTACATATTTCACCAATATTATTAGCAAGTTCAATAAGATACGACATAAATTGTTCTGCCGCTCCTAAACCTCTATACACATACGGTTTTTTAGGTAATTTGTCTAAAATTTCGTTCGGCAAAACCAAATCAACATCAATAACTAAATATACTGCAAATGACATTGGTTCGTGGATGTCGTTTAATTTGACACACTTGCTAATTTTTTTGTTTACCGGTTTCAACAGACACTCAAAATCTGCATAAACAACAAAAGGCACTCTGTATTTATAGTGATAATGTTTAAATTTCAAGATACTGTCATCATGCGAAGGCAGTTTTACCTTTACAGGTTTTGTTTTTTCACACACACTCAAATGATTGTTCAAATTTACATCTTTATTTTTTCCACTATAATGTACTAAACATCTTTTACAAAAAACCAATTTTTTTGTATGTTTATTGATTTGACTATTCATTAATCTTGAAAAATGTTTAATATAACAATAATGACTATTTCCCGACTGATTAGTTAACAATAATAAATCATAATGATTTTTCTTAATACTCTTACTGATTCTTAACGGATAAATATTGTTATTACCATCTTGACTTATTGCATAAACGTTTACGCTTGTATTTACATTATGTTTTTCAAATTTTGAAATCTGACGCAAAGGCGTTGGAAAACCAATACCCTTAAGATTAAATATATTAGACAATTCAAAATAACGATTATTTACTATACTCAAATGTTTGATATCTGTTTTTATATACGGGACTAAAAGTGACCATAAAAAGCATTTATTATCATAAAAATTTTGAGGGTTTATAATGGCCTTTTTATTTTTTATTGAATTAGGTAAAGGCAGATATGAGCTGGGAGCTAGCGGATTAAATTTACTAAATCGAAGTATAATTCGGGTAACCCTATCCAACGACCAACCACTTCCTTTATCTATATATTCTTGCTCCTCGACACATATCTTACGAAATACATTGTTTAAAATATTGTATAAATTGGAAGTCACAAATACAGGCACATTTTTTGAAATACCTTAATTGTCTTTCTTGCGTCAACAGTTTTATGTAAGAAGCTTCAACCACTATATTGAATTTCAACATATTATAAGTCCTAATCATAATGATAATTAAGCGGATCATTTTCGCTCTAGTGAATATTAACAATAGACAGACATCGCGTATGCTAGAAGTGTTATTTAATAGGAATGTTTTTAAGTTTCCTCGGAACGCATGATCAGTTTCTACGAAATCTTCGTCATCATCAACATCCATTGGTGCAACGTTCCCTTCATGGTCCATAATTATGATAATAAACGCCTTTTATGACAAACTGTAATAGAAACAAATCCTAATTTAAAAAAATTTCTTTTTATATCTAACTTCACAATTTCGTTATTTACATGTTTAATTTTACTGATTCTTTCGGCAGCAGTACATATTGTCTCATCAATCTTCTTATACAATTCGTCGTCTGACGACTTGACCAGAAAATAAGCTTTCTTATATACCTTCGTCCAATACTGAGACTCGCTTACGCACTCTTTTAAATCGCGACAATCAGTTATTTCAACTTTTATAAGGAAACTGCCTTCCTCGCCTGGGGAAATTAATTTCCGTCTGCTACCATTTTTTTGATATTGCACATATTGTTTAATAACTGTCGGTGCTCTTTTAATTTTCTTAAAAATATTTTCCAATTTTTCTTCGCAATCAGATTCTGAAGCGATATCGTCAATATTTGACGAAGGCATATTTTTTTTCAAAATTTTCTTGTTAGATTTTCGTTTTCTATTTTCACTATCATTATTACTAAAGTTTAGGTTTGGTAGTAAACCGGAATTATTTCCTTTAACCTCTTCCAAAGCAGGTCGTATACAGGCAAGAGCCCTCTGCACAATTTGTATAGAAAACGTAACAGGGATTTGAGCTAGGCCAACATTTCCACCCAATATTTCAATAATCTCTTCAATTGTTAATTCTTTGTCTAAATATTTAGGTATTTTATACTGCGAATTTACGGTAGAGTGGAAATGTTCATTAAGATTTATATAAATTTGCTTTAAATGTAAATATAATGAGGTTAACTCATTCTCTACAATCTTATTTTTTTGTATGTTAATAAAAATAGCAGCTACTCCTATTTCCCATTTACTAACGGACGTTAATCCTGCGAGGAATAAAGTTTCAATTAATGCTAAAAATGTTACTACATTTTTGTCATGTTGACCACCATCTGCAAGTACTTGCTCCTCGTGGGCCACTATTTCCAAATCGACATTGCCTGCTTGCGACGACGACGGTTGTGACATAACTATTAGGAAAAAAAATTATATTAATTGAGGCCAGTTGATCCAAAACCCTTATCTCCCCTTTCCGTAGTTTCATCTAAATTAATTATTTCAACTAATTTGGGATAAACACACATCTCACAAATTAGTTGGGCCACTTTATCACCCCGTTTTATAAAAACATCTTTATTTGAATGATTAAATAACAGAACTTTAAGACCACCCGTAAACTCTTTGTCAATTACCCCTGCACCCACATCTAGAAAATATGTCAATGCGAGCCCAGAACGAGGCGCTATGCGACCATAACATTGGGGGGTATTTTAATGGTTACATCTGTGTTTACTAGACACTTTCCAAATTTAGGCACTACGTAATCATAAGCACTTCTGAGGTCAAAACCGGCTGCATTTACAGTTGCCTTTTCAGGAGCATAAGCATTTTCGGTCAATTTTGTGTACCCTAATTCCATACTGAAATGATATGAAACAAATTACAAATAATATTTAAAAGTAAATGTAGGAAAAACATTTTTTGACAACTTTTTAGAGAACAAATATTCAAATACTATTTATTAAGACTTTGTTTGTTTTTTTTTTTAACAATTATAACAATGCCAACGAATTACAAAAAGCTCTGATTAAATGGGACTTTATTTTACAATCAAATTTCTATACCCTAATTCCCTAATGAAATAATATTATCTAAATATTTACCTGCAAAATGATATGAAACCAATTACGATTATTATTTAAAAGCAAATGTAGGAAAAACATTTTTTTGACAACAATGTTAACGAAATGACAATTATAACAAATTACAAAAAGCTCTGATTAAATGAGACTTTATTTTACAGACAAATTTCTAAACCCTAATGAAATATTTAGAAACACTACGAATTACAAAAAGCTCTGATTAAATGAGACTTTATTTTAGAGTCAAATTTCTATACCCTAATTCCCTAATAAAATAATATTTACCTGCAATATCTTCTTGCAACTAACAGACACTAAGAACTGCAAATTGATTCTGATCGCTCTTACTGACCCTCAACGTATTTAAATACAGTTCCAACTCTTACGCCAACACCTAATTATGCAGGCTCATTCAATTATTCTAAGATCTGTACTTACATTCACGAGTTCCGCATGCTGATATTTATAGTTTAATAGCTTGCGCAGTTATTTTTAATGACGGTTAATGCTCACGAAGTATTTATTACTGCTTGATCTTTTCCTATTACAGAATCAATTTATTCAAAACACTCGCATTATTATAATGCTGGTTATCCTTGAAGCAGTGCGCGCAGTTTCCTTACTGGTAATTGAGGAAGCTATTGTAGAAGGCGGTTATTTGAAATAATGTACACAAGGAAAATTACAAACATATAATTTATTATTCTTTCTCAGAGTACAATTACACCTTCAGCTACAACAATTGCAAAACCAATTTTTTTAATTTATTTAAAACAGAGACATTATTTGCGATAGTATTTAAACATGTAATTCCAAAGACGTCTAAATTATTTTCAATCGTTTGATGTATATTTTTCGTAAATTCGTTATATTGCACAATAATATTGTTTTTAAAAAAATATAACAATCCGTTTGTATATCTAAATACAGACTCCATATGGGTCGGTAAAAATGGAAAGTTGTTTGAAATTTGACTGTATTTCTTGACATGAAATACTTTTTCATCTAGTTCCAAAAAGTAAATGTCATTGAAAAAGATATAAGTTATACCCCTATACGAATTCACAACCCCGTGTATTTTTATCTGGCTTCCACCACCCAAAAAAGAAATATGTTTCGGGTAATCTTTAACTAATTTTAGAGATGGATATTCTATCATAAATATGTGATCTTCTGCGAAAAATACAATTTCACCAGATGGTCTCTGAAAAATAAAATCTATTTTTGTAAAATTCGGTGATAAAAACGGCAGCCATTCTGCAACTTTTTGAACTTTGTCAACATATTTATTACCCAACATTACTGACCAAATCCATTTTTCGTGAAATATATACAATTCTTTATTAACAACTAAAAACGTTTTTAGATTTTTCAAATTACACAAATTCGGTGTAACAATGTCTTCCACTTTCTTTGTAGGCAAGGTTTTCGGTTTCAATGTAGTTGATGTTATCTTTTTCTTTCCGTATAACGTCTGTATGGCGAAAATGTCGTCTTTTCCAAGATCAGCCAAATCGCTTTTATAATATGGATACATGATTGAATCTACATGATTAGAATGTGATATTCCCAATGCATGTCCTATTTCGTGTATTAAAACATTTAATAGGAAATGTTTACCTGAACCGCATTTTTTAATATTGTTTTCTAAACACCAATCTGCATCGCCATTTAAATGGATTTCTCGAGTTGATTGGTCTATGTGGGGTAAAAACGCATGTCCCAGTAAATTGGCGTCAAGTGGATATGACCAATAATTTGGAGATTTTTCAAACGTGTGCCTGGTCCGTTTAAAGGAAATATCCGGTTGGACCCTATCTTTCACAAAAACCAAATCGGTATGTTTTTCCCAAGCGTTAAAAGCCTGTCTTGTCAACTCATTTATTTGGGTCGTTGCTAAAACAAAATGATAACCCAATACTTTTTTAAGCCATTTCACACGATGGAGTTTAAAAGGAAGTATAGAGTCTTTAAGACCACATCGCGGTTTTTTCATAAATTCTAAAGTAGCATTGTCAATTTTTCCATTAGTTTTTATATTATATGTCTCTTGAAAGAGATGTATAGCATCAGTCACAAATGTTGAATTGATGTTCACCAAACCAATTGAAGGTTTTGACGCGTTCAAATATCCAAATTCATGTAAATAACTTACAACAAAATTATAATTCTTATCCGTACAGCTTTTTCCTTTCCCTACACGCACATTAGCATCAAACAATTCTTCTCTAACAGGATACGTATTTACAAACGCAATAATCACAAAATATATCATTAGAAAAAACATTCCGTTGTTGAACTCGCGGCGTCGTTCAACGAACTGACAAAATATAACGAAATAATTCGTGATAACCAAATTTCAGTCGTTCAACGAATTGACAAAAAATAACAAAATTTCTCTCTTGACTCTGAAAGCATTCATGACTCATTTATATGTATATTATTTGTTGCACAAACAATACTACTGACCAAGGTGATGACGCAATTTACGTATTACACAACGCGATAGACTTTTCTGAACCAGAGAACTGAGAGGAGGGAGAGCTGGAGCTCCCCGCACACCCCGCCAAGGAAGGAAAAAATAAGAGAAACGAGAAGGGGACCAATGGGAAAAGAGAACTGGGTACCCCTGAAATGCTCTTCGGACGGTACAGAGATCTAAGAGAATTGGGGGGCCGAGGGGCTCCCCGCACACCCCGCCAAGGAAGGAAAAAATAAGAGAAACGAGAAGGGCGGCCAATGGGAAAGCGGATAAGTGAATGAGTACCCCTGAAACGGTGGGAGAAATGAGGGGGGCGACCGTGAGCGACCAATAGAAAAGCCGATAAGACGGATAGGTACCCCTGAAATGCTCTTCGAGCTAAATTTTGGAGATTGGCCCCGCTAAGCCCAGCAACTCCTTACTACTAACAACTACTATTAAAATATTGTTTCACAGCATCATTTAAAGAACTATTTTGTGTACGATTTCATAAGAATGGTTAAAAATCTTTCTGTTTGTGCAATTTAAATAAAGACCTCTGTTGACCGGATAATGTACTACCTAGACCTCGGTTGTATATTAAGAAAATGTCGAGTCCTCGCTAAGCCATTGCTGTACCGTACACATTTTAGCAATATGAAGCGCATTTAGAAAATTTAAGAGGTAACAACTACTATTAAAATAATGTTTTACA
Organism: Prosapia bicincta; assembly: GCA_036971475.1. NCBI lineage: Eukaryota > Metazoa > Arthropoda > Insecta > Hemiptera > Cercopidae > Prosapia > Prosapia bicincta. The sequence continues at coordinate 59,162,676 of JBAIZL010000001.1, read as the reverse complement.
GCATCATTTGAAGAACTATTTTATGTTCTCCATTAAGTCTATTATATATTTATATGTTCATTATATAATTGTACATAGTTTTTTTATAGTATATAACCAATATCATAAGGAAGGTAAGAATCTTTCTGTTTGTACAATACAAAGACCTCTGTTGACCGGATAATGAACTACCTAAGATCTCGGTTGTGGATCTCGGTTGTGGAAACAGGTAGGAAGGATTTAGGACACGCGTTGGCGACTGCGGGCGAGTTGACAGTCTATAAATTATTCCGTAAAGGTTACTGTACGCCCCAACGACCGCCCGCGCTTGCATCCGTCCGCCACGTTCACATTTGACTCCTCCCGCCCCACTGACTCAAGTGGAGCTGACGATCCCGGTTGATCCGCAACCCGGTTGATGCGATCCCGGATAATCGGGAGTTGACTGTATATATATATATATATATATATATATATATATATATATATATATATATATATATATGTGTGTGTGTGTGTGTGTGTGTGTGTGTGTGTGTGTGTGTGTGTGTGTGTGTGTGTGTGTGTTTAAATATATATATGGATAAACAAAGACTTTCATAAAAAAGAATATTTTATTTTACTTCATAAATTTATTTCAAACTAAAGCTTTTCAGTGATGAACAGGATCAGCATTTTCAAAACTCATTAAGTACGCTATAGTTCTGTGGCTACATTAGGATATAATTGAACATATATATTTACCATGAAAAAATAATTTCAACTGAGAATTAATAATATATATATCACTTTCACTATATGTACTTAAACAGAATCTTACTTGGTATTTATGCGAGTTAACTTTCAAAGACTGGTCTTGTCTCCATCAAACTCGCATAAATACGAAGTAATATTTTTGTTTAAGTAGATATAGTGAAAGTGATAAGTGAATACAAGAAAACAGTGCTGCAAAGCTACATACACACACACACACACACACACACACACACACACACACACATATATATATATATATATATATATATATATATATATATATATATATATATATATATATATATGAGTACATTTCTCTTTTAAATAAAAAAAAGATTTTGAATAAGTCAGTCAGTCAGGGTAGAAGAAGCTCTGTTGTTTTTGCTGCGGTTGTCTTCTTTACCATTGCCTGCAGCTTATATCGATATCAGGACTGATAGTAATTATTTGATAAGAAATATGGAGTATTTTCCATTAGGAAGAAGTCTTATATAGTTGGGAAATTTATAAAGTGTTGTAGCATGGAAAAATGATTTTTTATAAACTCGGGAAGAGTTTTCATTTGTTTTGTTTTGGTATAAACAGAATAGGCTACACTTAAAAATTATGTGTTTTAATAGGTAATAATGACAGTTGAAAATAAATTGGAGTATAAGATGGATTAAGGTACAGTCCCTTTGCAGATGTATGATCATGGAATTAACGTGTGCAGTTACATACCTGAGGTAGACGGAATCTATATCGGGATACTAAATAGGCGTCGCTTGTATGAAAACGTGCAAATAAGGGTAGGTGGAATTGCGTGTGACTAAGGATACCCATGGTACTAAGAATTAAGGAGAATTATAGCATACCTGAAGCACATATACACTCAATCTGGGTGAAGAGAACTATCTACCCAATATTTTGTGAATTTTATATATCTATAACAATTTTCTGAAAGCTAGTAATTAAGTGCACTTCTTTCCAAAGTTACCATGATTTAGACAAGAAAGTTATCGTAATATTAGTATATATTTGTGCGTATAAATTTGAGCAAATATTTTTGAATTTCCAGACATCTTAAAACAATTTCCATCTTAGTTTCCGGCTTACATTTACTGCAACAGTACTATTTTTGGTTTACAACAGCAACAGATGTTGGCCACTGGTTCTAAACTTTACCTGGGTTGCTTTGTCTTCGCCAAGTATCAAACCCTGCAAAGGGTCACAATACATATTTCACAAACTATACCTGGTTAGTCATATTTACAACTACATATTTTACGCATAGGTCGGCTCACTCACACAAAGGCAAAGGATTAAGGACGGGCCGCATTCATTCTGGGTTTTACCCTGCTCTGAGTAAAGTTTCAAAGTGTTGCCGCGAAAGTACAAGTACTTTCGTACTAGTACTTTTGTACTAGTACACCCGGCAAAAAAGTTGACGTTTCCGATTCCATACCTAGCCCTTCAATTTTTAATATAGATTTAACAATTATAAACGACTATGACACGCCGTGACATTAAACCGGGTTAATTATAAACTATATTTTGACAGTGTTCTGTTGCGTGAGAAATTAATTGATTTAGTTATAAGTGACGGTGCCTTTGCTATGTGGATAGTTTATCTGTGTTGTGTATATTTGCGATCAGACTCACACATCAAGGTAAAGGCTTGATTATTTTTTTTAAACTACATTTTTTATAGACTATAAATGTTATATTAACATAATAAATTTAAAGAAATGTTTTTAATCAATTCATTTGTTCTATCTTTATATGTTTAGTTTAGGTTTACCAAGCAATAAATTTTTGTATAACTTTATATTTTCTATATTGTAGGATAAAGTGGATTGTACGCTTTCCCTCCACTGTAATCGGCTACAGGCCCACACATTAACCACTATAACAAGTAATAATGTTTTTGTAAAAAACCGAATTACTAATGTTTTTTTATAATCACATATCGTAAATGTCAATGTAATAAGGATTAGCCTACAGCGCGACCAAATACAAAATTTTCCGACCACTCCGAGATGAGGAAACTTGTTTATGTAAACAAATAACACATAATGTGAAGATAAAACTCTGAAATTCATAAATCATTCATAAAATTTATCCTTGTTATGTTGACTTAAATTCTGAATTCGATTAAGCAAATGGTATTTCATTAATCAATGTTTAAAGTTAAGGCAATGATTGAAAACCTAAAAATAACGGTACTTTTTTCTTTTTTGGTATAAAAAATATTAGAGTTTAAAAAGTTATAAAAAATTACATAGTGCTCGTATAATTAAACGACAAGAATAATGATGGTATTGATTTTTATTTACCTCCTTTTTGTAGTATTTAGAGGCGTTCCAACTCAATATAACGAAAAGTTATAATTTACCGTTTTGTTTCGATTAACCTACTCAATTCATAGTTTTTTAAAAGTAAAATATTGGTGGAAACATGAAGTATGCAAAGAACTTTTATTCATAGAAATGAAATAAGCTGTGTAACTGCAAAGTGCATCATAAAACCTAATAATAAATACATACAGGCATTGATAAGGTGAAAGTTTTCATTTAGCAAATTACTCCTTTCAATTTAAAAAATATTATTTCTGTTCATTATTAACAATTAATTATCTAACAACCACAATTACATAACTTGATGTTATAAAACATATTCAATGTATTTACAGTATTGTGTTAAAATATTTACATATTAATGATAAGTCTTACATAATAATATTGTTACATTACTTTATGGTCACTTACAAATTAATAATATAAAAAAACCTACATAAATTATTGTTCATATATGTAGTCTATATCCATAGGAAGTAATTTACTTTCCTCTTGAAAAAGATGACATGAGTAAATGAATACAAGGTAGCAGGTAGGCTACGTGAAAATCAATATAGTATTACTGTAATTTGTTTACTGTTATCAGTAGTAAATAGTGTAAAGAACATGATTATTAAATAGTTCGGTTTTTTAAGGAGTTAACTAATCAGCTTTGTCGTGTTGTTAGTATTTTAAGTTTTTCAAATCTAAATAATAAACAGTAGATGTTAATTTTAAAGCATTTATGTCTAGTTGACAGAAGTTTTTTTTAATAATAAAAATGTATAACAGAATTTGTTTATTCTTCGAATGTTCTGATTTAACTACAAATTAATTATTTTAAGCTGTTAGGTGTCTAATATTGACCTATTTATCTATTCAAAACTAAATTCTCTACATGTTTTGTCTAAAATTTAGCCTATACGTAGTCTATATATTAGTAATTTAATAAAGTTATTCACTTCAAACCTAAAAGTAATTCGATTTTCGACTACAATCTTAAAAGTTTTCGTCAGATATCTTACAAGTTATAAGTAGAAGGGAAACGTTTTACTCAATTTTTGTGTTAATTAGGCTATACATAGAGCCCTCTTAATTTTTCATATTATATTTGTTGATTCCAATTTGTTGTTTTCAATTTAGTATTTGAAAAAAACTGTGATGTGCAAAGAACTAGATTATAAATATTTGTATAAGCAATTTTTCACGAAAGTGTATAAAATATAAGTAAATTAAAGAAGTAAACACTACAATCATTAAAACAATATGTCACAACAACAACAAAAAATTTATCCTTAATCAAAACACATTTTCGATAACAATGTTGCCCTCGTCAGTCAATCTACACTTAACATGAATAGTCAAACAATGTTCAACATTAAATAAAAATTCAAAATTAGATTAATAAAACATTTTTCTCAAATAATACGAATCTGTTTCTTATGAAAGATTATCTGAGCACTTATAAAAAATATAGGCTATAACCACATTTGACAACATTTTCATTTAAAACTAACAAAGTAGCATATTTATACAATGTAAACCTTGAATATAAATCGAGTTAAAAACAAGGAAAGTTATTTTATTGTTGTGTCAAGAAATATAAATCAGACTCTCATTCAAACTGTGCAAGACCTAACGTCTGTCCTGGCTCTGAAATAAAGCATGGCCTTGAAAAGTGTGCTAAAGTGTGTGAAGTCTGTCAGCGATTGCAGATCCATCTATTGGATGCACTCGAGAACTAAAACGCACTTTCATACGTGACAGCAAGTGTATAGCGAGGACCGAAAACCGAGGTCCTGGACTAAGACCTCGGTGTGTGCGAGGACCGCTCTAGGCGGTACAGAGAGTGTGTCAGGACCTCGCTTGTCGGCCCATACAAACTCTCTCTCACACACACACACACACACACACACACACACACACACACATACACATACACATACACATACACATACACATACACATACACACACTAACTCACTCACTCACAAACACCCCAACTACAAACACACACACATACACACTAACATATTTTTGATTGCTTTAGCTCTTGACAGTGTACGAAAATCTTGATATTATCAATATGTTATATTGATGAAAAGCTTAGAGCAAATAATTTTATAGTCCTATTTATTATTTTTACTGAAATGTATGTGCCTTGATATATTATATATATATTTAACAAGAAAATCATTATCTTCAAATCAATATATATGTATACATAGCCTATATCCAGTAGCTCCTGACAAATAAAAATAAGTAGGTATTAGAAAATTAATAAGTTCTAATCAGTGGTTGTCCTGGAATTTCGGGGAGAAGGGTTGTTATGGTCGCAGCCAGTAATTGTTTGGTTACATTTAAAAATTCGGAATAAAATGCACACAATTATCTTGCAAAACAAAACAATCATTTTCGGAAATTTACCCACAAGACATCTCTCTTTCCACACATCCATATTAATTTCCGCCCATTCCGCTTATTCTGTGTATTTACAAATAGCTTAAATTTTTAGTTATTTTTCAAAATTTCGAGAGGCAGAGTTGCAACCCCCTGACCCGACTAAATGATCATCTCTCTACAAGCCTTTATATCTCTTACAGGCTAATATAAAGAAGATTGACTGGTTAAATTAAAATGTTTCATTAAAAATAAAACAACATAAATCCAATTACTGTCAAATCCATTGAGGTTGTTTAAAAAGTATTACCAAGTCAATATAAACAAAAAGCTAATAATATATTGAACTTACAACAAACTAGTTTTCTATCTGCTTATTCTTAGAATAATACTAGACAATTGCATGAGTGAGCAACAACGCAAAAGGTTGTTTACTTGATATGATAAAGTGAAATGTTCAGATTCTCCAAAATTCTGTTTTACAAAACGAAACAAAAAGAGAAGATTTAATTTTGTAAATACAAACTAAGATAGGTGTCAGCTGAAATTTATCGGATCGCTTCTTGGTTTACAAAAGTATTCTAGTTACGTCAGTATAGTTATTATTGGCAAAAGTAAACATCTCAGTTGCCAGACAAGTGGCGCAGTTGTGATTGCAAAAGCATCTTGATTTGTTGGTGCAGCACATTAGGAAAGGCGCCAAGCCAGTGCTGCCGAGATAATTTTTTTTACAGATCCATTTCTTACTAAGGAAAAACCAAAAAGGTTTACAGTAGCTGAACCTCGAATGAATAACAAAATAATTAGATATCTTTGTAGTTGAAATTGCATTTTTCATGCATAATAAAGTCCATATACAGTAAAACCTCTCAAATCCGAACCCCGCGAAATCCAAACACCGCGACATCCGAACATGATTTGACGAAAACCAAATTTGCAAAAAGTATCTAAAATTTAATGAAGCATGTACTGAAAGTTTCCTATTTTCGTAAAACAGGACTGAGATGTGCAATATATTGGAATTGACACTGTAAAAACGTGTTATAATACAAAGATCTATACTGCACTACTGTATCACTTCATTAACATAGAATTTATTGACAGTAAAATAAAAATAAAAACAAAGAAAAACAATAAATTATATGTTTCACTTAAAATAAAAGACACAAATCCTTTTTCACTTAAACCAGTAATATTTATTTGGCGAAGAGATGTAAACCTTCCCGAGGATGCGATGTTTCGCCTCCGTCGCAACAAGACTTTTACTGGGAAGGGGTTTAAAATTAAATCCAGTCTCGTCCGCATTATACACTTGCTGGGGTCAGTAATTTTCAGATACAATCAAATCTGTGAATTTGTCTAAATATTCTTTTGCACCAAGATTATCAGCTGATAACTTCTCCCCGCTTACCGTTAGTTGTCTAATTCTGTGCCTTCTCTTCCATCTACCCAACCATCTATTGCTAGTAGTAAATTCCTAATCACCCTTCATTACTTTTTAAACTGTAATGCCTTTTCTTGTAATGGTGGACCACTAATAGGAACTGCTTTCTGCCTCTCTTGTGTAAACCATAAAAATACAGCCTCATCAATGTTTTCATTCACAGAAACTTTCGCGTGGTGGAGTTGTTCCACAGACTTTTCACTCGTAGCACTGCAAAACTGTTCAATTTTTGACACAGAAATATGTAATGAATGTTCTAATATTGTTCGTTAATAAAAAAAAACGCACTTCTTTCAAATGCAAAATACACAACGAATTCGAACTCCGAACTTTTTCGGCAAACCCGAACTTTTCCAAATCCGAACAGGCTATTGCCCCAATTAGTTTGGATTTGAGGGGTTTCACTGTATGTCTTTTAGAGTTGATTTTCTTGCGAAGCTAGGTCTCTAGGTACTTTTACAAAAAAAAAAACTCATTCACTTGTCAACCAGAAGCATATATTAGCAAAACTTTTTTTTATTAACCAAATCATACCTAACCATTTACTTTGTAAGCTATGTCATTGTGAAAGCATTATGAAGTGCTGTGATATACAGAGACATTTAGTTTATAAAATTTGTTAAGTATTGTAAGTTATGAGCGATAATGAGCTTGTCGTTTTCCCCTGCCGTAGATTCAGTAAAACCCATGCATAGGTTTTTCAAAATCTACTTCTGGTCAGAGAAATGTTTATTATTATTAACATTAAAAATGACTTGTTTAGCAATTTTAAAAATCGCTTGCATTGCTAAAGTTCAAGAATTGGCAAAGTCGTTGAAATTAGATTTTGATTTCGAATGACTAGCTGACAAATTCCAGCACAACTCGACCACGTCTGTTGATTCATCAAGTATAGGACGTATGGAGTAGATTCGAGTAGAACGCAATTAGAGATGTAATTAGGGTGACACATTACGGTCTGAGGGAGCTGAGAGGTCCTCAAGCAATATGTTTTACGGTATTGTTAGGTTATTTGTAAAATTAATTTCAAATGTTTTTATAGCCTCTTCTTCCAATAATCAAGAGGCCAAACATAACATGCGTAGCTTCATTACAGTTTCTACAATATTATAACCTTCTTTACGAGTGATATGCAGTGTCCGATCGAGACTGCATTCTGTAGCTTTTAACGGTTATCAGTGTCAACTGTTTTCACAAAAATATTCTTACATTTGTTAATCCCTCAAGCGGACGCTGAATAAAAGGTACGTCTCTAAAGCGTTTTGAATTTAGATACCTGATCAGATTTGTGGATAAGATTGAGCTACTGCCAGAATGAGTGATATGAAATAAAACATGCAGTTAGATGTAACTGAACTGAACATGCTATATCACTTGAATGTCTTTGGGTTGGTTACCCAATACTTTGTTAGGTGCCAGACCAACGCAAAGACTGTCCGGATTATTTTATTGTATAGGTGAGTAAATCCAAATGCAAAAAATGATTCCTTGTATCTGGTGTAAAGGAGTGGGTTTGGTGGTCCCTGAAGAGTTACAGCGTATTGCCGCGGCCAAACCACTAAGTCTGCACCCTCTCAGGGAGAAAATTTTGTCCCCGATTTCGCGATCCACACCCTACCAGCACTGGGCCCACATTTACGCATTTTTCGCGTAAGCTATACCTGGTGATGATGAACTCTGTAGGGATCCTGGTACCTGTGGTGTGTCGAGCGTGTTTTGCCAGGGGATAAATCCCTGGACTTTGTTTAAAAAAACCAACCAAAATATTCAAATTCATTTAGGTGACGATTTATAACTTATAAAATTGTGTTATTGTCTGTTACTTTCTTATTGCAATAATTTTTGTTAAGAATCTTTTTGCTAGTTTAATTTAGTTATTTAATTTTATTCATAGTTGCTGGTTGGAAAAATTTCATAAAATTTTATTTACTAGCTTTACCACAGGTTAATATTAATAACGTGAAACATTTTTTGTTTGTTCTATTTTGCTTAAGTACTACAAAAATTAAAATATAAATTTTTTTTCAAAAATATCATACAATTTTTAATTACACGTCATTAAAATTTTGTTATTTATTTACTATTAACTATACGCAATTATTTAGACATGAAATGTATTTGAATGTTTTATAAAGTTCTTAAATGTTCTTATAATCTTACCATAACGTTCAATAGTCAATTGGATAACACTATTATATAACTGTTTCTAATGTTTGAAGTCCTTATGAGAACATTTTGGTTTTTTAGAGTTCAAAATTTCACACATAAAATCACGTACATATTTAAATATAACAGAAGAATAATTTATATCTATTTATTTTATTTTATGTCCATATAAAGTTTTGTTGAAGTAACATGCAAAAGTACTTCCTAGTGCCTTTGGATTTAATTTATATTTGTGCTCCCAAACATAAATCTTAAGGATTTTAGAACCAAATTTACTGGATTCACATTTACAGTTATTTGATGCTAGATGTTAGATTTAGTATATATGGACATAAAATAAATTTTATTCACTTAATTGCTAAATCATCTTTTGATGATTTTCTTAATAAATTTCTCATTCATTTTCTGATATTGACTCTAAATAAATTATGAGAATATTCATTTTGAACATATATGGATTTTTACTTTATAAAAACGTTAACTTTCTATTTCTTGATTTTATGATTCTAGAACTTGCAATTTATTATTTGAACAAATTATTTTTTCATGACCAACAATATTATTACTGTTTAAAAATAGCCATTAATTTAAATATTTTTTAATTATCCATTTTCAACAAGTGATTAAGTTTATGTATTAAGAAATTTGATTACATGAATTTAAGAAATTTTTACTAGTTGCAATAAATAGTTAATTTCAATTAAATTTAGAATTGCCCCAAAAACCTTCACTGGGATGGCTGTGGTTTTCCTGGATTTTCCTGGTTTTTATAGCCATCGGCGCCGTTTTAAGGCCGCTTTTAATTTTTCTTACATTGTTTAAAAGTTAAGTTCGATTTCGCAGGCGGTCGAAGGCAGATCATCTCCACGTCCATCTTGGGCTTGGTTTTAGTTGTTCTATTCCGTGAACAAAGTCTACCCTTTGGACCGGCCTTGTTTACTTAAACAGATAATGCGCTTGCTCGACTGGTACTATCCATAGCAGCGATGTCATTTCTAAACTTTTGGAAATTAATATTTTTAAACTAAAAACAAAATCTTCCCTTTGAGACTGTTTTGGCCGTATCAGTATGTCATTTACAATCTATTTACAAAATAGGACTCAAGGGTGTCTTATAGGATTTAGCTGGATTAAGAGGCGCTCTTTTAAACGACTGAAATTCTTTGTTTTTGAATAGAAAACTTTTATCGTGTGGTGAAAGTTTTATTGTGTAGTAGAAGTTTACTTGATCAACTGAATGACTGGCCGACTGATTTATTTATTTTTGGAGTTAATCTTTTCTTTTGAAATTTCTTTCACAAATTATTCACAAATTATAAGCTGATACATTCGCTGATGATCGACTGGTTCCTGAATTTATAAAACCTCCACTTTTATTCCCGTTTATTACCACTGATCTATAGCGGCGTCACCAAAGAGAGAGATTAAAATTTCAATATTTTAAATTTATTGAGTTAAACCCACACGGTCGCTAATAGTAAAATATTACCATCGTTAGCCGTGAGAAAAAGCGCAATTAAACAGCAGAAGCAGTTAATGAACTAAACTTCAGGCCATAATTATAATTAATTAGATTGCTACAAAGTCGACTTTTGTCTTTTGAAGTGAATAATTTTGGGGGTTTTGAGAATTGTGGCTCCAACATTTTCAAGACGAAAAGATTAGCGGCGATTTTACTATTTGAAGCGCTCGTGGTCGTTTTTTTTTATTTGTACTTGAGATTCAGTCAAATCTGTAGTTTTCTTTTAAAATTTCGACGGGGAGAGATATAACCCATGAAGTTTGATACGGTTTTATTCGATTGCTATGAACCTTTATTTATTCAGGATGATAGCGTGCATGTATTAAAAAACAAAAGAAAAAAATTACTTGATTATATTAAAAATTAAAAAAATAAAGAAAAAGTACTTGAGTATAATTAAAATTAGGAAGCTATTTGGAAGTAAGTTGGTTGGACGCAACGTTTCCACTTCTACTATATGATTGCCATTACATTTTATAGTTCACATTTTTCACCCGGTAATAATAATGAGGATAGTGTTAGAAGAAATGCGACAAATCGGTCAACTCCGGGTGCAGTGTAAATCTCCAGACCCTGATTTAGTCAAAAATGATATAAATCCGCATCTCACCAAATGGCTATAACCAGAGCTGGCGAAGTAACTTTCTAATTTTAATTATTCTATAGCAGTAAATAGTCTTTTCTCAGTGCCTAAGAATATTGATAATCACGATATGAACACGATTCGGCGCAATACAATAACAAATTAAAATATACGATATCATGAACATGTAGTATAAATAAAATAAAAGAAACACAAAAACAAGGACATGCTTTATAAACAAAAATCAAAGTCTAATATTACAGTTAATTGAATCATTCATGTTTTGAATGATGATTGTGTCTAGACATTAGGCTTGTTTTTTAGATGCAATTATAAAACAGATATGGCTAATTGTTAAAATAGTTTGTTTGCCAAGTTTTCAGTAGTCTACACAATTTTAAATAAAACCATTCGATAAAACACACACACACACACACACACACACACACACACACACACACACACACACACACACACACACACACACACCTACACACACACACACACCTACACACACATACACTTATTACATAGCTTTAACACAAATACACACACTTACACACACTTACACACACACACACACACACACACACACACACACACACACACACACACACACACACACACACACACACACACACACACACACACACACACACACACACACACACACACACACACACACACACACACACACACACACACACACACACACACACACACACACACACACACACACACACACACACACACACACACACACACACACACACACACACACATACACACACACACACACATACACACACACACACACACACACACACACACACAAACACACACACACATACACATACACACACACACACACACACACACACACACACACACACACACACACACACACACACATACACACACATACACACCTACACACACATACACTTATTACATAGCTTTAACACAAATACACACACTTACACACACACACACACACATACACACACACACACACACACACACACACACACACAGGAATGCACGCACACAAACACTAGAAACTCGAGTGAGTATCTTTCTTTAATTCTTTATCTTCAATTCTTTCAACTTTAAAATAGATATCACAGTTTTCTTCTTAAAACAAAATTCACCCGTAATGATGTAACAGCAAAAGGACACTGCTAGCGGTAAAATACTTTTATAACCTTGTAATAGTCTTGAAGAAAACAGGATTTGAAGTGTAAGTAAATTGGATTTTAAAAAGGATCCTGAAACCTACAAGCGTCGTTGAAATAATAGGTTGGGCTCAATCTTGTAACTGACAAAGATCTGTTACCAGAGTTCAAAGTCAAATGAGAAATGAACACCAATAGTAGATACTTTCGAGTTGGCTGTTATTGGTAGGGTTATGTTTTATAATAATGTTCATGGTACAAGGGAAATATGAACTGGGCAAGAAAAACTGACGAAGTGGTCACGCCACCACGAGCGTAATCTAGATTGTGTTAGTTTCACAATCCATTGTAGCCATTGTAGCATAATAGGCCACTTTTCGTCAATGTTCTTCTTGTAAACAAATATGAATATAATGGGAAGATAAGGAATAGATTGTTTTGTAAAAAAAAATAAATCATTATTCTGTATTGTCATGGCTTGTGGAGTCGAAGGTACTATTATTTGTCTTATGCAGATGGAATCCACTTCAAATATTCTATTTCTGAAAAGTAGGAAACAATGTTGTTACCTCCCCAGCTCTGTCTAAAATCTTCTACTAATATCTTTTAATTTTCGTTATAATTACTTCCTCTTTAAACAATTTAAAATCCTTAATTGAATGATAAAGTCGTTGTTTGGAGAGCAAACAATTTGCCTAAAATTAAGAGGCAGATATAGGCTACTACAGACTTTCTATGTGGATCACTCTTGATCTACTGCACACTCTTAAAATTCTTCATTGCTAAATGAAATATAAGCAGGGGCTAAATTTAGGCTCGTAAACTATCCTCAGCGGCTTAAGAACGTTCGTAAGCTATCAATCGGGCTTTAGAACGCTAGCAGACAGACGATCGTAATCGTAGAACTCTCGTTAGCTATCCCTAGCAGCCATAGAACACTTGTGTACTATCCTTACCCTCGTAGGCTATCCTTTGTAGTCTCAGAATGGTCGTAGACTATCCCTCTCGATATTTGAATGCTGCAGAATACCAAAGGTTAGTCTAACCGTCCTTAGTCGCATTGTCGGTGTTACAGGTAGAGTGCTCAGTTCTTATTCTACAAGGCAAGAAGACCACTCAAGAAATTCTCACAAGAACTGGCCTCGCACTTGAGATAGAGATCGGTATACAGAGACAACAGGAAACCATTTCCGTCTTTAGGAGAACATTAGAAAAGCAATCAGTCCAACTGCCTGGAGCAACGGCTTCCTCTACATCGAAGCCGCTGTTTGTGTCAATACCCTGGATTTGCGTAACTAGCACCCCATATTTTTTGAGATTTCTCTAGACTCCTAGATGTACTAACTCTAAACCGTGCAGTGTTCTCTGTTGCCTTATTTAAATGCTGTAAAAGACTAAGCTTTACAATCAGCGCTACAGGAGCTTTCTGTTTATCACACAACAATCTTTGCCCCTGTGATGTTTTCCATGTGCTCTGATTTATCATTTCAGTTTTTTCAATAGCAATTTTCAGGGGTTTTCTAACCCTCCAATGCTTAGTGCGACATAAAATATCCATTATCCACCTCTCCAAAATGTTAACATCAGCGTAGAATAGATGACTATCAGCGTAGAATAGACGACGAAACCTACAGGTGAGTGCATTGGCTGTGTGGAGGAGGCCGTCGGTTATCACTACATTTCACAGAAGAGCCCTTTTTTAAGAGCTCTGAGGTACTCCACGCATCGAGTTTTCTTCCAGTGTCCACTTTTTGTCTGTGAATGAAATCACACAACTGCCTTTTAAATACTCGTGTACAATATTATAATGTTACACAGATTATTAGATATCCATTTCCTCTGAAATACGCTTAAGCGAGGGATTATTTCATTGTGAATCGTTCATCTGTGCTCATGTCACAAGAAAGCAAATGGTTTTTAATTGGATGATAATGTTTTATTCTTGAGCCAATTACAGATCTTCCCTCCAGCCTTATCATTGACTATGCGTAGGGTTTTTAACATACTTATTATTCCATATGAATAACAAAGCCTTTACTTGAGTCAGTGTTAAAGAGAATATTCTCGATCCAAAGCTTATTACTTTACTCTGTAGTAGTGCACATCAATGTAAGTACATATAGTGAACCCACTTTGATTACTATTTAAGAGACTCTTACGGTAAACTTTTATGCGTAACTACTTAAGCCTATAGTAAATCCGTGTCAGTCAGTAGCCTACTTATTTCACACTAATCCGCACTTGTTATTCCTAATTAAGTGAACCAATTTGGGCCAATACTTGTGTAGTATATCTTGTATAGTGTATCTTGTGTATTATATCATGTGTAGTATATCTTGTATACTATATCCCGTTTAGTATATCTTATGTAGTACATCTTGTATAATAAGTGTATCCCCTGCAGTATATTTTGTGTAATATATATTGTGTAGTATATTTTATGTAGTGTATTTTATATAGTATATCTTGTATAGTATATCCTGTGTAGTATATATTGTATAGTATATCCTGTGTAGTATATATTGTGTAGTGTATTTTATATACTATATTTTGTATAGTAGACTATATCCTGTGTAGTATATATTGTGTAGTATATTGTATGTAGTGTATTTTGTATATTATATCTTGTATAGTATATCCTGTGTAGTATATATTGTATAGTATATCTTGTATAGTATATATTGTGTAGTATATCTTGTATAGTATATTTTATGTAGTGTATTTTATATAGTATATCTTGTATAGTATATCCTGTGTAGTATATATTGTATAGTATATCTTGTATGGTATATATTGTGTAGTATATTTTATGTAGTGTATTTTGTATAGTATATCTTGTATAGTATATCCTGTGTAGTATATATTGTATAGTATATCTTGTATGGTATATATTGTGTAGTATATTTTATGTAGTGTATTTTGTATAGTATATCTTGTATAGTATATCCTGTGTAGTATATATTGTATAGTATATCCTGCGTAGTATATATTGTATAGTATATCCTGTGTAGTATATCTTTTTTAGTTTATCTTGTACATTAAGTCTCGTATATCTTTCTAATTCAATTCTGCCTTAAAGCTTGTCTTTAGGTTATACCTGTCACGCATTTGTAAAATTAGGCATCTATGATATTTACTTAACTCTAGTAGGGTCCAGAGTGTTGATCCCTTACTGAAAATAGCTATACAGAAAAAACTCTCTCATTCGGACTAATACTGATCAAGTCCAGTCTGAAATAGTGTAAGTTGAGTTAGAAAAATAAACAAAATTATAGCTAATACTATCTTAATACCGTAAATTTTACTGTCAGACAGGTATGCCTATAGTATAAAATTAATAAAGCATTTAATTAAAATATTTCAACACATTTTTAAAACTGTCTAAAAATAACTTTTCCTAGACATACTTAAACCTAAATTCGAGTACATTTTTCTCCCTTTCCTAAACGCGTCTACAAAATAAAATATTGTAATGTTAGGAATGGAAGAAAAATGTACTCGAGTATATA
Organism: Prosapia bicincta; assembly: GCA_036971475.1. NCBI lineage: Eukaryota > Metazoa > Arthropoda > Insecta > Hemiptera > Cercopidae > Prosapia > Prosapia bicincta. The sequence continues at coordinate 59,146,827 of JBAIZL010000001.1, read as the reverse complement.
CAGATATTCGTAACAGAAGTGAAGATGAGTATATTAAGAATTACATACTTACAGCCTATTTACCTTTATAACCCTAAATACAATCGTAATGCTACACGGATTGGCCTAAACATTTGTGAATTTCAATAAATATGAATAGTAGTTAAAAAGTTCGTAGAAATAAAGTGGGGCCCATGATATAGGTTGTACTAAAGATTAGCTGTCGCTTCAATTCACATAATAATTAACACTGATTATCTACTTCATGTGACCTACGTTTTTTGTTTTGAATTTTACAAGTATTTTCATACTAAGAGAAAATCACAAACGTGTTTAGATTAATCTGTATGGGGTTATAGAGATTACTAATCTGTAAGTAGACTATGTCTAGGGAAAATTACTTTATATATTTAGTCCGTTTTAAAGACATTTATATATCTAGAGAAAAAATAATTATTTATTTTATTTCCTCTTTAGTATTTGATTTTATTATTTTGTTAGTTACAGGATGGTGGAGAGGACCTCTAATCTAAACTTGAATCTAATCGTCATGTTTTCGCTTCGGGTGGTGAATTAAAATACAATTGCACTGTCATCCAAGCCTGAGCTGTGTTTCAAATACCAAGTCCCTAGCTCTTCTTAAGTTAGTTTAAATTTGCAAAATTTGTACCCCTCTGAAGAACAAGAGATGAGTTAGTAAAAACGTTTTAAAATTAATTTAATATAGTAACTGTTTGTAGGTTTAATTGGTGATCTTAACCTAATAATAATATGGTACATACATACAGTATGCAATACCGGTTTTTATTTTAAAAGCGTATAACTTTTATTGTTAATCTATTCCTCAAAACATCTTGTTTCATTTCATTAAGAACAAAGACATATTTGCTCATTCACAAGAACAAAGTCTTCATTCATATCTACAAACTTCAATATGAATTCTATGCTTTTTTCGCTTCAGTTATTTTAACGCTTCCACTTTTATCAAAGTGGACACTAATCATATTATCACCAACTTTACCAGTTTCATGTCCGTCTATAACAGTAATTATTTCATTCTCCTACAATGTACAAATAAATTAATCAATTCTTCATCTTCATCAATTTTGTTTTGTAACAGATCAGGAATCAAAATCTGACTCGGAAATCAAGGGTAGTTCTTTAAAAACATGTTTCTTTTAATGATTCTCGACTGTTTTCCGGATTTGTCTCCTAACGCGACTAAAATACGAAAATATTTCTGCGGTCATTTTTTGCAGTTGTATTGTTACTTCCATAGTAGGCCTACATTGTTATTTTCTGTGGCAACTTTGCTTGTTTTTTTTGTCCAGGCTAATTTATTACCTCTTACAGTTATGGGTTTTTAAATATGGGATTCGTTGCAGATTTAGGAGAGAGAGAGGGGGGGGGAGAACCAATATTCGTGTACCTTGAAATTTCCTATACATTTAAAAGAAGAAAAATTTAACTATTTATTTTTATGTTCAAGTGTAATTTACCGTTAGAGTAGCATTGCATTTATAAAATTTGTCTTTGGATGTTTGAGTTAGCTCTAATCCTTCTGGAATGTCAAACTCCCTTTCTAGAATGAATGTTTGACTGCGTTACTACATAAGCCCATAGCAATACTTATGCTATTTCTTAATAAAAGGTTTATTGGATTATTTATATGAATAAATATGCTGTAACTTGTTAACAACCATGTTCCATAAAGAAAAGTATTTATCAAATAAATAGGTTATCGTGAGTACTTGTATGAATTTGATTTAATCCTACATAATGAGGTGACGTAGTAGCAGACGTTTTTATCTTTACTCAAACTGTCTCACACTGATAATCATGAATATTCTAATTAGATATTTATTCCTAAAAAGTAGCACAAAACTAATTTTTAAGAAAATTCTGCACCCATTTAATAGAAACTTTTTTAAAAAAACGACACCCATGTTGATTGTGTCTTAAGTTCAAACAGTTAGTTTCAATTAGGCCTACAGATTTCTTTTCAGATTTTTGTTTAAAAGTTATTTATGAATATTGATCATCACTATTTAAAGGAAAATCCCAAATTTTTCATTAAAGAACTGTTGATGTAATACTGACTCTAATAAAACAATGCCAAAAACATGAATCATATAGATAATTTGTAGTCCATTGTAAATATAAAAGTGAAAAAAAGAAAAGGCAGCTCTCGCCTGAGCTAATTGAGCTTCTAATAAGTATGGTACCATGATGATGAAATAATAAGCAATTGTAAATAGTTACTGCAGATCATGACAAAACCACTTAAGATGTTGATAAAGAATAAAGGTATGCACGCTAAGTATTAGGAATAAGCTTTGATGTCCAGTAAAGTGTAATACAGGTCAACAGATTTTTCTCAGAATATCAGATCTATTCAAATAATTTCCCCCCCCCCCTGTGTATGTAAACTATTATGTGTAGGCCTATATTTCTAATCTAAATCCTCAACAGTTTCTTAACAATAAGCAATAAAATGTGGCTGATGAAATACCATGAGTTTATTTCTTTGTCTGTATCTCTATAGTACGAAGTCTGCTTTCTGAAAATAACTTCTGTTTTTCCTGTACGACAATGGACCAGAGTATACTTTGATTTAGCGTCTCTTTGTTGGTGGAATCCGTACACTCTTGTTACTTGACCATCCAATTAGCCTCTGTGAGTTCCAGCTGGTAGGCTACTACTTTATGAGAAAAAATAATAGCGCCCAGCTTTTATAACAAAAGATAAAATAAAATTAAAACTAAATGCCCGGAATAAAATTAAAATGAATGGCACTTCCATAAGAAGCCTGCTATTATTAAATAGCCAGGCTATTTGTTTGAGTTTGTGTTTCATTGTATCATAGACAATTTTGAGTCTTATATGACGTCTATAAATTCGATTCAACTCGACTAAATTTTATTGATATCTCTTTAAAAAACCGTATTTACTGATATTTTACATGCAGACGCGTTTTACACTGTTCCACAAAGACCCACAAAACTGTTGATCACGTGGGATGTATTAATATGAGTTTTTGGTGTATTGGTGTTCTGTGGTGTGTCGTTGTTGATAAGTAGTTGTTAATTATGTATTCAAATATAGTATTTGATTGTTCGTATGTTTTGTTGTTTATAATGCGTTATGGATGGTTTTCGTGGTGTTTTTATATTTTGAGGTTTTCCGTCGTGTTTAATTTTTTGCTTTTTTTTGATGAAATGAAGGACTTTTAGAATTGTGTCAATGTTGGTGTATGTGTGTAGTGTGTTCTGTATATGAATGGCGAGATTTGATTTGGGTTGTGTGTTTTTTATGTCTTTTATGTGTTCTTTGTATCGTTTGGTAGTTTCTCTCTGTTTTACCTAGTAAAAGCTGGGGCAGTCGTTGCATGTGATATCTTGTATACTCCTGCCCGGTCGTGTTTGTTATGGAGTGTTTTTGTTTAGTATAGGTTTTTTTTGATTGTGTTAGATGTTTTAAAGATTTTGTATTTGAGTTTACGAAATGAAGATGTTATTTATTTTTACTGTATGTGTTGTCGTGACATGTTCAATTTTAAGTATTTTTCCTTTTGAGTATTATTGTTCTTTTTGTTGGGTGTCTTGTTTTTTGCGTATTAAGTTCTCTATCAAGGTGAATTTGTTATTGGTTCCTATGGGCTATCAAAACCCTCAAGATGTACAACACAAAAACTCCAAGTTTCAATTAGACTGTTCTTGCCTATGTAAGAAAGATAGGGATTGTAATTTATTGTTATGGATAATAAACCCCCTGGGTCGGGACATAGCGAAGTATTGTGACCACAGAGCACCTAATATTAAGTGCCCTGTGATTGTGACTCACAGTGCAGGGTCCCTTCCCTCCTTCCTCCGGATTCATTGATTGGTGTATGCATAGAACTTAGATTTCGATAGGAAACAAACTTGTAGGCTACCAGGAAACAAATTGGCTCTTTTACGTCTGTGGCAGGAAATTTTTTCTATGGGTTATCTACATATCTCTGGATCTATGAGCTATTCCAGGGAAAGCGTCAGGCGTTTGAACGTCACGATATATCGAAGTTATTTCTTTTATCTCATAAACCTTTTCTGACATATTTTGAACTCAACTCTTAAATATAATAATTGGGTGGAGGATAAATTGGGTTGAAATGTATTTGAACAGCAAAACGTGATATAATTATTACATGTTTAATGTCCCTTTTCTTTCTCAGAGTATCATTAAAGGTTGAATTGTAAACCCCTTTGCGGAAACAGGAGACCATTTCTAGATACGCTTGATAAGAAACATTTTTCTCTGGAAAAATGAATCAGAAGAATCTAAAACCGGCGTTGTTCTCCCGAGTTATGTGGTTTTAACTCGACAGACCAGCACATTACTTACTTATGTGTACGGTTTATGGAGTTTTCGTGGCCAAAGATCGCCTAACGGTAATTTTTCTTTTATGTAATTTTGGTCACAATTTTGAAATAAAGTAAACCTAACGGTGAAAATCGAAAATGTTTTTGGAAAGGTTTTATTTTGGGGGAGGGACAAACATGTTTTTCGGCATTCCTTTGTATTTTTTTTTTTTTAGTTTTGTTTTAGCCGTACTAAGAAATTTAGAAATTTCCAGGCTTAGACCTACCGTTCTATTTTCGAGTTGATCTTCTAGTAGTAGTATTTTCTTTTTTTGGCCACTATGGCTCCTTTTAGTTTTGTTTTGACGCAATTGTAATAATACTTTCCACCGGTGCTTAGTTTGAATTTACAATATAGTTGAAAGGCGGAAACAGTGTGTAAATATTGTATGTAGGCAAGATTTTACAATTACTATGTAGTCTATAGATAGCCTATATGGTTTACAACGTTAGTGAATTAGCTTCATTGGTAAGTGAAAATGTGTTTGGATTTTTCAGTTTACAAATTAAAAGTAAAAACTATAGATAAATTGTACACACAAATTATTATTTTTTCAAACGTATAAGTTTATTTATTTATTTCTATTGGCTAGTTGGCCTCCCGGGACGGAGCCTCCCTATTGGCTGGGGCCTTTAAAACCAGCCCAGTCATCTTCTAGAGCAGCGGTCCCCAACCGGTCGATCGCGATCCATTCTTAAAGTGAGCCGAGGAAGTGTTTCAGATTAGTCGCGACACAATCCTAAAACTATGAGTAATCAAAAAATAAACCATCAGAAAAATCCAAGGAAATCGAATTGTATTTTAATTGTACTCTTTTAGCTATATACTTAAGCCATTTGAACTCACTGAACTGTCTTGTAGTTCAATGATGAGTCAGACTCACTGAACTGTCTTGACTTTCAATGATGAGTTAGACTCACTGAACTGTCTTGTAATTCAATGATGAGTCAGACTCACTGAACTGTCTTGAGTTTCAATGATGAGTCAGACTCACTGAACTGTCTTGACTTTCAATGATGAGTCAGACTCACTGAACTGTCTTGTAATTCAATGATGAGTCAGACTCACTGAACTGTCTTGACTTTCAATGATGAGTCAGACTCACTGAACTGTCTTGTAATTCAATGATGAGTCAGACTCACTGAACCGTCTTGACTTTCAATGATGAGTCAGACTCAATGAACTGTCTTGTAATTCAATGATGAGTCAGGCTCACTGAACTATCTTGTAATTCAATGATGAGTCAGATTCACTGAACTGTCTTGTAATTCAATGATGTGTCAGACTCACTGAACTGTCTTGACTTTCAATGATGAGTCAGACTCACTGAACTGTCTTGTAATTCAATGATGAGTCAGACTCACTGAACTGTCTTGACTTTCAATGATGAGTCAGACTCACTGAACTGTCTTGTAATTCAATGATGAGTCAGAGTCACTGAACTATCTTGTAATTCAATGATGAGTCGGACTCACTGAACTGTCTTGTAATTTAATGATGAGTCAGACTCACTGAACTGTCTTGACTTTCAATGATGAGTCAGACTCACTGAACTGTCTTGATTTTGAATGATGAGTCAGACTCACTGAACTGTCTTGTAATTCAATGATGAGTCAGACTCACTGAACTGTCTTGTAATTCAATGATGAGTCAGACTCACTCAACTGTCTTGTAATTCAATGATGAGGCAGACTCACTGAACTGTCTTGTAATTCAATGATGAGTCAGACTCACTGAACTGTCTTGTAATTCAATGATGAGTCAGTCTATAAGGAGAAAGTAACTTTCTGGATGGAAACGAGGAAATAATATCCAACAACATTCGTGACTCCACTGAGGTTTCTGATGGTATTCATCACTACGTATTTATGTGAACGTACTTTTTAAGTTTGGTTTTCCTAAAAAAACAAATACAGAAATCAATTCATGTTGAAAGTGACTTAAGATTTAAAACATCTTCATTCAATCCTGACATTTACGTGTTAGTTCAATCAAAATAGTAATTTAAAATAGCAATCGAAATAGTATTTAAAAACAGCAAGTTTACATATCGATTCATTGAGAAAACAATTTTTTTTTAATGTAATCATATCAAAGGTATATAGTCTTTTGTGCCTGAAAAATTAAAGCAGTCTTTGTCTACTTTTATAACTGTAGTTTTTATCTTCACATAGAAATACAGCCTATCTATTGTTTCATAAAAAGCTGTTTTGCTACAAATTTCATATTTACAAATTTTGTCAAACAAGAACACAAAATTCTTAGTATCCCGCCAGCGAAACAAAGAGTAAATAAATATTTAAATAATTCATGACAGACATAAATAATTCACACGGCAACCAAAACGCTGGACTTTCGGGGCGCAAGCGTTTTCTAAGTGAAGAGTATGTGTATCGCCACACACTCTTCATCCATGTGGACCATGTTCCAAAACGCTACAAAGATGCTCTTTTAGGCAGTCTTAAACCTACTTTACTATAACGTAAATTAGAATTTTAATCCCATCAACGTTTCAAGAAAAATATTTCGGTATTTGAAATAATTCCATGAATTTCGACCCAAATTAAATGTGTCAAAATTAATAAATAAACTAATTGTTATAAGTCAAAACGAATACAAATTTAGGAGTACAACATATCATATATAGTATTTCAGTGTTGGATAACGTAAAATGTTTCTAGGTGTTGAGTTTTTAAATATTTTCCAAAAGGTTTCCCGAGACCAGGATCGAACACGCCAAAACAATTTTCTGATGGCGATACTATGCATATTTTTTCGATATAAATTTGTAAAAATGTGTGAATTACTGTAAACATTTTATTATTAGAATACAATTTTTTGACGCAGTAGTTCTTACAGGCTTAGTACAACTATTTGTGTTCTATTCCTATCTAATATTTGCCTATCTAGTAGTTATTTGTCAAGCTAGCTTATATCACTAAAACATGTGTAAATTGTTTGTTCGCCACGTTTTAAAGTCCACCACGTGTAGTTGTCAAAGATAAAGCAGGCGAGAAACATCTAATTCATAATAAAGTAATCATTTTACAGTAAACGGATAGCCTACTTAAATTTAACTATCAAACACACACACACATTAACTGTGTGTGTATATATATATATATATATATATATATATATATATATATATATATATATATATATATATATATATATATATATATAAAGAACATAAGTCAATACACAATATCAAGAGCACAGTGGTACAATATATTACAATAAAAATATTGAAAAGAACCCCAATACCACAAAAATAATCAAAAATAACAAATAAGACAAGTTACTTAAGATTAAACCCTTATGTACATTTCGATGACCATGTCATCATCATCAGAGGGTCTAGTTACAAAACACAATCTAGCACACAAGAAGTTACAAACTAGAATGATCACTGAACTCATCATTCTAGTTTGTAACTTCTTGTGTGCTAGATTGTGTTTTGTAACTAGACCCTCTGATGATGATGACATGGTCATCGAAATGTACATAAGGGTTTAATCTTAAGTAACTTGTCTTATTTGTTATTTTTGATTATTTTTGTGGTATTGGGGTTCTTTTCAATATTTTTATTGTAACATAAGTCAAAATACAAATACAAGAATTATAATTGAATTTACAATTCAAGGATGTTGGTACTGTTAGCCAACGAAAAGCTTTGAATTGTAAATTCAATTATAATTCTTGTATTTGTATTTTGACTTATGTTCTTTATCAATACAAAAGAATACATATTGCGATATATATATATATATATATATATATAGTGCGTGATTTTTTGTGTGTGTTTGTTTGTGTGTGTGTGTGTGTGTGTGTGTGTCTGTGTCTGTGTCTGTGTTTGTGTGCTAACGCCCGCATGCGTCTATGTTACAACGAGCAATTCTCCATTGTAAAGAAACGAAATACTTTTTTTGAATTTCTAAAATTCATTACATAACTCTTAAAACTTTAATATCTTATACAAACTAAAATAAAATAAATTAATGAATAGAGTTAAGAGAACAGATACTTAATTCAAATAAGTATCACAGAATGTCATACAAACTATAGTACTCATTTGTTGGACAAAAAAAATACAAAGAATTACAAAATTACAGAATAATTAATAAAGAAAACGATCTTTTAAAATTAGGTAGTTCAATAAGGACCGAAGAACAAGACAGTTCTTAAGAGAAAAACAAACAACTGAATACAAAAAACCGAAGAACAAATGATACCCGAAAAGTCATCACTTGATGTAACATTTTATGTTAAAGTGTTTTATATAATATACAACAATATATTATATAGCATATTAACAAAATAGAACCTCTAACTGTACATTTATGAATAACATATTCGTTTTTAAAAACAAAATATGTTGAACAAAATTGTTAACATCAATCGACCACAGTTTATTCAAAATATCTACTAAACTCTAACATTCAAGAACAATAATGGAAATTGAAAGCATTAAACCCAAGCAAAGCAAGATCTATAGAAGACATACTTGAAAGAAAGATATCCTATATTTATGAAAGTAGATATCCTAACTGACTATTACATAATTAACTATGCTGAACAGTAAAAGCTACAAGACTTGGAAATTAATGAACACCTTCGTTTGGTAATACAAAGGAGTGATGAAAAAAATTTACAATATTTTAATATAAAGGTGTTTGTTTCAATTTTGTCATATAACAGCTGTTGCTATTGAAAAGATCAGCTGTTTCAAAGTCAGTATAAGCAGGTACTAAATAGAACAGCTGAAACTTTAATCAAGTACATAATCAGCTGTTTCAAATTTGGTAAATAGTGCAGTCACTCTCTGACACTCTGTCTCTAAAGCTTTCCACTACATTACTTCCTCCACTACATTACAAAACACTCACCCCCTTGATGATTAAGAAATTCTTTTTATATTGATTTGCCACTTCTAATAATTTCTATAGATTTACTTATAGATGGTTCCAGGCCTTTCTAAGAGAAAGTTTTGGCTCTTACGTCCACTCAACTTGAAAGGACTGCTAAACTTGTCGAGTTGCGTATCACAAATCACGGTCGAGACCTTAGCCGTTACACTTCTCTCCTGAAGACTGCTCTGTTCCATAACAGGTGTTTTGTTCCTCCTTGGAACTTCATGGTTGAAGATGGAGACCACGATGTCAACGCTACAGACTTAAAGACTTTTCTGTCCAGTTTATTAAATCCCCAACCTAGTCTTGGGATAGCAAGCTCCTTGGCTCCAACCAAAGAACGTGATTCCGTAAGGGTGCAAGGTATCGTACCTTCCTCGTACAGGAAATGGCCCAACCTCATTGGAGTTTTTATTGTTCTAACCTTACAGTTGGTACATTTCCTGAAGCAATTCTTGACGTCTTCTTTCAGGTTCACCCAGTAGAGTCTCTCAGGAGCTTCGTCGAACTTAAAGGTAGCCTTCTAAAAAAAATCATGCAGCTGCTTCCATATCTCGGTTATCCTATTCTTAGGCACCAGAGGCGGTAGTCTCCATTGATTTCCCACAGCATTGTCTATCACTCACTTTAACAGGCAGACATCCATTGCAATGAAATTCCACTGAATCCAGTATGGCTTCACATTTCTCGTAATATTAGCCTTTCTTCATTTGACTTTTCCAAGCCTTTGAAGTGTCTTAATTCAGGCTCACTTTATTGGTCTCCAGCCCAGCTCGGAACTTCGACCATAGTTGTTTACCAGATTTAACCTTTTCACGGAAGCATCCTTGTCTTCCTAGTGGACATTGCACATGCAATTGTCTTCTTAAAAGCGCACTAGAATTTTCATAGCTATTGCCAGAGCGTTATATCTACTCAAAGTCATAATTTTGGAGCCTTTCCCCACTTAAGTTAGCAATTCCCATGATCTGCTCTTAAAAACCCCTTCTGTTGTACAAACACTTATAGAAATACTCCATGGGCTTAACAACGGCTAGGAGCTCTCTGCTCGTCATTAAGTAACTGCGCTCGGATTTTGACCATGACTTGCTGAAATATCCGATGAATAGGTTATCACCATCTTGTAGTTCAGATAGAAATATACATCCCTCATGTCGGTATTGATAGCAGTTGTGTCAATAATAAACTTTCCTTCGGGTAATCTAAGAGAGAAGCAATGCATAAGGCCTTTTTACGCTCTTCAAATGCATTCTGGCATTATATTCCAGTTTTTCTTCCGTGAGCTTAGTAAAATGTTTAACCAAATGCCTGTCTTTCCTGCTCTATGTCAACACTGCCCATAACAAAAGGAGAGCTACCTGCTTTAAGCTCTTCCATTTCTTGAACTGCCACAGTTCTACTCCATCAAAAAGCAAATGTCTTATGTACCTCATGATTCTCTACTTAACCGACATCTATTCAACCGCAACCTGGTGGGCACTTTCCTGTAAAACGTACCACCAAAGTCTTGAGCCCTTTAATGCCAAACTGCTTTAATCCATCTCCAATTCTCCCTGGCTCCTTGTCAACACCACCAAATGCCAATAATTTCTCATTCCTACCCTGGCGAAAAATTTTCTGGCTCTTGTGTAAGCTTAACATATTCCTTCATCAGAGAACTCGGTCATTACATCTTATTTCCCATTCTTATCCTAAAATGTCCTCTTGGATCCCCCCCATAGTGTCTGCTTTCACACATGTCCTGTTTTCCCTTCTTTCACCCCTATTCATCAAGGTTAAGCAGTAACCCTAGTTAGTTTTAAGATGAATACATTTTATACTATGTTTAAGCCCGTAGGTTAAACTTTAGTTTTAAAAGATCTTTTGTAAAAACTCCTTTTTTCAATGCTGTCTAACACTCTCCTTATACACACACACACACACACACACATATATATATATATATATATATATATATATATATATATATATATATATATATATATATATATATATATACAGAAATACACTGAATAACCTCAGATCCCACAAACTCTCTCCTTCTCTGATTGACTGACTGATGTTTAGTAACAGTCTATAGTTTGTAATACTAGACTATTTAGTTTGTAATATTATAGTTTATAATTTTATTGTAATACCTTTCTAGATTGAAATTTTATAATAGGATCCTCTGATGATGATGGTCATCGATACGTACATAAGGGTTATTTCTTAGGTAGCTTTGTAATTAGTATGTTTTTATTATTTTGTGCGATATAATGGACCATTGTCATTAATTTATATAGAAACATACATACTCTATTTAAAGTTACAATTCCTCTTAGAAATGTTATTCATAACTATTCAAAGTTTAAATTTAATTGAAGAGAAAGATTTTGATTAAAGCAACAAAAAGGTTTCATATAAAAAATATTTAATTTAATTTATTATCTTCAATTTCGAGATCATTTAAAAAGTGAAGAATGACAGATAAGATATATAGAATCATCTAATACAGAATTAAGAAATTTTAATCTTTGTTTTATGAAAGTGAGTTTCATTAGATGTATTACAAGTAACAAATTTTCATTTTGCTGTCATTATTCTACCTATTAAAAATTTCCTGATACAATGTTTTTTTTCTGATAATAACATTGAAACATATTTTTATAATCTTATGTCAATTGTTTATGATTATAAATTAATCATATATAATAATATATATGTTCAATGTAACCATATATTAGAGGTGGTTTAAAATTATGTGCTCTATAAATTGGTCAACAAAATTGTAATAATTATCTTTATATACAATTTACTTTTAAAAATACTTCATTATAATAATTTTAAAATTAATAGACAGACACTTCAAAATTTCTAAAAAAACTTTTAATTTAAGTTACTTTCTAATTTCTGAAATAGTTTTGATTTAAGAGCCAAAATTCTTTTAAAACTACGTTTAATATATTTTTGATTATCTACCTGATAGAACTTTGATATGTTTAACATGTGTTAAATAAACAACGTAATTAAAATAACAGAGGCCTATTTAGGATAAAGGTAAGCTACATATCCACTTAATTGGATAAAATATAATGATAAAAAAGATAACCGTTATTGACTTTTATCATTTGATTGCATGTCAGTTACTGATGAGAATAATATTTATTCGATTGTCAAAACGTATTTATACAAACGCAATTTCATTGTATCATTTCTAATAAAACACACTCTCTCATAATTTTTATTAGTTATCACAAAACCAATTATTACCTTTATTTACAGTTAAAATAATAAATGACGGGGTAAAACAGCTAACAGTTAAACTATTTAGTATCATGTTTCATTTCCTGATATTAAATGTTGGAAACATAATTTAAAATAATACCTATTTAAATAATTAAGTAAAAACTAATAACTTACTATGCTGATGCGTTTCGTAATTGTTATTTCATTGATGAAGCATTTCAAAACGCCTTAGCATTTCAAAATGATGAGTGAAATAGTGTTTTTTCATTTAATTATATAAATATTACTTATGATTTAATCAGTGAAATCAAGATACTACAACAACCAACTTTATAATAATAAATAATACGATAACTTTATTCCAACTTTTCTCATTTAATATTTAAATTATTTAATTATAGAGCTTTTCCTTTCTTGAATTATTCTTAAGAAAGATACATCGAAGTTTATAAAATATTTAGGAGTACTGGAAGAAAAAAAATCTTTAATTTTACAAAAATGAATATAAATTGTTTTGACTATATTAAGTGAGAAAATTAGGAGAAAAAGTGCTAACTATGAAAGGAAAGTGATAACTGCAAAGAGGTTATTGATTAAGATGTGTGTACAAAGCTGAATGAGTTGACAACAGTATGACAAGATGTAATGTAATTCCAGACATTTTAGTTCAATTTCTTCAAGCAGTTTCCAACAACTTGAGACCAGTGTTGTGCCCAGTCTACAAGCAATTGTGATATTGTAATACCAAGTCTACTTCTTACTTGATTCGGTCTCTGACAAATACGAGTATAACTTATTTTAATCTGTTTTGACTCAAAGAAATTGGTTAACTAAAAACAATTGTAAATATGTTACACCTGCCTTAAATATCATTTACTTTTATAATTAATTGTTGAGGATGGTCGTTTCTGGAGATGTCCCATTGTTAACTCAGAATGTATCTGACGTCTTGGTTTGTGTAAGTTAGAGGGAAGGGATATATTAGGGTGAGGATGTAGATATATTTCTATTCGGGTTTGTATACAATACAGGTGACCCCAATACTCACCAAAATACACCTACATCCCCCCCCTAATATCCCATCCCCACCCTAACCTACAAAACTAAGAGCTCACGTGAAGAAGGAATTAATTAATATAAACTGATTATTATTTTTAATGTACTTATGACTCAATTTTTCTAATCAGTTCAATTCACAAGCAAAAATCTACCTCAGCTTTCTGATGATAATTGTAAATGTAACATTTGATCTAAAATTAGTTTCAGAAAGTGCACAGAAAGCTGAAACTCGACGAAAGACGAGATGTAATTCCAGAGATCATTCATTTGCTTCAAGCCGTTTCCAAGAACTTAAGAAAAGTGTTGAGTCCAGTCTACAGGCACATGTTATAGACAAATGTTATTACAATCGTTTGTACTTGATTTGGTCTATGGCAAAAATAACTGATTGTTAGCTGTTTGTCACTTCTGGTGTAAGTTAGGCGTTACCACTTTCCTAAGGCTCAGCAAATTTGACTAAATTTCTATATTCAGTTCAATTTGCAAGCTAAAACCTACATCTTCTGATGAAAATTGTAAATTTAGCATTCGATTTAAACTAAAACGTAAAACAGAAGAGTTTGGTTTTCATATTGTTCTCTGGTTCCTTTATATTCTAGTAACCAACATCTTTATTTCATCACTGTTAACGTTTAATCAGTTTTGGTGGGAAACATGTAAAAGTTATGTTATTCAGTTTTAGACGGTTCTTGAATGTTTCAAGTACATTCTTCTATTTTGTTAAACTGACATCAGAAGGGTTAACTTTTCCATTTTTTTAAATGGCTCCACACCTAAATGTTCTCATGAGCTTTTTTTATCTAGATTATAGCCTATTATTATTATTAGTTTATTAATTATTATTAACTATAACTATTAACTATTATTATATTAAAATAGCGTCACCCGGCGCGCGTTGTTGCGCCCGAAATCATAATTTTATAATTGAAAGTGAAATATTATTAATTTATTTTCCAATAAGAAAAGCAAATCAAACATCTAAATAATTATATTTGATTTACTGCAATGCTAGAAGATAGACAATGTTTTTCTTCATTTCACTAGTCGTATAAACATACAAGTTTTTAGGTATCCCAAAACGTAAGCACGCAACACATAGGCGTATTTAGGGCTAATTGTCCTTGAGAAAAGCATGAATGTTACAAATTTAATCCAGCAATGGCAATGACTGGTACTTGTGGATTGTCTATAGTTATTACGAATGCAAGACGCAAAGGAAATTGTAGTCGTTTGAAATCAAAGAGTAAATCTGATGAAATCATCTGTATTCATGGAATTAAAACCATCTCTCCTTTGAACTGGCCACTTATGATGTCTGCCTCGATCAAGTTGGGTGTCAGTTTTTTAGTGGCTAGTCTGGTTCCGTTGCATAACTTTGTGGATTCAAATTTCGTAAGAGTATTATCGGCCACCCTACTTTTTATGTCAATAAGTGTGGTGGAAATAACTGTAGATATAATTTAGCAATTTTAAACAATTTAAAATAATTAAAATTGAATTTTTATTTTTACAATATGTTTGTAATTTTTTAAATTAATCAAGTAACGCTAGTATCGATATAGGCCTATATTTTTTAACATTAGACTTATGGAAGACTGTATACTCAACCACCCTAAGCCAATGGGTCGAGCCCTGTGGATGGATCTGCCAAACTTCAGACGAACCATTCTGGGAATATGTTAAACAATCTCTCTAAATTTCATTAGCTTCTGTTCAGCCGTTTAGGGGTCCATAAAATACATACACACACACACACACACACACACACACACCATCATCGATCGTTTTTTACATAAAGGTAAGGCACAACAACAAGCAATTTTTAAAAAGCTTATTAAAAAAACATTTCGTTAAAACATTTTAAAGTCATAATTTTAAAATACATGAAAAAGCATTTTTACAACTTTAATGATAGGTTATTTTCTTAAGATAAGTCCGGTTAGGTGGCATCCCATAAAGACGCAAACATTAGCGCGAAATCAAGCTGAGTCTGAGGGAAGTTTAAGGGGTAGCATCAGCGATACGCTATTCGCTAATAGCATTAAGTCATAATGGAACGCTGGATCCCACAGCATCGTGCGTAAGCTGTCAAAGCATTTTACCAAAACGGTAGTTGGTACGAGCTTGCACCATGCTGCGCAGTGTGGTGAGTAACTTCAAGCTCAGGCTGAAGGAATGTGTTCGTCTTTACGGACGCCATCTTACCGGAGTTATCTCCAAAAAATAACCGATCTTTTCAAGGGCGGCTCCAGAATAGACTTTCGGGGGGCACAATGGCCGGGAAACATGGGGTGGTTTGGGGCGTAAAACTTTCAAAAATAAAGGTCTTGAAATGAATTTTTAAGCCTTTCTTATACTTAAAAATGTGGTATTTTTATCATCAAAAAAATTAACTTTTATCGATTCATCAAACGGCTTGGTCTTACGAGAAACACGCGGAGTCGTATTACACAAACAGTTGGTACAGCCGAGGAGGTACGGAACTGGTGCGCGACTTGTAACATGCCAGTGTTTATGCTGGGTGGAGCTACCGATGCTATCAGATGAATTTCTACACCTAATATTACATAAATGTACAAATAATATATATTGCTTTAAATAAAAGTGAAACGAAAAATATGTTTTCATAAATAAACTGGAATAAATTTTAAATGTTTTACGAATATGAAAAATATTTCTAAAAAAAATAGTATCTAAATTCTTGGAGGGAGCAATTGCTCATATTGCCCCTCCCCTGGAGCCGCCATTTGATCTTTTACTAGTGTAAAAATGTTTTTTTTCATATATTTCAAGATTACGATATTAAACATTTTTTAATGAAATGTTTTTTTAACAGCCTTTTAAAAATCGCTAGTTAATATATCCCGCCCTTTACATAGATATTCATAAACAAACACTACAATATCTCTAACTAACTGTTTTAAAAACGTGAAATTATTTCTTAACAAACTTGGTAACTTCAAAACACATTTTGTCCAAACAAACACACACACACACACACACACACACACACACATATATATATATATAGGCACGCACGCACAAACGCAAACTTCACATATTTCTCCCTCGAGTCTTGCATTTTCACTCCCCTGAGTCCTAGAACTTGACCCTTGCGAGTCCTCAAATTTGACTGACTTTCGTGTTTTCCTCTTTGGATCGTTTCCGTACGAGTTTCATCCTCTCTTGAAATTTGATTAACTTTCTTATGGCGTTCAATCTTTTCCAGCCTATCAGAATGACATTCCTCTTGGCTTGGGTGGGAATTTCTAGAGTTTTCCAAATGTGCAGGTGTTTCGCTGGACGTGCTTTTTCAGCATTTTTAGAGATTAGTCGCTATAAATCTGAATGGTCCCTCGATGAACAAGTAAAGCGACTCTCCAGTGGTCGAGTTACGTCTTGGTTTACCTACAATGAAACTTTTCGACGTATATTAATATTTTTGGCTTACCAGATGCGTGCAGTAACCGTTTTTGGCCGAAAGATATATCGATAGACTACCCCTTGCTAGGTAGAGACCATGTACTACGATCTCACAAGTTCAAATATTTATCAAACAGTTTTCTTAACCTAATGAATTTCTTTAAAATATATATATTATAACATTAACATAGGAGGCATGTAGTATAAATTAAGTTAGTATTCAATATAACAATAATCAGTAGAAATATTAAGAAAGCAGTGACCAAGGGTAGCTTGCCTTAGCAACTGGGCGGGTCCACGGGTGGCGGATAGTGGAACGGCCTACAGATATGTAGGTTACTTGTGAATAAGGATTCCGGAAGGTTTCTGAATAAGCTGGCCCGGGCCAAGGCAATGGTTCAAAGGTGAGGAATTATCCCTCCTCGTCGGTCAACCGGTTGGGTGTGGTAGAAATAACTGCTCTGACTGGGGACTGGGGTAGTTGGGAATTAAGTCCTCACAATGCTACTCTCACCTCCCAAGTGAATCAAGGGCAATGCGGCAGTGAAGTATGGGCGGGAAACTACCCTAACGACACAGTTGTAACAAAAGAGAGTAAGGCAGGCTGTTCGCTCCATGAGCAACAGTTAATAATGTCCTAAACTTGGGGTGTGCTTCAAGGTCAGTGACTGAATACCCAATCCAAGGTGGAAGGAATCGTACCGATGGATGAATGGCTGCAGGGTATAAAATGCAGTAGCACACGATCCCCTTGAGGAACCAGACAAAACCTCATTGTATGTTGTCTTGCCAGGGCAGTGGGGGTTCTGCTCTCGTTGACCGTTCTTTCCCCCATACTTGGGAAGTAAATGGACCAATTAAGTACACAAATTGATGTTGAGTCTGCACAGACAGCGGGAGCCAATGAGGCGGCAAACCGTGAGTCTGTAGCAGATGTGTCAACGGCAACCACCACTGGGGGGGTGCGGCTACCAAGCTGCCGACTGCAGAAACCAGTGAAATGGTGGTAGAGTTGAGCACGCTTTCTCTATGGAGAAAGCGTATGAGTGGAGCAGCCAGAAGGCGGCTCCGAAGAGATCAGGTAAGAGCAGCGGGAGTTCCAATAATCCTAAGCACACAACGCAGGGGGGGCCAAAACCGAGCCGAGCATGTTAACGTCCAGGGCTTGGATGTTGTGAGGGGTGAGGTGCAACAGGTGGGAAGCAATCAACCAAGAGCACCAAACCCCAAGCATGGAGATTGCATAACTAGAACAACTGGGCTAATTTCCCAGATGTTTCGGGACATATGAGTATCGAGTGCGTGGTCAAAGAACCTGTCTTGGAGATGGGCAGTGACCACCGTACTCGGACGATTGCACCTGACCAGGGCCACAAAACTATGATGGAATGTAACATAACAGGGTCAGTAACATCTGGAGCTCAGATCTGGTACACAGATGGCTCCAAGATGGACTTCGGCACTGGAGCGGAGGTGTATTGTAAAAACCCAAGGGTAAAACTAGTTTTTTCCTTGGGGAGGCATACCTCTGTCTTTCAGGCCTAAATATATGCTATCTGTCAGGACTAAATAAATGCCTGTCTGGAAGAGATAGCGAGAAGGAGAATACACAGGACCCGGATTGCCATTTTCTCTGACAGTCAGGCAGCAATTAAGGCACTAAACGGACATGTGGTCACCTCGCCCATAGTCAGGGAGTGCCTCAATAGCTTAGAAGCCCTGGCAAGGCACAATCAAATCAAGATAGGTTGGGTGCCAGGGCATAGGGGAATATTTGGAAATGAAGCCGCAGATTCACTGGCCAGAGAGGGGTTTTCAACTCCCCTATTTGGACCGCTGCCGGCGGTAGGTATTTCCAAATCCATGGTCAAGATTGCAGTGCGACGATGGATGGCTGAAAGGCACTGTGAGCACTGGGTCAGGGCTGAAGGAATGAGACACCGTAAGCTAACCCTTAGGAAACCTTCGTTGGGCCTGCAGGAGAGTCTCATCTATCTGTCTAGGCAGCAATTGAGGATAGCCACAGGTCTACTCACGGGACACTGTGGACTAAGGAAACATCTGCATAATACGGGTATCTTCAAAGATGAACCAGTGTGCAGATTATGCGGGCAAGAACTGGAGACCACCACACACCTCATTTATAGATGTGAAGCATTTGCCGAGAGGCGTCAACCTCTTTAGTAATAGCACAGCTCTGGAAGAGGATGCTGAAGGTAAAACACTAGTCAGGAAACTTCTAAACCTGGTAAGAGGGAAGGGGCTCTATGACTAGATCAGGGAGGTAAGTACAATATACCTAAGGTAGCGTTGCTTCGGGCAGTTCAAACCCGCTCCCAAGTTAATAAAAAAAAGGTAGCTTATTAAAGTACCGACAAAGATTGCTTAACCATTGTTATAATTCAGTTTTAGTCATAAACCAGTCATTGGAAAAGTATTGACAAAAGAAGGGTCCAAAGTATTCTAAGATTTAAGTATTTCAGGAAAAAAAATAACATGGGAAACTAACACTGTTGCCGTGTGAAAACAATTTATAAAGGTTTGTGAGAACCACCGAAATAACTGAAATACGTAAGGGAGGGTATTATGCTTGTTCTTAAAAACTAAACTCGTGGGGTAAAGGGACTAAGTTTGTTGGAAACTTCGAGGAGTGCAGGCGTATTGAAGGGGACAAAGTTGTAAACAATGTTTTAAAAAGTAAATTTGTTTAGAAGAGTTAGGGGAGTTGGAAAAGGAATTGATAGTTATTTATTCGTAGAAATTTAAAAGTGCATCGAGAATGAATTAGGCAGATAGTAAAAAAAATAGGGAAATAAGTTAATTATTTTGTAAAAGTGCAGTAAAGCAGTTAATTGGACAACTGTTCCAGTGAGTTCTAGGAACGCAACAATAAGTACAATCTTTCTTATATTATATTCAGCCAACAGAGATTTATAAATTAGTAAATTCAGAACCAATTTAAATTCATTGTCTTTTTATAAAAATTAATGAAGTTTTATTATATTTTGTTAACCACTTTCTACTTTGTAGAAGATCCCGTATTAATGACCCGAGAGAAATACCAATTTAACAATGTATTTATTAACTTTATTGTATTAAAAACCTAAATCCTCAATAATTCACCTTTTTAGTAACTGTGGTAGTAATTATACAATCAATCTTTGTCACTGCATCATAATTATGTGTAAAATTTATAATAATTTAATGTCAGGTGAATAAATGTAAGGGATGTTAAATTTATATGATTGTTTAATTATTTAGAAACCTGAAGGTGTGACTATAGGAAGGTAAGGTAATTATATATAACCTAAAGGTAAAACATTTAAAAAAAGGTTTGGTTATAATATATATATATATATTTGTATATATATATATATATATAAACCCATACATATATACATATATATATGTATATATATAATATATATATATATATATATATATATATATATATAATATATATATTATATATATATATAATATATATATATATATATATATATATATATATATATATATTATATATATAATATATATATATATATATACACGATATTGTTTTTTTTCTATTTCCACATGAATGCATTTTTATAATTCTAACTTACGATGTCTAGTTTAGTAGTATCCTGCATTTATTTTGGCTATGCTACTGTTTCTAAATAGAGGAAACTAGGGCTACTCAAACCTTTTAAAGGTATTAAATTATGTTTCAGAACTGAATCACATTTTTTCTATAAAATGAAACCTTGGTGTCTTTGTGAATAATGTTATCGACATAACCTTGTCTTATTAATTTAATCCAAGTCAATAATTTGTTCAATAATTTAATTGCCAATAAAATTATTCAATAATACTTTAATTATCAATACTTGCATGTGACTAAAAATAACTTTTTATTGTTAAACAACTTTGTAGCATTAAAGACCTGTCTAAGTAAAAATAGGTTGATTAATATGCCAGCTTTGTATGCCAACCAATAACACATATCAACAAACAAACAAAAAATTAAATGTGCGTCTTCTAGAAAACTTGACTTTATATATTTCAGAATGAAAAGAACGAGTCAGTGAGGATAATTGAATTGACCAAATAGATAAGAGTTGATGTGTTAAAAACCTAAAGTAAAGTTCAATTTAAATTAGTTTGTGTAGTAAATTACATTTTTATGAAACTAAATTGTTAAACAAATAATTTAACAATAAAAAAGTAATAGACATGGCTTCTTTTTTCGATTTTAAAATCTAGAACTCTGCCATGAGTTAAAAAATTTTAAATAGGTTTTTAAATATAAAATAATTAAAAAATTGAAGGTAAAATTCACAAATCCAATTAGTTAAACAGATAAAATGTTATGAGATATCCACTGTGTTTTCATAAGCTTTGTAACAGTTTTATGAAACAACACGCAGACGAAATAAAAAAGCATATAAAGAAATAATTTAACAAAGCCCTCAATTGCTTATTAGTTCTTACAAGAGCAGAATTCCAGTCTCTTGTACTGATGTCCTCAAAATGCTTAGTTAATGACTGGAGACTTGACATAGAATGTTAAAGTAATTTTATGTAGTCACATATCTTCACCCACTGAGTGCAATGGGATATAATAGAGATTTAAATTCTTGTCATCCAAATTCTCTAACATGACCTCAGTGTTAGTTTTAAGCATCAATCAGAAAATCATCTATGTGTCTTCTTCAAACGCCCAGATTTTTCAGAGAGGTAAACTAACAAGCCTTTTGCACCAATATCATCAGTAAAGAGCTAGAATTTGTTCCCCTGACTGTAAAGCAAAAGGAAGTAAATGCAGTTATAACTCATTTAGAGCTATAAAGGTTTATGTAGCTGTATAGCACTAAACGAAGCAGAGCTGTAAGGGTTGAACGATTACATCATCACAATGAGTGTAAATGTTCGTTTTTAATTTTTGTAATATGTTTCTTATTTGTTTTTCTTTTGCTTTGTAATTGGCTTTAATTACCTCGTGCCAACGCTGCTGCCACTTTCGACGTTGCGTTGCGTTCATAAAACCCAATGATGTTAAGCTAATGCGACGGTGGTGCAAGATCGCATCCTCGGGAAGGTTTACGTTTCTTCGCAAGATGAAGATTACTGAGAAAAATATATATCTAAAATATAAAAAATTTATAAAATAAGTGACAAATATAATCAAGAATTTGTGTCTTTTCTTTTAAAGTGAAACATATTTTTTAGTGTTTGTTTTTTTTTATTTTCATTTTACTGTCAATAAATTCTATATTAATGAAGTTATACCGTAGTACAGTAGGTATTAGCCTTCGTTTACAGTGTCATTATTTTACACATCTCAGTCGTGTTTTACGTAAGTAGCAAACTTTCAGTACATACTTCATTAAATTTTAGATATTTTTTTAAAATTTGGTTTTCATCAAATCATGTTCGAAATTTCACGGGGTTCGGATTTCTGTTGTACGGATTTGAAGGGTTCTACTGTGTATATATATAAACAACTTTTGTATGAGTTATTTTGATTGAGTTATATCTAGAAAATATGTAAATTATATATATAAAGAACATAAGTCAAAATACAAATACAAGAATTGTAATTGAATTTACAATTGTAAATTCAGTTATAGTTCTTGAATTTGTATTTTGACTTATGTTCTTTATTAATACACAAGAATACATATTGCGATATTTATATATATATATATATATATATATATATATATATATATATATATAAGTGTGTGTGTGTGTGTGTCCTTGTCAACAGAGATATCTGTTAAGAAAAACAAAAATACTGAGTTTGCAATCTTAAACAAGATTTTAAATTTATCTTGTACATGCAACCAATACTCAAGTATACTATCTATCCATGATTGTATACTTTGTCGTGAGATGTAAATTCTGTGAGGATTTTGTGTTCCGCTGAGTTTATTGTGCATTGTTTTCTTGTATAAAGAACACATACTGTATCCATCTGAAGTTGTGAAGCACTTTCTATTGATCTCTTGAAAATATTGTACAAAAAGGTCTTTTAAAGGTTTAAGATGTGCTTGAATGCTTTTTTGTTCTTAAAATTCGATAATATTTACAATGAAGGAGTAGTTTGTAGGATGAAAACAATCTATATCTTCATTTTCTATGCACTCCTACTGTCATATACTCTACAAAGAAGATACTTTATCGTGTGTATCTAAAACTAGAATTTTAAGTTTGCAATGATAGTTTCATGTAAATTTAAATGGTACAGTATTTTCAAATATTGGAATGTTGAAATATTTGGGCACTTTTAATGGTTTCCATTTTTTGCATATTTTATTTATGTCTTGTACACCCAGTGTTTAACAGTTGAAACTTTTTCAAATTGAGCATTGTGATAGATGAAAAATGCTGGACACAGTTCCATCAAATTTGCCAATGAGCAACCACGTTCCTGGCAACCACGTTCAATGTGCAATCAGAAGGAGCTGGTGGTTGTTTTTCTTATCCTCACACATTACATTGAAGTGTCAGGTTTTAAGAAGTCAGGGCTGGATTTGTTTATATTTTATAACTTTTATGGCATCATTACATACTGACTTGGGTTCAAAGGAACGTTTTTAAAAGGCTAGGCATGCCTATGAAGAATAGAGTGGAAATTCTTGCACTTTGTTGGGTTAGTATTTATTTTGGCAATGGCCCCAGCATTGTGACATTCCATTCCTTTTGCATCTTCAGTACCATATATCTTCATAGCACTATGTATCTTTCCCACAGTATTTAATTTGATATAACCCATCAAAACAATTCGATATTTGTAACTTGTTGTGTTGATGGTTTGGCAAGAAGAAGGCGTTCTTAATAGGTTTGGAGTAAATATAATGAACAAACACCAATAAATCACTAATGAGTATGCTTTTAATTTATATATTTGTAGTGCGAGTTTGGTCAATCTGATACAAGCAATATCCTTCGTGTCTTGATCCATATCATTGTTTTGCCTATTAATAGTAGACTATATTTGAGAAAGAAATGTAGCAGGCTAATTAACAGCTTCTTTGCCCATCAAATAACTCATATATTACACAAGGTTCATTAAGATATTGCCCTTGTGATATGTTCCTTCTAATGGTATGTTTGTCCTTATTGTATATTATTGTACAGCCGCTTATTTAACTTTTGTTACTGCAGTTGTATGAGTTTCACCAGCTTGGAATGGAACTTTATTACATAAGAAGCTTCCTTAACATTTTTATTGCTGATTTTAGCAAATATTTTTGTAATTTCTAACTGAAATAAAAATTTCATTGTATTTTCTTGAAGAATTTTGGAGAAATTAGTACAGTTTATCTTTCAAGAGGGGATGGTTACTTTTAAAATGGCTCTGCAGTTTAGCAGAAAACATAGTCAAGAAAATTCAAAAAATGACACAGAAAGTGTGACAAACAGCTGGATCTGTGAATCCTATAGTCAAATTATCTTCCTTTAACTTTTTTTCTGTTGTTAGTTGTTTCCTTAATAGTTTTACTACACTTGCGTTTTTATAACAAAGATGGGTTGCAGCTGGTTTAGAAATGTTTTCTTTCAAATTCTTCTAGTTAATTATCATTAAAGTGCATTTTATTCTTCTTTTTTTCTCATTGGTTCATAAGGCAAAGAATGAAGACAGTTGTTTATTTATACTCTATCACAAGTGCAAGTATTGCATAATTGTTTCTCAAAGAGTTTTGTTCAATTCCAGTGATCCATAAAAAAATCTGCTAATTACTTTGTCTTTAAAATCTGGAATACAAAATACATAAAAAATATTGAAATAGAAATTATTCATTTTAAATTTAGGGATATATTTTAAATAGGCAATACTTACTTGAAAACAAATGAACGCACCATTCAATCAATCATGTAATACCCAATAATGTAAGAATAATAAAAATTATAAGTTGTTCAGTGACACGGAATAGTCACCTATAAATGTGCCATAATTAAACAAGATTTTTTAAATTGAAAATTATATGGCCTATTTTTAAGAAAATTAAAATAAACTCATAAGAGACACAAAATCATTCATAATTCATCAAATTTCTGTCCATTCTCTATTATCAGTGAATACAATTCAATGCTGTAGCTTCCCCACTGACTTCCCCGCTTCCACTACCACCATCAAGTATACCAGTTTAATTAATCAAGTCAAGCCATCTCTTCGATGTGTAAAATCTATTGTACACTTGACTCTTTCTGCTCATTGTCTGCATTCAGTATCGATCAAGCCTAATAACATCAAGTAGAAGACTCTATTATTAAATTATTGAAAATCTTTAGGATACTTCAAATTACGCTTCAAATAGAAAATTTGATTAGAAGCCTTTTTTCTCAAAGTCTAAAACCAAACTCCCTGAAAATTTATTGCCAGGTTGAGAAACTTTATTCTAACAATTTTGACTAATAAGATCTTGAGTCAAATAAATAAATTGAGTGGGTTGTTGAGCTAAAAAATGGAACTACTACTTCTAACATATAAACCATCATGAGTTAGTACAAACCATTTAAAAATAGCTTTTAATGAATATTCTGCTTAGCTAAGTTTATCAGTAACAAATGTGTTGTGGATAAAAATTTTGCGGCACTTAAAAGACTTTACATGTAGAAGAGATCGAAACAAGAAGAAGATTAGATGAGTAATCTATCATTAATATCAATTGAAAAGTAGCTTTTGGAAAAATTAAAGCCAGAGAATCACAACTGGAGAAGACTTTATAATTCTGTGGTTCAAAGTTTACTTTGCAAATTCAAAGAATTGAGTTCATGTACAAAATAAGGTAGGATATAAGCTATGTTAATATCATTCAATAATTAGTTTTTTAAATTTAATTTTAAAAAGAAAAAACCTACTATAATTATTGTTCATTGTTTACAATGAACTTTAAATATAAATACAGTTAAATAAATATCACTAGAATTTAATATATTCATATGGTAGAATAACCAATACATTTTTTTGGGAGGGATTGCCGCCTTCTCTGCATCTGAGATAAAAAGGCAAATTTATCATGGTTGCCACTGAACTTGTTACACAACTAAAAGGTCGCAAAGAGGTCAAATGCACATAAAACTTATATAATAACCCCAAGATAAGAAAATTCGATATGAAGTAACTTCAACCATCATCTTCTATACATTTGTATTTAGGCTTCAAGTGGCTTCAAATTTGGGCATTCTTGTACGGCTAGCAATGAAAAGGTAATACCCAAACATATACTACAAGTGTTACAAATATTGTTGGCAGAAATTGAATTCATAATTTATTTGATAGGATCTTTTAACTTTCCTGTAGTAGCAATAAAACACCTTAGAATTGCATGTAGAGAACTATGAGTTTCATGGATCATAGATAGAAAACTGCTGTATTATGTAGTTCAATAATTTTACTACAGCAAGATTTCTGAAAACTTATTTTTATAATAAATTCTTGCAAATCATAATACTATAAAAGTTTAGTTTTTGTTCATTTTTTCTAGTTCTATAGCAGTAATTGATTAGCCCAATATTCTTTCCAAATTGTTAAACATAGCCACTTGTATTCTTTGCTGAATATATTTCTTTCTCTATTTTAACAAATTTTGCTGTATAGGCATTTGAAATTGAAATCCTTATCACTATTTTAACTGACCTACACGAGAATTGAAAATATCATTTTCATATTTTTAATAACAGAAAATTTACTTTTTACATTGTATAACTAATATTTATTTTAATATTTATTGCTCATAAAAGTTACCACCTTTAATTTATCACAAAAAATAATTGTATCATAAATAGTTTAACAATCTCTGCCATATCAAATAATAAACACTCGAAGATTATGACGTAACACATTTCACTAGCACATTTCACCTTATTGTAATCATACAAGGCAAAACACTTCGATTGTTTCAAAACACGTTAAACCTTTTTGAATGATTCAAATATCAAATACAGTAGATAATTTTTAGGTGTGGCGGTTACGTAGTCACTCGTACAAAAATGCTCTTTTAAATAATTTAAAAACCATAATTACTTACTAATAACATTTAAACACAACTATTAAATTCAAACAATGTTAAAATAGACCATATATATATATATATATATATATATATATATATATATATATATATATATATATATATATATATATATATATACGTTAAAACGTTTAAGAATAATGAATATATACAAGAGCAATAATACTTGTTTAATATTTATAATGATATTATATTCTATCAGTTACAGTACTCATAAAAATTAATTAAGGATTTTTTAAAATGTAATATTTTCCTTGAGGAATAATTTTTGAAAAAGTCAATCAAAATAAAAATATTATGTTAAAATTCTCAACATAAATAAAATTACTAAGCATTTGAATGAATATTTCACTTTGTTTCCATATTAATTAATTGATAGTTCTTTTTTAATAAAGCGTGAATTTCTCAACCTGCATACTATTACATGGTATTCAAATTGTCAGAGGTAAATATAAAATTGCACAACTCATGATCATAAACAATCAGAACTTTAGATAACATTTTTAAAAATAAATCACCATGAGCTATGAACTTTTAAAATAGCATGTAATTATGCTGAAAAAAAGTTCAATGAATTTTGTTTTGTATTATGTATTGTCCTATGGTTTTGTAACTCCTTAAATAGTAAAATACAAAAGATTCTAAAAATATTAGTTGATATTTTTCAACACAGATATCATATCATGCTTCTTTAAAGTATTCTGGTTAAATATTTTTATTCCATTGAGAAATATTACATTTATTATTATTACATTCCATTATTATTACATTTTGTATAATAATAATTTCTTTCACCACCTAATTTTTTTCAATAAAATTTAACTCTGTTTTTCCCCATTTCGCCTAGGCTTTTCTTAGTATTTTATATATTGCAATTAAATTAAATAAATTTAATTTTTTATAGTTTTAATTCAAAACGTTATAATTTTAAATGTATTTCTATAGTTAACATTTTATTTTATACTAATTATATAAATTTGGTTTATTATTAGGTTTTACTTCTTAATTATTAATTGCAGAGTTTAGTTCGATTTCTAAAACAACCATATTGTTTTCTCTGTTATTCGTTTCTAAGTATAATCTTTTTAGTTTTTTTTTTACTTAGTTTAGTTTTTGTTTTAGTTTTTAGACTTTATAAATTTATTACCGGTGGTAATAGCTTTCCTTGGTTTTTCGAATATTTTGTTTAATATATTTAATATAAAAAGGCATTTTGGTTATTCCACTCATTGTATTTATTAATTAAAATACCGAACACAGAGGAATTATTGTAAGTTCATGTAGTTTACACGCCAATTAAAATGATGTATATAATTAGTCCGTTTGTGAAGCAAGGTTTGATATCGTTAAACGAGTTTGTTTAATTTATTCTTTTCATACATTTTGAATCCTAGGCGATTATTTATGATATTATATGGTAACCTTGGCAACAATTTAAGGTTTTGCAATTGAGGTTTCAACTACAACTAGATGGTGGCAAAAGGAAAAAATCATATACCTTTATATATATGCAGGTTGGAGTACCTCGGGGGGGGGGGGGGGAGCAAGACTTCTATCGCACAGTGACGAGGGATTTCGACTTTTGAGTATAGTCGTCGTGAAAGAGTTGGTAGGGGCAACGATAGACAATCAGACCTTAGGGAAGGTTGGAGGTCCATCGAAAAAGATCGACAGGGCTCTATAAACACTACGTCTAGTCGCACAGTTTCGAAATTCGATTCTAAAAGTAACTAAATAAGTTTGGAAACCGACAAAAATTTCGAGCCAGTGATCTAGATTTTAATTTTTCATTTTTCGTTTTCTCAAAGATGTCATCACCAAAAAGTGGTGTTAGGAAACATTTTACGGTGAAGGACAGTACGAATGTATTGTTGCAACAAAATTTTGCAAACTTTTTTCAAGTCAAGGTGACAAGGTAAATTATACCTGAAAGAGAACAATATGTGTTATTTAATAGTTTTTCTATATATTGTTAGTGAGAGCTTAGCTAATGAGAACAAATTGCCAAAGGTAAATTCTATAAGAATGTATTCAAAATAGGTTGTGCCGTTTCCTAGAATGCAGGTTGAGGAGTAGCGAGCCGGAAATAAACTTATGACAACTAGAAAGACATTTTCTTAACAAATAATTATACTTACGGAGAAAAACTCCGCAACTGTCCTGTGAAAGGTTAATAATGGTTAAAAATCTAAAATAAGTGATCATATATTTTAGACAAGTTTCTTAAAAATATATTTTTAACAAGAAAAAAATTATTTTAAATATCACAATATTGGTGAAATAATAATGATTGGTACATATAATAATTATAGTAATACAAAATGTAACTTTCCTGCAAAACACTCTTTTATCAAGTGCGAGGTTGCCATACTACGTTGTAGTAGACCTACATTACTTTATGGAAATGTTACAATCTATCTATAACGTGAAATATAGGTGTTGTGATAGGTTTAATTGTAAAAAGTGACAAATTAGGTTTCTTACGGAAACTAGCCAATTGTCGCTTAGGATTAATGGCTACATTTTCATTGCTCTAATCATATCACACAGTAGATGTACAAGATTTAATGCAAGATATTTATAAAATTATACTTTTATTCAAAGGGATCCCTGAATTATCAAAATGATTCACATGATATTTAATGCTTATCCATTATCAACTTTGAACCTTAAAGCTGATCTAAAATATCAAATTTTATCTGATGAATAAATTTAACATAAATATTAATCCTCTTCAGTAAAGAAGAAGAAGAGAATAAAACAAAGGAGCTACTTATGCAATGGCCTTTTTTCACTAGAAAATCCAATCAGGTATAAAAACATGTTTGACTTTAGTTCAAAACAAAATAAAAGATTTTTTGAAAACTTTTTTTTATGATTTAAAAGCTTTACAAAATATTTCTTCTTTGATTCATTATAGTTTTCTGTATACGTTTTTATTATACTACATTCAGTTTGAGCTTTTATGTTTCTCAAAGTTTTTATCACAATTTATAATTTACTTAGATTTTTTGTAAAGAAATTTAGGGATTTCTGTAAATTTGTTAATAAATATAGTATGTGTAATAAATCAAGTGTGTCATAACACAAACTGGACAAATCAAAGAGAATGAGTTGTGGTTCATCAAAATTTATGAATAATAATACATATTTTACTAAAAATAAATATTAACTTTCATATTCAATCATGTTTTTATCATTACTAAAACATCTAATAACTAGAATTTATCAAATTAGAAAATTAACTATAATTCTTCAATATAGTGGTAGATATCAAATTTGTATAAGCCTAAATAAGGGTATGTTACAAATCTCTGATATAATTCTTCTCAAAATCTTAAAATTAAGGAGGTATTTTTTTTAATATTTTTTTTATACACAAAATATTATTACTGTATAATAATCTGCAAAACGTGATCTGTGGAGAAAGGATAATCAGATTACACAGAGCTAGTGTATGTGATATACTACTGAAATTACTTTCTGCACTTATGTTTACTAATCCCAAATTGTATTAATTAATGACTGGGATTAAACAAAGCATAGGGCTTTATCTTAGTAGTTCATAAATAAATAATAGATTAATATACTGCGTAAATTAAAGTTAATTTTGTTTTTGTTTTAAGACAAACAGCACTAATGGTATAACATTGTCTTGTGGTTGGGAGCCCATGAATATGAACGGTATAGTAATTATCATTGGTGAATAGGAGATAGAAGGCCGTGATTATCATTGGTGAATAGGAGATAGAAGGCCGTGATTATCATTGGTGAATAGGAGATAGAAAGCCGTGATTATCATTGGTGAATAGGAGATAGAAAGCCGTGATTATCATTGGTGAATAGGAGATAGAAGGCCGTGATTATCATTGGTGAATAGGAGATAGAAAGCCGTGATTATCATTGGTGAATGGGAGATAGAAAGCCGTGATTATCATTGGTGAATAGGAGATAGAAAGCCGTGATTATCATTGGTGAATAGGAGATAGAAGGCCGTGATTATCATTGGTGAATAGGAGATAGAAAGCCGTGATTATCATTGGTGAATAGGAGATAGAAAGCCGTGATTATCATTGGTGAATAGGAGATAGAAAGCCGTGATTATTATTGGTGAATAGGAGATAGAAAGCCGTGATTATCATTGGTGAATAGGAGATAGAAGGCCGTGATTATCATTGGTGAATAGGAGATAGAAGGCCGTAATTATCATTGGTGAATAGGAGATAGAAAGCCGTGATTATCATTGGTGGATAGGAGATAGAAAGCCGTGATTATCATTGGAATTGCCATTGGTCACAAATACACAGACATTTACCATAACCTAGAAACTTACACATCAACAAAAAAGGACCACATTTCAACACACTAGAACAATATGAAATTTACAGACACACAAAAACACAAAGTACAAACATATTAAAATAACAAACCCAATACAAATCACACATACTCTTTGATACTATCGAAAACCTGCCTTTAAAACCGTTACCGCTTAACCCAACAACTCCAAGCAGAAGACACTGATGGATTTCGATTCGGCACATAGCGATCGAAATCGTTCTGTTTTAGTATGTTTTTTTACAAAATTACAAAATTTAAAGATCGGATAGTCATAAACTAATGTTAAAGTAATTAATTATTACAAAAAATGAAAAAAAACAAAGACAACTAAGATTTTACTCTACAACGGATGAATCACTAAATCAATATATTTTGGGTAGTGCATTAAATGCAATATATATTAATATAGACATTCAAAAGAAAATTATTTGCAACAAAATAAACCTTTTTACTTAAATGAGAAATCTTTCAATGAACAATTTAAATGAAACAATCATGCATCTGAGAAAAACCGTTTTCATTTGAGTTTAATGTCCTGCAAATATGCTGCTGAATTTAAATTGGTCAAGTTAGAAGTTGTTTACATAAGTAAGTACTGAAGAAGAAGTATTAAGAAAAAATATTCCACAAACAATTACATCCAGGCCTTAATTTATGTAATATAGATTGCCAAATGAATTAAGGGTCAACATTCAATGACCTTATTATTAATGTTCATTAGCCAATTCGAATCTTCAAATGTGCTGGAAGCAGCACACTTACTAAACCTTGTTTTATGTGATTATCTCAATGTGTCTTTTATAACAAATGGTCATAGTGTTGTCACTTGAGAATCAAAATGTTTAGAAAGAGTACATTTATAGTGAATTGTTAAAAAAAAGCTTGTTTAATGGCTAACATTACAATATCTTTTCTTCATATATATAGGCTAATGACAGATCACAGACAATTAATTCATGTTTTTTTAACACTTAGGATTTTGAATTTCTTTCTGAAATTCCTTTTCAAGAGCTTGTTTTTATTAAACCAATACACAAAATACTTTACAATTTATAAAATTCATAGCGTTACATTAAACATAATATATATCAACAATACCAAACTCTTAATAAATATTCTCATTTACAAGTCAAATTTGTATCACAATAAAACCCTTTTTTTAAATTTTCTTTTAACTTAAAACAGACATAAAATAAATTTTTAATGAGAGACAGGTTCAATGGAATCTTTGGTTAACTGTTTGTCGCGCTATTCTTGGGAACCGAGATGGCTCTTTAAAGATTCTAATTAAAGAGTTCGTGTTTGTGTTTGACGTCTTGGTCTGTCTTTTTTCGTCCCTCCATGGTTTCCATCTACTATGCATGCTTCAAAAATAAAATGTAAGTTTGCCAGGTTGCGTTTAAGCGCCTTATGCAATTAATTGAAATAATCGCAGCATTTCAAGGAATATAAGCGTTGTTGCATAACCACTAAAAGAAAACAATAACCAAAAAGATGCTGCAAGCAGTTCTGTCAAGAATTCAAACTTAATGTTTCGGCTGTTTACAAAACTAACATTCAAGCCATAATAAAAAAGTATCATCCCCTCCAGAAGAAATATTTAAACAATAACAAATTACTGTACATGATTTTACCTATTGCGTTACTCTAATTTCGGCACACTATTAAGCCATCTTCAGAGTCTTTGGAAACATTGACTTGGCCTTTATTTCCTTTAAGTTTTAAACGTATTTTGAAATATAAAATTTTATTATTATGAAAGATGTTTTCAAATTTTCAAAGAATCTTAATAAGCTGACATTATAGTAACCTGAAATTGTTTGATTATATATTGATTTATTGATATATATATATATATATATATATATATATATATATATATATATATATATATATATATATATTAAACAACATAGGTTATTCAAATACAAGAATATTTATTAATTTATATCTAAAGCTTTTCGTTGGTAAACAGTACCAACATCATCAGGAATGAAAATTGCAATGTAATTTTGGTACTGATGTTGGTACTGTTTACCAACGAAAAGCTTTGGATATAAATTAATAAATATTCTTGTATTTGAATAACCTATGTTGTTTTAAATTATTAAACAAGAAAACGTATTATATATATATATATATATATATATATATATATATATATATATATATATATATATATAATGTAACACTCTTAAAAATAAGGTGTTACATATAAATTCATTTATATATTTGATTTTTATTTAATAATTGTATCGTCCGAATATAAAAGAAAATTTTTGTTCTCTTTGTACGATTGTAATTCATTGTGAAGTTAGCATAGATGGTAGCACCCCTAGCGGGTAAAAATGTAAAATATCGTACGAGTTGGTAGCTTAACTTAAAAAACTCACATCACCTCATGTGACGTAACATGGTCTGATATCGCATGATCTGACGGACCAATCAAAATATTCGAAATAATAATCGAGGGTGGGAAAGTTCCGCTGACTTGTACCTTCAGTAGGCCCACTTCTCCAAAAGTCTTTGAACGAGATGGACGTATGCACTTTAGGACACAACTTAGAAATTTATAAGCTTCCAGTATTCAAAATTTAAGATGTCAAGGCCGGTACCGAATTTTATTAACGCAACCAAAGAAGAAGTCAGAAGCGATAATTTATGTTTTTCAAACGAGTAAATGTTTATATAATTTTTGTTTAAGTGCGCGGATTTGCAAGAGCGATGTGTTAAGTGTTTAGTGATTCCGAAAGCCATGGGCAATCTTTAATATGTTTTAAAGTGTTTTATGTGCACAACCAGGTACGTTTTAGCTATAAAGAAAATGTATTTTAATGTTAACTAAGTTGAATTTTAAATGATAAACGGTTAACACATGAACGGTAGAAATTGTCCTTCGAATATTCATTTCTAAAAATTCAATTGAAAATATTAAGTTACTATCTTGTCAATATATATAAATTTTAAAGTTCAATAAGTAATTCAAATGTATGGAATAACTAGCAGTAATTAAAGATAATTACTCGACACATTGGTGTCATTTGTTCTACTGTAATTTGTCACTGATTAATAAATTGTATAACATTGTATTGTAAATCTTTATATTTTCATTTTCCAAGTAACCTAGTCCGTTACAATATATAAAATAATTGTTTTAAAATAAATAAATATATATATACACACACACACACAAACACACACACACACACACTGCCCTCTCATCAAACCCATCTTTCTCTGACTAACCCATTAAATAGGTGTTTATTGTAAGGTTACTACTTTTGTAACCTTCAAATTTCCTGGCAATTTTTTTTTATGTGACTGAATGTGTTTTCAGTTACCATGGTTTCGAAAAAAGTGCTCATACTCATATAAATGAAAATTTCAATTATTAGCTTCTGAGAAACTTACAAAGACTGACTACTTCATATTTCAACTTCTGGTAACATTTTAATAAGATGATAATGCTCACGTGTATGTATGAATACATGGTACAACTCTGTTAGGACTTATTGCAAAGGAAAGAACCGGAATGGTGTTTTACGTAGGAGTCTTAAGCGGAAATGGCGTCCTAGAGTGTAACTGGTAAAAGTAACTACAGATCTCTCATATAATATACAAAGGTTTACAGAGTTAATATAAACTAGTGTTGCATTAATTCTAAATTTATAGTATTGTTTTTTAATATGTAAGGCCTGTTATGTTCTAATTTTTACAAATCCCTCCAAATAAAATATTTTCGATTAATAAAATTTTCTGACTAATTGAAAACACTTTTTTCTTTCTTAGTTCTGTTTTATGAATAATCACACTCTGACAGTGGTTTTGTTGGTTGTAACTGAGCAACTGTACTGCCATTTAATAAAGAGTTCGATTTTATATATTTAATAAATACCCTATTTATATTACACAGAATTTTTAAATAAAATTAATTTTATTTTCAAATCAATTATGCTGTAAATTTTACAACTAAACAACTCAACTTGCATTAAATGTTCTTGAGAAAAAAATTATACTATTTTCCTAGAAATTGGATTTGTTGTTTGTTTAAGTTTTAAATTAGGGCCTCTCAAACTTGTATGAGGACCAATGGTTATGAAGAGTTTGCGGACCAAATTACATGAATTGTAATTATGAAGTGGTGACTTGAAAATAAAAAAAATAGAGACCTGGGAATCAGGTAATTATTCCTTTAACTAAGCACACACGATAACACTACTAAATTGGGTACTCACATGGGTACTAATGTGAGAAGCTGCTCCTATCTATGTTCTGTCTCTGTAAACTATATTACTTGATATTCAACTAAAATATAACACAAATGTACTATGTAATTTTTGTCTATTTAGTATCTTTTCTTTGTTCTAAACTTTTAAACACTAAAGCTTAAAGTGCCCGCTTAAGGGTATTGGTCTGGCCGGATGTAGCCATAGGTCTTAGTTTGGTCGAAGCTGTTCTAAATTTATAAAACACAAATTTTATAAAACCATAACACATAACCTTATTTATTTTATATGCAGTAACGATATAATTGAGAAATTTTCTCTTTTCCTAGGATCTCAAAAAAATTTTTTTATTTGTAACACAGTTCATAAAACATCAACATTTTGCAATAATTATTTTTCATATAATCACAAAAACATTATATTAAAAATTCATAAAATGGTTTCATTAACATGTATAGGTCTAAGTATTACATATTTATACCATACCATACGCACAGATAGAAAATGCATATAATTTTTCTTAAATTATTTAATTTTATTTTAAACCTATTAAATAATGCATAGAAATTCGTAAATCATGTATCTGTGGTACGTTATAGTAAAAACTTATATTATACAAACAAAACTACTGTCTTTTTGTAGCATTTAATTTAAAATGTAATACATGTAGGGTAGACAACAATCATTTTTTTACATTACACTGCGATCTTTCTACGGCATGTATTTTCCGAACATTTTCCTTAATAAAAACATTTTTAAAACTTGGGGCTATCGATTATTAAAATAAATTCCTATTTAATTACAGTATTTTCATTTTTTTGTATTGCTATTATTAATATATATGCAAGGCTTTTGAATTAAATTTTTAAAAACTACTTAATAATTCAATCTTAACAAATCATAAAATATAGAAATGTAACTCCTTTCGAAGCTTGTTTTACTGTAATATTCGTACGTTTGTAGATTGAAACATTATATTTAAAACATTATTATTTTAACATTAGACTATTAATACAATGTTATTATATTACCATATTTAAAACATTCTATTTATATAATTCTTTTTCATTATTTTTACCATTACCTCCCGTAATTTGTATTTGTATATTATATCTTCATCATATATAACATAGGCCTATACGTATATAGTGAACTGTCGTGTGCCGAATAATAACTACAAATATTTGTGCTCGCTTAAATCCCCCTTTTATATTTTATATATTTTTTTAAATGATTATGTGTCAATATTATTCCTTTATCATACGAACATTATTATTTTATCAAATATATAATTCCAATATTGATAATAATACGGTTGCTCACAGATAATTAAAATTACAAATAAAATACTTGATATACGTTTCCACTGAAAGGTTTTTCTGTCGGTAAGGTTAAGTAACATTGTTCTAAACATTTCTTCAAACAACGCAATTTAGGCCTACCTTTACATAGGTGTAAAACATTATAATTCGTATTATTATTCGGAGCGAATTATTCTAAAAATAAAAATAGCTTAAAACACGTTTCTTTTTAAAGAGCAATTTCCATTGATACGGTTTCTTTACAGACGAACATAAAATACTTTGAAGTGATACATAGTGGCGTTTCCTCCTTCAGCTGTAAAGTGCGACAGCTCCGGAAGGGGGACCTGCATGCAATTTTCATTGAAAATGATTTGTTCCGTATCGACGTTTTCCTTGAAAATCTTTTGTGTGTGCTTGTATAAAATCGTAGAGTCCATTTTAGTGAATACTACCTCCCAGAAAAAGTCGGGTTTCGTTTCATGGGCAGTGGGCACGCATACAAAAAATATGTAGCACTTTTGTTTTTCTGTATCTATTTTAGAATACATCCAAAATACGCTATGTGGCCCCTCTATGGGGCTGATTGTGTATTTATCTTGGCTTATATTTTCAATATTCCAAGCCATTGAACTATAAGACGTGTAAATGGGATGGTGCTCCGCTTTGACGTGGGCTATCAAAGCAAAGGCCTCGCCTTCCCAGTTGCAAAGCACTAACCGACAGATGACCTTTCGATAAGAACACTTGCATCCCTCTTGGACTATCAAAGACGTTGGGAAGTAAGACTTACAACCGTTTTTCCAATGTTTACATTTTCTTGGGAGTTGGTTGAGAATGTCAACGGTCGTTGCACCTGATTCAATATTTGCCATGGTCGCTGAACATGTCGGGCACACTGTCGAACCTTTGCTGCAGGACGAACATATAGCATGTCCCTTTTGGCACACCAGCAGAGGCGGTTGCAATGTGTTAAAGCACACGCGGCATCTACTTGCTTCCTGTAACTCTCTCATAACCATTCCCATTTGTTGAGGCGACATTTGGTCCTGAAACAAAAACATCTAACACATTAAATCAACAATTCGGATATATTGTCTTAATACCTTTCTAAAATAAAAATCACTATTTCAAATATACTGTTCTGGTGAATTTGTGTTGTAAACATTTCGGGAAACTTCAGGAAAAGTCATCTTTAAAATAAGATTTAAGAAAAAAATTTCCAATTTCAAAATATACAAGAACTGCCAACCAAGAAAATATTTTTAATACTGGTCAATTTTGTGATCAATGCGGTATTCATAATTTTTGAAAAGCTTATAATAGACCTAATATTCCGAAAACCAACATAATATGTAGAATGTTATAAAAGTTTTTCAATAAAAAAATTTTCCAATTTTTGGCAGAATACTCTAAGTTAAACAAACATTTTAACTCTATGATTTTTGGGTTGTCTTAAAAACACTTGTTTTATGCTGGTACAAATGAAGTAATTATCAATTATATTTTACAACGAGTCAACAAAGTTTAAAATGTTCTATTTGTATGTCTTTACGGTGATTGACCAAGGTCAATAATATCGCCTTTAAATGTAAACTAATGCTCACTAATATCGCCTATAAATGTAAATATATGTCCATTCATATCGCCGGTACATGTAAATAAATTCTCATTAATATCTCCTGTAAATCTAAATAAATGCTCAATAATATCGCCTCTATATGTAAATAAATGCTCATAAATATCGCCTCTATATGTAAATAAATGCTCATAAATATCGCCTCTATATGTAAATAAATGCTCATGAATATCGCCTCTATATGTAAATAAATGCTCATAAATATCGCCTGTATATGTAAAAAACTGCTCATTAATATCGCCTATAAATGTAAATAAATGTTCACTAATATCGCCTATAGATGTAAATAAATGTTCACTAATATCGCCTATAAATGTAAATATATATTCATTAATATCGCCTATAAATGTAAATATATGTTCACTAATATCGCCTAAAAATGTAAATAAATCTTCCTTAATATTCATTATAAATGTAAATAAATGTTCACTTATATCGTCTATAAATGTAAATATATATTCATTAATATCGCCTACAAATGTAAATAAATCTTCCTTAATATTCATTATAAATGTAAATAAATGTTTACTAATATCGTCTATAAATGTAAATAAATGTTCACTAATATCGCCTATAAATGTAAATATATGTTCATTAATATCGCCTATAAATGTAAATATATGTTCACTAATATCGCCTAAAAATGTAAATAAATCTTCCTTAATATTCATTATAAATGTAAATAAATGTTCACTAATATCGTCTATAAATGTAAATATATATTCATTAATATCGCCTACAAATGTAAATAAATCTTCCTTAATATTCATTATAAATGTAAATAAATGTTTACTAATATCGTCTATAAATGTAAATAAATGTTCACTAATATCGCCTATAAATGTAAATATATGTTCACTAATATCGCCTATAAATGTAAATAAATGTTCACTAATATCGCCTATAAATGTAAATATATGTTCATTAATATCGCCTATAAATGTAAATATATGTTCACTAATACCGCCTAAAAATGTAAATAAATCTTCCTTAATATTCATTATAAATGTAAATAAATGTTCACTAATATCGTCTATAAATGTAAATATATATTCATTAATATCGCCTACAAATGTAAATAAATCTTCCTTAATATTCATTATAAATGTAAATAAATGTTTACTAATATCGTCTATAAATGTAAATAAATGTTCACTAATATCGCCTATAAATGTAAATATATGTTCATTAATATCGCCTATAAATGTAAATATATGTTCACTAATATCGCCTATAAATGTAAATATATGTTCACTAATATCGCCTAAAAATGTAAATAAATCTTTCTTAATATTCATTATAAATGTAAATAAATGTTCACTAATATCGTCTATAAATGTAAATATATATTCATTAATATCGCCTATAAATGTAAATATATGTTCACTAATATCGCCTATAAATGTAAATATATATTCATTAATATCGCCTATAAATGTAAATATATGTTCACTAATATCGCCTAAAAATGTAAATAAATCTTCCTTAATATTCATTATAAATGTAAATAAATGTTCACTTATATCGTCTATAAATGTAAATATATATTCATTAATATCGCCTACAAATGTAAATAAATCTTCCTTAATATTCATTATAAATGTAAATAAATGTTTACTAATATCGTCTATAAATGTAAATAAATGTTCACTAATATCGCCTATAAATGTAAATATATGTTCATTAATATCGCCTATAAATGTAAATATATGTTCACTAATATCGCCTAAAAATGTAAATAAATCTTCCTTAATATTCATTATAAATGTAAATAAATGTTCACTAATATCGTCTATAAATGTAAATATATATTCATTAATATCGCCTACAAATGTAAATAAATCTTCCTTAATATTCATTATAAATGTAAATAAATGTTTACTAATATCGTCTATAAATGTAAATAAATGTTCACTAATATCGCCTATAAATGTAAATATATGTTCACTAATATCGCCTATAAATGTAAATAAATGTTCACTAATATCGCCTATAAATGTAAATATATGTTCATTAATATCGCCTATAAATGTAAATATATGTTCACTAATACCGCCTAAAAATGTAAATAAATCTTCCTTAATATTCATTATAAATGTAAATAAATGTTCACTAATATCGTCTATAAATGTAAATATATATTCATTAATATCGCCTACAAATGTAAATAAATCTTCCTTAATATTCATTATAAATGTAAATAAATGTTTACTAATATCGTCTATAAATGTAAATAAATGTTCACTAATATCGCCTATAAATGTAAATATATGTTCATTAATATCGCCTATAAATGTAAATATATGTTCACTAATATCGCCTATAAATGTAAATATATGTTCACTAATATCGCCTAAAAATGTAAATAAATCTTTCTTAATATTCATTATAAATGTAAATAAATGTTCACTAATATCGTCTATAAATGTAAATATATATTCATTAATATCGCCTATAAATGTAAATATATGTTCATAAATATTGCCTATAAATGTAAATATATGTTCACTAATATCGCCTAAAAATGTAAATAAATCTTTCTTAATATTCATTATAAATGTAAATAAATGTTCACTAATATCGTCTATAAATGTAAATATATATTCATTAATATCGCCTATAAATGTAAATATATGTTCACTAATATCGCCTAAAAATGTAAATAAATCTTCCTTAATATTCATTATAAATGTAAATATATGTTCATTAATATCGCCTATAAATGTAAATAAATGTTCACTAATATCGTCTATAAATGTAAATAAATGTTCACTAATATCGACTATAAATGGAAATTGATGTTCACTAATATTGGCTATAAATGTAAATATGTATTGACTAATATCGCATATAAATGTTCACTAATATCCCCTATAAATTTATAATATTGTTTACTTATATCGTATATAAATAGAAAATATTTTTACTAGTATCGCCTATAGATGTAAATTATTATTAACAAATATTTCCTAGAAATATAATTAAATATTCACTAATATCGCCTATAATTTTAAATATATAATTAACAAAATATTGACTATGAATGTAAGTAGGCCTAAATGTTCACTAATAACGCCCATAAATTTGAATAAATGTTCAATAGTAGGCTATCGCTTAAAAAAGTAAATAAATGTTCAATAATATCGTATAAATCTAAATAAACGTTCACTAATATTGACCAAAATTATAAATAAATGTTTTCTAATATTGGTTATAAATGTAAATAGGTGTTCAATAATATCTCTTATGAATTTAAATAAGCGATCACTAATGTTGCCCAAATCAATGTTGACTAATATTATTTTTAAATGTTCACTAATAACGGTCATAAATTTAAATAAATGTTCACTATTATCGGCTATAAATGTAAATAAATTTTCACTAACAACGCATATAAATGTAAATCAATGCTCTCTAACATCTCCTATAAATGTAAATAAATGTTCACTAATAGTGCTTATAAATATAAATCAATGCTCACTTATATCAGCTATCTAAATCTAAATAAATGTTCACTAATATCGACTATAAATTTAAATAAATGTTGCCTATAAATGTAATTTAATGTTTACTTATAACGCCTATATGAGTAAATAAATTTTCACTAGCGTCGCCTCTAAATGTAAATAAATGTTCGCTAATATCGTCTATAAATGTAAATAAATGTTAACTAATATCGCCTAAAAATATAAATAAATGGTCAGTAATATCGTATAAATGTTCACTAATATTGCCTATAAATATAAATAAATATTCAGTAATATTGGCTACAAATGTATGTATGTTAAAAAATATCAGCTATAAATGTAAATAAATGTTCACAAATATTGCCTTTAAATGCTCACTAATATCGCCCTTAAATTAAAATAAATGTTCACTATTATCTCTGTACATAAAAATGAATGTTTGTATGTATGTATACGCCTTATGCATTAAGAAACCACTGATCCGATCGCCATGAAACTTTGGAAATATGTTGAGTACATTCCTGAGCAGGTTTCTGGCATAGTAAGTTTCAAGAGCGTAGCCAGGGGGCACAGGGACCATGTGACCCCCCCCCCAAACCAATTGGTTTTAGCAGAAAAATAGTAACCTATAAAACAGCGCTATCTCTCTCTCTCTCTCTCTCTCTATATATATATATATATATATATATATATATATATATATATATATATATATATATATATTTATTTATTTATTTATTTATTTATATAAAAGTGAATGTTTGTATGTATGTGTCTTAAGCATTACTAAACCACTGATTCGATCGCTATGAAACTTTAGGAAGTTGTTGAGTTTCATCACAAGGCGATAAATCAGGCGACCTTGTTGGCCAAGGAGATAGGACTCCAAGAAACAACTCCCTCAACATTTCCATAGATCGCCGAGAACTGTGAGCTGCGGCTCCATCTTACTGGAACCAAACTTCTTGCTCTTCATGGTCTACAACGAACTGGTTTAGACGAGGTCAAAGGAAGGTCTCTACCATATGTCAGTAACGATTTGAATTAACCGTCACGGTTTGGCCACCTTCTTCGAAAAAATACGGTCTCCACGAAAAAACATTCAGCAATGGTGCATCAAACTGTCACATGAGGGCTGTGTAGTGTTCGCTGATGAAGTTCCCGAGCGTTCGCTGCAGCCCAGTAGCAAGCAAACAATATATTTCTTTACAGTACCTGATAGGTGGAAGTGGCCCTCATCCGAAGAAATAAACAAAGCCTCCGGCGTTGTTGTAGTCCGAGGTTTTCGTTTTAGTGCTGAGCCTGTTTGTATAAAGTTTGACACCCACAGTTGAATAGTTTTAATATCAGGAACACGACAAAATTCGAATAGAATATGAAATTCTCGCTGAGTAGCAATCACAGAACCACCGTTATTAATAAACTCCTTTACAACAAACGCACGAAGCTCAGCAACCCAATCCATGTTGCACACTAAAAATGTCACGTTCACCGCTTTCAAACAATACCCCAACCACGTCAGTGCTACCACTACGACTGACACAACGGTTTCTTCAAATACGGGACATTTTATTGGCAGATCCATTATATATATATTAATGAATGATATCAGAGGGGGCTCGTGACCTCCCCCCAAACCAATTAATTTTAGCAGAAAAATATTAACCTATAAAACGATGTTATCTTTATCTCCTATCTATTTATCTCTCTCTTTCTCTCTCCATACATATATATATATATATATATATATATATATATATATATATATAAAATTATATTTGTATGTATGAGCCTTATGCATTTCTAAACCATTGATCCGATCGCCATTAAACTTTGTGACATTGTTGAGTAAATTTCTGGGAAGGAAGGTTTCTGGCATAGTAAGTCTTAAGAGCGTTGCCGGCGGGCACAAAGGGCATGCACCCCCCAAACCAATTAATTTTAGCAGAAAAATATTAACCTATAAAACTACGCTATCTTTATCTTTTATCTATTTTTCTCTCCCTCTCTCCATATATATATATATATATATATATATATATATATATATATATATATATATATATATATATATATATATTATTAATAAAATTATATTTGTATGTATGAGCCTTATGCATTAGTAAACCATTGATCCGATGGCCATGAAACTTTGTGACATTGTTGAGTACATTTCTGGGAAGGAAGGTTTCTGGCATAGTAAGTTTTAAGCGCGTTGCCGACGGGCACAAAGGGCGTGTCACCCCCCCCCCAAACCAAT
The DNA here is from genome assembly GCA_036971475.1 of Prosapia bicincta. Taxonomy (NCBI): domain Eukaryota; kingdom Metazoa; phylum Arthropoda; class Insecta; order Hemiptera; family Cercopidae; genus Prosapia; species Prosapia bicincta. The sequence goes on along the minus strand of JBAIZL010000001.1, from coordinate 59,102,568 downwards.
TAATTTTAGAATAAAATTATTAACCTATAAAACTGTGCTAGGTTTTTAGCAAAACAACTTCCCGACGACATAACAATTTTCTTCAATATGTGTTTTTTCAATACCAAAATAGCATAAAATATAATTTTTTATCTTATCCTATCCTAAGACATTTCTTTAAATTCATTCCAAATTTGGGTTTCTAAGCCATACTCAAAAAATTTCAAATATTTGGATTTAATTTTTTGATAAACCATGCTTCTCACATTAACAGCTGTATGTGGCTTGTTCATGCGTCGGCAAACCTTCCGATGTATTTTTGTACACGAGAGAGAAGAACCAAAAATATTGTTTATCCAAGTGCACTTCAAAAAATAACATTCAATCAAAAACTTATTTTTTGTCACGCTTTTCTCGATGGACTACTATAAGTTCAGCTGTTATTATGTTATTAAATACTAAATTAAGTTCAGCTAATGTTAATAACCTAGCCATTCATTTACTTTTAGGCGGTACGAAACTAGTCGGGTCAGCTAGTTGGCTATAAACGAAAATAAATGCTTATTAATGTTGTCTATTAATGTAAATAAATGTTCACTAATATCACTTATAAATGTAAATCAATGACCACTAATATTGCATTTAAATATAAATAAATATTCACTAATATCGCCTATATACGTAAATAAATGTTCACTTATATTGCCTATTAATATAAATAAATGTCCACCAATATCCCCTATAAATTTCAATAAATGTTCACTAATATCGGCTATAAACGTAAATAAATTATCGCTAATATCGCCTGTAAATGTAAATAAAGAATTGTAAATATAGGTAGGGTTAAGGTAAAGAATATGTGAATTTACAGAAAGGTTAGACGCATATCACACAATTGAAGTAGACCCTATCGGAAGGAAATGCTCTTGTCTAACCTTAAAGTGTTTGAGGTTTGTTCGTGGCAGAAACATAGTCAGGTAGGGCTACTTCACAGACGTGTGAGTGCTACGTTTTTTTTAATTCACTTTATTCATGTGGCTATGGAAACAAAATAACTCCAAGTTAACACAGAATGGGTCATCAAGAATTCCAAAATTTGGAACAGATTCACGGCATAATACGCATTTGCAGGACGTTTTTACAAATAAGTCAAGTGTAAATATTGTGATTAAATCACCAGATACCGACACACTCATTATTCAATAAAACTGAATCTAATAGCCTATTTAAGCTTTATTCCTGATAATCATTCAGTTAAAACCGAATATATTATTTTTTTCAAAACAAAATATAATTTATTATTTTAATAATAAAATAATATGAACTAATAACAATAATTTCTGCAATTAAAAATGCATTACACACACACACACACACACACACACACACACACACACACACACACACACACACACACACACACACACACACACACACACACACACACACACACACACACACACACACACACACACACACACACACACACACACACACATACATACATATATATATAAATACAAACATTATAAAGTATTCTTTGCCTAAGCACAATACATGCATGCTTAATCGAGAGGCGAGCGCGTTGTCTCATGCCAACTTTAATATTTTAATTCAACTTTGAAGTTTAAAAACAATACTCATATATCAAACAAGTATATTATTTTAAATCAGTATGTTGTTGCTCATTTAAAGTTTTTATCTACGTTCATTTTGTCTATAAATGTCATCAGTTAATTTATTGTACATACATTTCAAATTAATTAATATAAAATTACAGTAGATTTTCTAAGAGTTAGAGTGAATATAATATTAGAAATAAGCACGTCATTTAAAGCACTTCTATACATTTATTTGTTTTAACTTTCAGTAAAAATCCTCTCCAAATGTGTTTTTACAAGACATACCAATAGCAATTAATTGGTTTGTACGATTACCTCAATCTCGTTTCTTCGGTGGTTAAAGCGGGGAGTGCGCTGCTAATCTACTAGGATTTTACGATTAAAATTACAAATTAATTCTAGTACATAAAGAGATTCATCACAATTTTCCTTGAATTAGCAAATTTCCGGTACACAAAAGCTAGACATGAGAAATTTTAAAACTTATTTAATACTGAAGCCTTATTTTTAATACAAAAGCTCAACACAAATTATAAAATCGTTATTAATCCACACATAAATATATTAACTTGTATTTGTTCTAAATATGCATTTATTTAGTGATACTGAGCTTAACACCTACCACCATGATCAGCAATGTAAAAGCAGCAGGCTTGTCTGACGTACAACTGAATGCCTCGCTCCCTTACGTTGTAACATAATATATTATCAGTGTGGACATAAGAATTATTTACCTTACCTAATACGGCTTATGTACGCAACAACCCAATGATTTAGATCCTTTATAAATATAGTGAATTGCTTTATTTATCTCTTAAAGTCTTAAATACTGGTTAACCTCAAGTTATTTTACATATTTAAACTTCTTCAGCAAGAACTGGCAACGAATATTTCTTTTCGTTTTAAAGAACACTAAAGAAGTATTATTTAACTTATAATGTATTAAACATTATTCTACACCTTTAATTAACACTTAAAATATTCATTTAAAGATTTATACTTTTTAATATTTAGAGTAATAATAATAACATTCTGATAATAATAATAATACTCATGTATTATTCACACACACTTGCACGCACGCACACACATACACACACGCACACACACACACACACACACACACACACACACGCCAATATTTAATGTCTGGACTTATCTTTGACAACATAAACGCTTTGTACACTCATAAATTTAATACATCTCTTAATCATACGGGTGCTTGTAACTCGTACATACCTAGCTTTTGGGATACGGTGGATAAACGTTCACTACTGGTTCAAGTGATGGTCTTGATCAATAATTCTCTTAGAGCCTTCTCGGCCTCCACTATGTCTCTACCACATAAACCACAGGTCTCAGCCTTATCTGTTCCTTGACCCTTCCGTTGCTTTGAAGCTTTCTCTGTTACCCAAGTGTACCAGGTTCGAAGATTTTGCTGAATTACATTGTGAGGGAGTAACCCCTCATGACTCTTTGAGTGTTTGAGCATTCTGGATCGGCTTAACAAGGTCCAAGGTCTTCAAGAATTATAGCATCTGAAACATTTTCCTGCTTTATTTTACACACAAAATCTATTGTAATGGTGATAGATTAACTTTTCAAATGTTTTACTGTAGCCATCAAGAAGTCTATTATAGTCTATAGACGATATGAAATGGCTGATTATATAGATAGCAGAATGTAAGGCTAAGGTAACCTGGTCTTATATGTAAAGAATTACAGCTCGCATGTGCAGGTTCGATACTAAAAGCAGAGAGACTGATGAAGATCGTCACGGAGCGATCGAAAACGTTCTGTCTCAGCCAGTTTTTACAAATTTACAAAAAAAATTGAAATTCGGATAGTCATAAACTAATGTAAAAGTGATTAATTAAGTTTCACCGAACGTAATGGACTACAAAATTCAAAAGTTTTTTTAGGTTATTTGCAGAGGTAATTGTCACGTTCAGTTTATTATTTTTTAAAGAGATTTTATTATTTTATTAGACAGTGGGGGATGGTGTGTTATTTTTGCCCATTTTCTTCTTATTTATTTCTTATTAACGTACGTCTCAGGTTTCTTATTGTCCTTTTTTCATCTTTTTTGAATTTCATCTATAAACATTTCACTCTACCCATTGAATGTAGCAAGATAGATTGTAAATGTAATTTGACTCACTTTTATAATTTTCTTTTGATAAAGGCAAATTTATGAAACCGTGCACCATAGAATTGAACACTGCTTTTTTGTGTGATATTGTGAGAAATTAATCACTGGTGATAAATCTGCTTGTGTGTTGGTTTTCTATAAACGTTAAAGCTTAAAGTATTGTTTATTCTTGATACTAGACATCTAAAAATGGCAAACATGCCTCTTTTTCTATTTCAACCGTACATTTTATAATTGGGAAAAATCTATTTATTGCGTCACAAAACTTCTCCAGGCTTTGTTCACTGTCAAACACCGCAAACACGTCATCCACATATCTCAGCCACAGTCTAGGAAAGTATTTCAATGTCTTTCTAGCATTCATTTCACAATAAGTTATAAAAAAGTTGGATGAAAAACTTGATAGTGTGTTACCCATTGCGGTTCCTTACTTCTAGATTTAAAATTTACCTTTAAACCGGAAACTATTTTGAACCATACATAAATTAATAAGTGAAATATATTCATCTACTTCATTTCTACTACATCCTGAATTTACTAACCAAATTTTTATCAAGTCAACTGTTTTATCTATGGGTACACTTGAACAAAGTGATACATCAAATGAAACAAGGTATTCATTAGACGAAATACATAAATCCTTAACCTTATTAACAAATTCATGTGTTTTTACTGCCATTGATGGAGGCGGAACAAACGGTTGGAGACGTGGTATCAACCACTTTACAATTAAATATGTTGGTGAATTAATTCCAGATACTATTGGGCACATTTTTCTTCCTTCTTTATGAACTTTTGGTAAACAATATAACCGTGGTAATAACAGGTTTAAACAGTTAATTTTTTTCCAGTTCACCATTTTTAAAAGTACAATTTTTAAAGTTTCGTTGACATTTCTAGTAAATTTTACTATGGAGTTTCTATTTATAGTTGAATAGGTCTAACTCTATCATTTCCTCTACTATTTCTTTATATTCCAATTATTCCATAACTACGGTCGCGTAACTTTTATCCGTTTTTAAATTTTAAAAAACCAGTTTTTTCGTTAAACTCTGAATAACTTTTAATAATTATTATCCCTATTATTCGAACTCATTTCCTAGGATGTAATTTGGTTTACCTAACGATATTTTGTATTTCCTGATTTTGGAATTTTAAGGCTGTTTCAACGTCGATTAATAAATTCACATCACATGTCTTTACATCGGTCTTCGAATCCAAATTTTAAACCCTTGTTTAACAGTCCTATTCCCTGTTTACTAAATTCTTCACTACTCCAGTTATAAATCAAATCCTGTTTCGGGAAATCTTTCATAAAATATCCGCTACTATTATTTCAAATTTTAGTAGATAGCTGTTGTAATTTCTTATTTAATCGATTTATTTTCAAATCATGTTTGTGTTTTATTACTGCTAACATTTTTTCATAATTCATATTAAAATAGTTTATCATATACCCACTTAAATTATGCACAATTTAAAGGTGGAGTTCATATGCTTGTAATTCCAAATTTGCTTGCTTAGAATACAACGATTTAGTTTCTGAATTCAACCAATACTTTTTAGCTGCATTTTCCACTCGTCTTGTTGAGAAATTACTTGTGGAGATGTTCACTTCCGTGAACTTTGGGTATACATTTTTTCTTCTACAACAAGTCAAAAACCAATTATCATTTGATAATAACTTAACTTTCAATTTTAGTTTATGTAGTAAATGTGTAACGTGTATTGTTTTTGGTAGCTTTAATTCTTATGAATTAAAGCTGATTGCAAATATTGCAGTTTATAGTTACATATTTAGAAGATGACCTGCAAAGTCTTATTAAATTAAATGCAAGGGTTATGTGTGCTCGTTAAATAATTGCTCTCTTAAATCTTCAATTAAAACAAATCAAATATATTTTATTAACAAAAAAAAATAGAAATTACAAACCAAATACATATTACAGAAACATTACATTAGTTACTGATTTTTTTAATATTTTACAATTTACTTATTTACATACTAAAATGTATACTGAAATTTACATGTTAATAAATCAATGGCTGAAATGACTCTATTTTTGAGTTTGCTTGCTTGCTCTTTTCATAATTAATTCTTACAATTTAAAATGAAAACAAATGCACCAAATGATGCATACATTACATTTAAATACGCATTGAAAAATTTTAAATTTATTAATTTTGTACTAAACTGTTTAAGCATTTAAATTTTGTGATTGTTCACCAAAGTTTGAATTTGTTCACTTAGCTGTTTTACGAATGGTGTAGCCACGCATCGCTCTTTTCAAGAAATCCTCATTGTACTCGCTCACACACACACACACCTGTAATAAAACTTAGATAAGTTGCTTCGTAAAGTAACCTAGTATTATCCGCATTCAACTCAATCCACACTTCAGTGTCACAGTTAGGAAAATTATTATTTATTCTAATCGAATACTTTATAGCTTTATTGTAATGCAGGTGTATAGTAGGTCTACTGTGATAAAATGTAATATTTCTTGGAGTTTGTAGAGTTTTATGTGTCATTGAGGTTATCATTTAATTTTATCAAATTTTAACCAGATTTATCTTTTAGGGCATTTAAAACCTTTTATTTCTAGTTTAGAAAATATATTTGAGTAAAATATGTGAATGGAGAAAAATCTGAGGCTACTAATATTTGGTCAAGTACTTCCTAAAATTTTAATCGTGATATAATGTTTGTTTCCATCTTCCTAGTTTTCTGATAATATTTAGATTTGCAATCCCATACATAAAATATAGGCTACCAGGTGTTTACCGCCTATACGGCTAAAAACGTAGTTTAATCCAATAATATTGGGGGTTCTGAAAATGTTTACAGCAAACTCGTTTATCACGAATGCATTTCATTGTTGAAAATTGTTGAAACTTTCAGGGTCAGAAGAGAGGGATTAGATAGTTCGTAAGTCCCAACAAAATTTTTAAACGACAATAAAAATTTTATTGATATTTAACTACCAATAAGAATGTATGGGACACGATCAACCATGGGGATACAATTTCTAATCTTACTTTTCTATCGAAATCTTGTTGCTTGTTTATGACGAGCTGGTTGTTAAACATTATTACACTTTTTCTATTATTGCGACCAGACTTTTTGTTAACTAAAAGATGTTAAATTGTGAACTTACACTTGGGGGAAACGTTTTCGTCTTACGACTTCTTCAGCCTCCTAGGTTGAAGCCAACCTCAGGAGGCTGAAGAAGTCGTAAGACGAAAACGTTTCCTCCAAGTGTAAGTTAACAATTTAACATCTTTTAGTTAACAAAAAGTCTGCTTACTTTTCTCTTACGACATATATGTGGAGGTTTCATTTTGGATTGACAAAACGTCACCTCCCCCTAATTACTAACTACGACCCAAACAAAACCTTGGTTACTGAAAACTTTGAAAACACAATTAATTAGTTATAAACGGGGCTGCTGGGAAAGGTGACGGTTTAAATCAAGTTTTTAGTCCTAAAGATAGGGAATAAATAAACCTGAAAAAACAACCAATTAATACGTAGAAAAGTTCTTACAAGCTTGATATTTATCATGCTAGATTCCTATTTGACGTTATTTTTGTTTTTTTTTTTGTAAAGTTCCTCATTGTATTTTTTTGCGGTTGTCATTTTTTGTTACTTTGGCTGATAAAGTACAGTCAAACAGACATGCTGAATTCCCTACGCCAGTGTTTCTCAAAATAAGTTACTTTATAAGGTAGGTGAAAAATATAAAAGTGGGAGGCGTTAATTAATCGAAAAGTAGCGATATCCCAATAAATTTGTCTTGAAAACAAGCTAAGCTGGACATACAAACCATTACAAGTTGTGTAGCGTTGCATTATAGTTGTAAACGATTTAGGTGAACAATCACTGTTAAAAATGTTTTTATAAGTAACTGGTTAATAAATAAATTTGGCAGTGTCCTGGACGAATACAAAGAGCTATCACGTCCCTGTCAAATTCCTGCTTGGATGTATAGGTCTACCACAAAATATCTTTGCGGAAGAAGATTATTTCCAAGCTTAAAATATTCAAGGAATGCAAGTATAGGAACAATATAGGCTAACTGTTGAAGACGACTTATGACTATAAATATCAAAGCTTGAAGCAAAAATAATGAACTGTGTGAAACGAACATTTATATTTCTGAACGAACAAGGAATAAAATTAAACTATCGTGATCGGAATCTAATTAATTTTTCTAATTTATAAGATTTTTGATTATTTTTTCTGTAGCGTAAATTCTAAAGTTAACTGAGTACTTTGTTTTGAGCATTTTGGTTTATTAGTGGTTTATAATGATTTATTATTCTGTCTCCCTCTAGTGCAGTATCTTAAGTGGACTTAATCTAATTTTGTATCTACAAATATATTTAAATAGGCCACGCTTGTAGAGTAAAACTCAAAAAGGATGCGTTCTTAAAAAGAGATTGAGAACCTCTAGCCTAAAGTTTGCGAGAATTTCATACATTAAGTTTTCATACATAATATTAATTTTCAACAATAATATTAATGTATGACACTGCCTCTAATACTGAACGCAAAAACTTTTTTACTCTAAATTTCGCACTAACTGTGTCGATAAATTTAAATTTTAAAATTTAGGTCATCCTAATCCAACAAAATCAGTTCAACTATTTGGCCTACTACGTTATAATGTAGTCACTAATTTTATATTTATAATTTTACTTCAATCCACATTTTTTTAAATTGTCATCATATACGCTCTTAGTGAAAAATGATTTCTGAGTATTTTACTTACAGAAAAAAAACTGCGCTTTGGTCAAAATCCTCTCTTGGCATTTCTTTGCCTTTGTATGCTTTCGACTCTAAGTGTTGAAAACTACACACTGTTGCTAAAATTCGAGGTCGAGTGTTACCTAGTTGACAAGGTCGTTTGGATTAAACTTTGAGTCACTTAACTTTTACACTCACAACATTCACTTATGTTATAGAACTTTAAATACTCGTAGTATAACAGGTAGCCGATGCAGTCCTCTAACTTTGGGAATGTACTTCGCCTGTTGACAGTTTTACAAAACTTGATTGCTTATAGAAAGTCTATTAACGACAGCTTAATGTTTCTTAATGGCTTATTATTTTGTTGCTATTTAAACAACAATCATACCCCACGTAACCCTTGAGGTAGACTACTCATTGGAATGCATGATAAACACCCGCATGAAACAAATAAATAAATAATAGAAAACCACACTTTATTTTCTACAGTTTTATTTTAAAATTGAAAAATAATGCACAAAAATTCCTAACCACTAATAAATTCTTAAATAATGCAACTAAACTAAAAATGGGCCAATACCTCAAATTTTCGATTTCAATTCTAAATTTTTTTTTTCGATTCTCAGCTCTTAAGTCGATTCTCGATTTTTTTACGCTATAGGTCTACATGATATTCTCCAATAACGAATTTAGTAAACATCTTGGTCATATGGCGAAGCCTTTTAAAGGTTCCGTTTTAATGTAATAGGGCTACAGAAAACGTTCAACCTTGATAGATGAATACAAATTTCTGAAAGTATGACAACCATATCGGATAAAATTAATCATTTATTAAACTCCTTCTATTAGCTCACACTCTCCTGATACATACCTTGTACAAATTTTCAATCGTTAATAAAGTACATTTCTACTCATCCAATCAATTTCGAATACATTTATTTAACCTAAAGTGTATGACGATTGATGTTAATACAGTTTTTTTCAAATATTTATTCAATAATTAAATTATAAAAATTTGGGGAGTCTATCTGGATTTGAACTGTGAATCTTCATGTTCAAAGTCTAGCGAGCTTTGGCACTGCGCTAACTTTCCAATACCTAGAAAAGAAATTCTAAAAGACACATGTAATTATAAAATAATAAGTAGCTAAAATAATTTTTTTTTGTTAACCTAAGTAGGAATTGACTTTAAAATTTTTGTTTATTTTACGTCTTTAAAATTACAAATGTGAACTTCTGTTTACAATTAAAATATAACTTCAATAACAGCCATTTCTGTTTGTATAACTGGCGAAATCGGAACTACATTTTCTTTCAAAGGGGCAGGGAGAGAGAGGGGAGAGGGGGAGAGAGAGAGAGAAAGAGTCAAGCCTGCCCGAGTGAGAGTGAGACAGCAGAGCGAGAAGAGAGGTGACAATCGGACCAGAAATGCTACCGTTCGTTTTTGTTGTTGAGTTGTAACACTCTTAAAAATAAGGTGTTACATATAAATTCATTTTTATGTATTCATTTATAAAGTCATTTGTTCTTTTGTAATTTGTCATTGATTAATAAATTGTATAACTTTGTATTTTAAAGCTTTCAATTATCATTTCAAGTAACCTAGTTCTACCTTCAAGATTAGAAGACCGTCATAGACAGACAGTTTCTGCCTGAGTTATGACGGAGAACTAGAAGCCCCTGGTAAGTAAGGTTAATTAATTTGTTAATTAGTAATTAACACACACTTTTAATAAAGTAATACTTACCCCTAGGAAAAAAGGGCTTGAGTGTTACAGAGTCATAAATTATACTTTGATTTAAAGTAGAATAGGAATGGGTCTGTGGCAGGTTAGGGATGCGATGTTGTCAGTTCGAACGCATTGAGAATCAACCCGCCACTGCCAGCGACTGAAATTGCAGAACGAAGCAAGCTACACCACTAGTAAATCACTCCACCACGGTAACAACGTCACTGAGCGAGAACGGAAGTCTAACGTCGAATTGGCAACAAGGCTCACCCACGCAGCAAGACGTGGATTTCCTATTATCTCAGACGGCTGTAATCCAAACTCCATCTGGTCGATTTCACCTACGCATAATCCTATTCTGTTTTAAATCAAACTATACAATAATATCATCATTATCTCAAATCCCCATTTGATTTAGTCGTTTAATTTATTCAAAATAACTAATATACAAATAAGACATTGTCGGAAATTAATTATATTTATTTTAAATTACACCGCACGCGTATTCTTTCAGTAAAAAAAAAAACATGACTCGGATTCGGCACTTTAATCAATAGAGAATCAAGTATCGGCGACTACTTGATACCATTAGAACCGACGATTCCTGGAATCGAGAATCGGAATCCGCCCATCTCTACTCTAAACCATTTATGCTTCGTTCTAACTGCAATAATAAAGAAATTACACAAAATCTACAATGTTTGTGGTGTCCATTGCAACACGAAAAAAAACAATACACTCAAAAAAATCAAAACTGTATTTTATAAACATTTTTGTACTTACAACGTTTTAAGTGATCTTTCCTTTAGGTGAAACGTTATTAGTCAAAAAATCGTTACTGAATTACACAATTTTCTTAAAGATTTTCCAAATGTATCTTATATAAAAGAAAGAATGTTACCTTTTGAAGTTACTATTATAACATAGTAAGATTGTAACGCCATTTTGTTTCAATAATCTCGATTGTTTTTCTTGTCCGTACGATATGACGTTTTGCACGGCCTTCTATACTAAGTCACAGAGCGAGCATATGCTTATTTTCTTCCTCCTTTCAGACCAAGTTAATCAAGACTATACGTTACTTAGTTATAGACTACCCTGTGCCGAAATACTTCTATTTCAAATATCAAATTTGGAGATTAAAAATACAATGGCATTAACTAACACAAAATATTGACGAAATAAAATATTATTCCAAATATCGTGAACATGATCTTGTGGTCAGCCCATGATAAATTTTCGAGGAGATTAGGGCTAAAATTCCATATGGGGCTCCTCAAGAACTACAAATTCTAATCATAGTGTTAAATTATTCTATAATATATTACCCTGTCTCTTTTTATCTTAAAATTGCACTTTTTTTCATCAGACCTGGTCCTCGTAGCTTAGAGGCTATAAACTCCTCCAGCTCCAAAGAAACTTCCCCTAAAGAAGAACCAAAGAAATTCACCTCTGCTTGTAGTTTTTGTTTTGCACACACTCCAAAATGCTAGGTATATAACTAGACTTAGAGAAAACTGTTAAACACTGCGTAATATCTTTACCCATTTTGGATTGCAAGCAACTCATCAAGACGTTGGCCTATATGTTTAACCACATAGTTATTTAAAAATTATTTTACCATATTTTTTACTTAGATCTACTTATTTAATACTTTTATAAAAACATTTTCATCAAATCTTCAATCTAAATGGATTATACTTCTTCCACTCGTTGATGGATTTATAGGTATAAAATTATGACATGGTACCGGATCCTACCGACATTTTATTTTGTACTAAAATAGCATTGCAGTGTATTTCATAGCAACACTTATAATGAGGTAATTGTTGTACCTCTGTAAAGTACAACCAGTTTTGAAAGTCATAAACACTCTACTCAAGAGATGTTTGAGGGCATTTCTAATATTGTACTGAATAATTTTTAAAACACTTTGTATATTTATTACGAAATAAACTAGGCAAATAGTGTTAGTACTGTATTTCGTACGACGTGTAAGAAACTCACGAACCTACTTCTCGATCTAGGCTGTAAGTATTCTAGTCAGACGCACGACATTTATATGAAAAAACATTAATAAAAATGTGATTCAAATGTATTTCATTCTAACTTCAAGATTTATAAAACACCTGTGCTTTGATTTCCTCAACAATCTGCAGAGGCAAATAATAAAATACAAACTAAAAATTGTCTGAAACCTTTTTTATCCCTACCAACTGGATAGATAAATATTAAATACATTACAGTTTCTATTGAATATTTTCACTAGATTTTAATTAGGCCATACTTTAGTACGACCCATATCTTGCTATTACATAAACAATATGGGAATTCAAAGCCACATATATTTTGATCATAAATAAACCTTTCTATTTATGAGTACTAGTAAAATAAAAACCGAGCATTTATATCAATTAAAACTGACTTGAAACTTCAAGCTCAAAAATATAGGCATACGCACAAAAGCCATTCATTTTGGAACTTCAATTGATTTGATATATTATGATTACCACACAACTTTAAAACAAATAATTTTACAAAAAAAAAAAAAAATACTCATCCTGGAAATCATAATGCTGGTTAATTCTAATGTTATACAACTATTTTAGCTCTCGTTAAAAGTTTTTTCCATTTTAAAAGCTTAAAAGTTTGATATTTTAAAAATAATTGCAATTTACTTGAGGGAGAGAGCTAATTTAATTGTATAAGTCAAATAATAAACTCATAATCCTACGAAGCGTAACGCACGATTTTCAGCTTCCGTTTAAGCAACTAAAATTAAAAACTATTTTTAATAACAATCTAATTCTATAAGAAATCAATAACTGTAACTTATATACCAAATATATTTAAAAACTATAGCGTTGTCATAGCTTAAAAATTTTAAAAGGTTTTATTAACATTATCAAATATAATCTATATCTATGAAAATGAATGTGTATGTATATATGTATGTAAGTATGTGTATGTTACAGACGCCTAAACCGCTGAACAGAAGTTGATGAAATTTGGATGATTTGTTCAAGATATTCCCAGGATTGTTCCTGTGAAGTTTGGTGTAGATCCATCCACAGGGCTCCGCCCCAGAAGCTTAGGATAGTTCAAAAACCGATGTATGTATTATAAAGTAATTTCCGTGCCGCGATACAACGGGGTTTTATTATTAAATGAAAATAATTAATTTCTCTAGTTACAAAACACAAACTCCTGAATAATTTATTCTTTATTATTATTTTTCTAACAATCGTACCCCACGTTGGTGTGCCAAATATAATGTTATTTCCGACACAATACAACTGGGTTTTACTATTTTATGAAGATATATTATTTCTATTTAATAACCAAAACCAAAAAACTACTCAGGAACAATTCATTAACATTTATTATCACAATTTCATCTCAACATTTAAACAATAAACACAAAACAAAAATTTACAACTTAACAAGTTTTAACAAAATATACTAACTCTTATTTTCTTTTAATTTTTTAGTTACAACATTTTAATACCCTTGGCTAGTTTAAAATCTCTTGATATCTCGGGGTTATAGCATGGGCTATATTTTTTTTAATTCTTAGGTTAATTAAATAAATTTTGAACAAACAATATTAAATTTTGAAATAAGTTTAATAAATATTTTCCTGATGGAAAAACTTAAATTTTGAATTTGCAAAAAGGCTAAACTATTTGAACTGGATTATTTCTTATTACTTACTATTAATTAACTACAAGATATCCTAATGTACAATTATAAACTTCTCTATTATCTTAAAAGTCCACTAAAGTTTATTTTTTTTATATAGCGCTAGGTACTTAACTTATCAAATAACGGCGAAAGGCTGCTTGCTCACACGTAGAATTCCGTTGTCTTTAAATTTCACTTTTCACACACTTAAATCCGTTTTAGTTCTTTCAAATTATATTTTCACTGTATTAACTCTTTCAATTTTCTTATTCCTGTTTAATCTGGCCAAGTTTACTCACAAAACTGTATAATTTAGACGAACTCTTTCCAAATAAATAGAATTTTGACTGGTCCTGGCAGGTCCGGTCTTGTAGCGTCACCCACGCTATCTCTCACTCTACTCTAACTACGCGTCCTTCGATTTTCTTTTAAAATGTTACAAATATGGCGGCTTTCTTCTCCAAAAAACACATGTTGCCTGTAATCTAGTTTGTTTTCTTTTTCTTCATTAGAATCGATTGTCACACTGACCTACTTTCTTGCTTTCACATCTGTGTTACAGCTGACATACCAACAAGTTTGTTTTCACCAGTTTTTATTTCGTTAAACTTTGGTTGAAACTTACTGTTTCAATTTTCCGATCCTTAACAAAGTTTCCAGTGTTTATTTTATTAATATTATTAGTGTGTGAAGTGTCTTTGTGTTTTACTTTTGTGATATTTCCGAATTGTGTGTGTTTTGAGTGGATTCAAAGAACATAACCTTTCAATTTTCTTTTGTTTACAAACGTGTTCACTTTCTCCTTCAAGTAATTACTTAGGCCCTATGTTACTACAGTTTACAAATTTGTTTACACATAACTATTATTAGATTATCTTATTTTAATTTATGTGTTAGGTTATTTGATATAACAAATTTCCTAATACATTTCCAGTTCAAAAACCTTGTTTACAATTCTATGCTTTTACCTAAATTTAGTTTTCATTTAACCTAACCAATCTTTTAATGAATTTCTTTTTTAAATTTTGAGTGAGCTATTTCTAATATATTCTTCCAATTCTTAAATAATATTATATAGCCCATTCTATAAATGTTATAGTATGTATGAATGTATGTATCTTATGGGCGTCTAAACAGCTGAACAGAAGTTAATGAAATTTGGAGAGATTTATTACCATATTCCCAGGACGGTTCATGTAATGTTTGGTTCAGATCCATACACAGGGCTCCGCCCCGGAGGCTTAGGATGGTTCAAAAACTGATGTATGTATGTGATGGATGACTGTGATCTATGTATCTTATGGGCGCCTAAGCCGCTCAACATAAGTTAATGAAATTCGGAGGGATTCCCAGGACGCTTCGTTTTAAGGTTGGTGTATATCCAGCCAAAAGGCTCCGCCCCCAAAGGTTTAGGATGGTTCAAAAACCGATGTATGTATGTATGTATGTATATGTCTTATGGACGTCTATCCCGCTAAACAGAAGTCAATATAATTTGGAGGGATTGTTTAACTTATTCCCAAGATGATTCGTGTGACGTTTGGTGTAGATCCATCCACAGTGCTCCACTCCAGAGGCCTGGGATGGTTCAAAAACCGTTGTATATATGTCTGTGTGTTGTATGTATCTTATTGACGCTTAAACCGCTGAATACGAGTTAATAAAATTTTAAGGGGGTTGATTATCATACTCCCAGAACGGTCCTTGTGAAGTTTGGTGTAGATCCATCCACAGGGCTCCGCCATACAGGCTTGGAATTGTTCAAAAACTAATGTATGTATACATGTGTGTATGTAATGTCTTATGAACGCTTAAACCGCTGAACAGAAGTTAATGAAATTTGGAAGGATTGTTAGGGATATTTGCAGGGTGGTTCATGTGAGGTTTGGTGTAAATCCATCCATAGGGCTCCGCCCCAGAGGCTTAGGATGGTTCAGTGTACAGCCTTCCATAAGTCTAATGTTGAAATATATATCTATACTAGCGTTACTTAAATTAATTTTAAAAATTTATAAACAATATGTAAGAATAAAAACACATTATTAATTATTTTAAACTGTTTATAATTGCTAAATTCTATGTACAATTATTGGTATCACACTTATTGATATTAAAAGTAGGATCTCCGATAATATTCTTGCGACATTTTGATCAACCAAAGCTGTGCAACGGTACCAGAATAACCACAACAAAAACTGACACCCAAGTTGATCTGGGCAGAAATCAAATCAAAGATGGCAAGTTCAAAGGAGGTCTTAATTCCATAAATACCGATGATTTCATCAGATCTACCTATTGATCTCAAACGACTACAATTTCCTCTGTGACTTGCATTCGCAATAACCATCAACAAGGCACAAAGACAATCCTTGGCCACTGTTGGATTACACTTGGAACATTCAACCTTTTACCACGGATAATTTAAATAAGTTCTCACGGGTTGGGACACCTACAAATTATTTGTTTATACGCCTAGTGAAATGAAGAAAAACATTGTCTATCCTCTAGCATTGCAGTAAATGAAATATAATTATTTAGATGTTTGATTTGCTTTTCTTATTGCAAAAATTATGATTTCGGACTTCCGTTGGGTAACGCTAGTAAGTTATATGTCAACAAATTTAAACTTATATAACCACAATTCTTTAAAAGCATGTTGTAATATTCTTAACATTATAAAAACATTCATTATTTCAGTCATTCTTTTTAGACTGAAATTTTGGTTAATTGTTAGACAACACGATTTTTAAAATTACTTTTAACTATATTTTCCATACAGGTGAACGTTCGTGAGTACTAGTAACGAAATTCAGTACTTAATTTTATCTCAACACTTAAAGATTGTGAAATTCTGTTAAAGTAAAAATTATATAAACTGGTAATTAAAACAATAATTTTTCGTCCTTAAATTCTTTTAAATATCCAGGAACAGAAGTATTTTTTTTTATTTTAACGATACTACTTCAACTCAATCATTATTTCCTTATAACGACTAATAGACAAACGTCTTCAATAATAATTTATTTTAATTCTTCAAGTAATTACCACATGACTTGTAAACAGTTGTAAACAGTACATACTTACTGTTTATAAGTTTCCCCAGTTAATGTAGCTAGACAATACGAATTTACGGTTTATTTAATTGAGAGATCTTAGTTAAAAGCTCAATAAATATTAAAAAAAAGGTTTTACTCTTAGATGAGTATTAAATATCCAATGACAGCCACTTAGATAACAAACCAATGATTAGCGATGTAAAATGCGGCGGCTTGTCTGCCGGGACTTTAGCCGTACTGAATGAATCTATCTTCCCTTCTGTTGTGGCGTAAATATTATCTTTATAGACATTAGAACTATTTGTCTTACCTAATATGGCACGAGGTGAGACGTCACGCACCGCAGGCCTACGCATTGCAGCATTACCTACTACTACTATTACTACAGGTCTTGCAGCTGCCTACTGACTGTCGTACCGTTTACAGTTTCCTAACAAAAATGTTTTGCCATTCGTACGAGTAATTAACAGGTAAATTAAACTTGCCTACCCTGTATATCGAATATTTTTGTGATCGGTAGTTGTATTGATAAGCTTCTGAGGAAACATCAACCTCTCCACCAAGTCGGAGGTCACTCTTCTTGGAAAAGAGGCTCCCACAAATATAGATTTCATTAATCTGTGGTACGGTGAAACCCATAAGACATATATACATTATTTACAAAAGTTTATTACAGTATTTACATAAATATACGCCTATCATATTCAACTATTTTGAGACGATTTTAGTTCTGAAAAATTCTATTGCTGCACAGATGATAATTACTTTTGCTTGTATTAGTATCAATAAAGCTTAATAAAGATTTCCGCAACTGATATCAAACCTCCAATTACAAATTCATTAAAAATCTTTAATCACCAATTTCGGAAATTGGAATGAATGGATCCCAGCACCTTTGGGCTTGCAGTGCTTCTAAATGTTTATTTGGAAAGTTTTACTCTTATAACGTTACCCGTTTCCTCATCAACGGCCTCAGAACATATATTGAAATCGCCTTCAGTGAAATGCAGTCCCGCCCGTAAGTGTGTTGTGTGTTAGGGGATGGTATTGGGGTAGATGTTAGGTTGCCCCGGGGGGTGGGTTTGGGGTTGAGGGTAGATTTGGAAATGTTTTTGGAAAAATGTGTGTTGTGTGTTAGGGGATGGTATTGGGGTAGATGTGGAGTTGCCCCGGGGGGTGGGTTGATTTTGTAAGATGGCGTCGCTTAATCGTGGGGTATGTAAACTTAGCTGTTCAAACGTAAGTCAGTCAGATGCCAACTAACCTAACCCAAATTGGTTGATGGGGTAGGTGTGTGGGTGAGTTTTGGGGAGGTCTATACGTGGATGTGCCCCTGAGGGGGGGGGGGTTGTGTTCGATCAGGGGCGGATGTTGTGCAAGATGGCATTGTCCATTGTCGGGCAGCTGTTGGATTGTGTGTATGGGGTGTGTTTGGGGTGGCTGTAGGGTCGGGGTCGCCCTGGGTTTGTGGCAAAGTCTAATAAAAAAAAAGATACATCATAGAAATTAAATAGTGTCAAGAAAATAATAATATATATAAACTCACCAAAAATGATCCTATGTAGTGAAAACAAAACACTTGATTATTATACACAGCCGTCTTTAACGAAACTAATCAGCTAAATACAATAATAAGTCATCGAGTCCATCCGTGGTGAGTATATCCTCTGTCCGGTGAAGTATATCCGATCTCTCCAGGGAGCGATTCTGTATCCACTGTAGACGGCCGGGAAGCTGTATCTTGTGATGAGGGTGCTTGGGGAGTCTGCGATGAGGTTGTAGGTGTTTGAGAAGCAAAGGGTGTAGGTGCTGCTGGTAGTGGTATAATGAAAAGCCTGCGTCTTGTACCATTATGCGGTGGTTGTTGAGCTGGTATAATGATCTGATAATCTACACGTAATTCAATCGTGCCTCCAACGTAATGCTCCTCCAGCTGTTGTTGAATGTCGCTAGAAAACAAGAGCGAAACAATGTAGCAACAAAAACAAATGATATACAATAATAATATTTTGCGATAATGATTATTACACTTACCCCCTAAGTCTTTTCATTAGGCTGTCCAAGCTTGTGTTAATCACACTCCACCCCTCGATATCTGGTCTGCACATGGTGTATAGGTTGTATGAAAACGCTGTAGCGATTACACGTACACAATCGCCGAGTTAAAATTGTATGAAAATTAAATGCAATTGCCTGTCCTCGCTAACACTCGCTAACAAGCCAACACGATAGTAGTATCTGAAAAATAAATTCTAGGAGAAACCAAACCAATACGATAGCAGTATCTGAAAAGGAAATCCTTCGGTCTGTGGGATCGAGGTCAACAGCTGTCGATAGGGAATCAGAAATACACTTTCTGTGATAAATTACCATATGGGCGATAGTATCTATCTACAAACCACCGACCCACTCTATCATATTATGTAGAAAAAGATTGCTTGCAATCACACAAGGCCACATCCTGTCTTGATTATATTAAAATGATATTACATAAAAGTAACGCACAATACAAATATTAATTCCTAAAGATACCAGTGGTCAGTCGTAAGTGTTATTGTAAAGTTAAAAGTTCAAACGATTTGTCAGTGCTTAGTAAAAAATCATGTATAGTGTATTAGATTTAAGTTATTTAGGGTGTTGTGACAATATTGTAGTGCGTAGATGTAAGGTACATATAGTTTATAGTAGGTATATATATTTAGGCTTAATATTGGTAGCTTTAAGATATTTATTATTTAGTGTTTTAGCTAGGTTTAGTAATTTCTTTATGAACATGAATCAAATAAATGTAATATTTCAGTTTATAAGATCCGGTGAATGCGTAGATTTAGATATGTTTAACAAAAAATTAACTGGGTATTATAAATTGAAAAAATGCGAAATATTTGATAGATGTTTATTTTGTCATAAATATAAATTTCAGAAAAGATATATTAATAACAAACAAACTAAATCTACAGAAAATTCAGAATTATATTATAATTATATAAATTCCAAGTAAGGGAAAGGGGATATTAAAAAAAACAACTTCTAGAAAATTGGGAGTATATAGTACATACCATTATTGTACTGGTTGTTTATGAGTTGAGGTTGGAATATTCAAACATTTTCAAAATGTACAACTTACAACACCATCACTATAATATGAAATTATTAAACGTTGTAAGGCCGTTTATAAAAAATATATCGAAAACCCATTTCTATCACATGTATCTATTTAATTATATTCTATACAGTGATCTCGATGGTATGTTCGCTGATATAGAATATAATAAGGATATTGTAATAGAAAGGTATCATTTATTTTTTAGAAAATTCTGTAAATTCAATGAATATTCTAATCTGTCCTTTGACCTAGCCCCCCCAAACTGGTCTTGGGACAACAATGATATTGAATCGGACGAGTATGGAATACCCTATATATTAGATGGAAAACATTTTAATAATAATATTACACATTATGATCTGAAGTTGACAACCCCCCAAGAAAGAATGGCTATACAGAATACATATTCGGTATTGGGTAACGTTAGACTTTCAGAATATTAATGCACCATATTAATATTAAGAATGTTATCATTATATTTATGACAAACCTAAAAATGAATCAGTCATTTGAGAAACAGCACATCTCCGAATAGTTTCCAAATTTTTAACATGTTTGTACAGAGGAGTGGCAAAGCTAATTGTACTAATGTATATATTTTATCTATCAAATTTACATATTAAAAAACTATTCGGAGATGTGTTGTTTCTCAAATGAACGATTCAAATTATATCTATCGTAGATTATCTAAATTGTATTATAGAACTCTAATTAACCCCCATATAGAGTTTGAATAAATTTAAAGTAAATCATTATTAGATTTTAACAGATATTTCATAGTTTAAAATGAGAAAGCTAAGCCATTAGCGGGGATAAGGGGTTTTAGTATATACATGGAAAGGAGAGAAAACCTCAAATTACACTTGCATCTGCCACCGTCGACAATCGAGGAGACGTGAAGAGGAAATGCCCTGTACCGAAAACCGCCTGAAGTTACCGGCAGATTGTTAACGGAGTTGACACTAGAGCCAATGTAGTAATTAGACGGCGCTACTAAATTAAAACCTGTTATTAATGAACAGTGCAACAAAAACTAAAATGAACCTCAAAATTTTAAATTCAAACTATATATAATGGAACAGTGAAAATGTTAAATACGGCGGTGCTAGTAAATAACAACAAAAGGTCAAATTTATCCGAATTTTGAAGCATGGACTTTCTACCATTACAACAGAACATATTTGGCTATGGAGACAACAGATTGTGGAAAGGATATGAGTAAATCTACATGAACATAGGAGTGACTCTGAGTGCCCGGTCAGATGATAATGTCTCTCTTTTTCATTTTATATAAAATCATATATGGAAAAACTCTTGAGGGAAAGTTGTCAGTCTAGTAGTTTAAATTCAAATAAATCTTCTTCATAGAAGTAAAGAATATATATGCAATGGCTTAGTTTATAGTGTAACTTAGAGGGGTAGTGGAAAATACGTGTGTAATATACTAAATATTTAAATAGAGAAAATCTGATAACTGAAATAAAATATAAAATTATGAATATCATTTGTATAGTCTAAAAGGGTTACATGGCTGTTGACTATAACTAATGTTTTGTAAAAGTATGTTAATTAGTTAAACTGAGAAAATCTTATGATTGAAATAAAATATAAAATTATGAATAACAACTGTTTAGTCTATAGGGTTACAGGGCTGTTGATTATAACTAATGTTTTGTAAAAATACTAATTATTTAAATAGAAAAAATCTGATAATTGAATTAAAATATAAATTATGAATAACAAATGTTTAGTAGGGTTACATAGCTATTGAGCATAACTAATGTTTTGTAAAATATGTTAACTAGATTAAGGGGTAAATTCCTATTTCATACGACAAGTGTCTTCATGTTGATAATTGTTTTTGACAGGATATAAAATGTATAATTATTATGAGAGAATGTAAAATGTTTACAAATGTCACTTATGTGTTATAAAGTATCAAATATTGAATTAAAAAGTAGATATAAAACAAAGTAAGGGCAGTTTTGGTATATATAAAGTTTTGTAATTTTGATTTTAAACATTAAAAGATTAAAGAGAACCTAGATAAATTTGCCATCTGAAACTAATAATTAATGATTAATGATAAATTTTCTCAGAACTTATAATATAAAGAAAAATAGACAAAAAGAAAGATTCAAATAAAAGATCTATTGGCTACAGACTATAGTATTATATAATTTATTAGCCTTGTACAATAATGGCGTCGCTTAGCCCTGTTTCCTCTCATGTGTGTGTGATGTCGTATCCGTTTATATTATCCGCTGACTCCTTGCTCTGTCCCCGGCAGTGTGGTAATCCCTACCAGCCTTAGACTTGTAGAGGGGGATGATGATGGATTCAACCCCTACACAGAGAACAATATAAGCACGAGCAACAAACAACACAGACATAGTCTACAGACAACACCATGGTCGGTGTTTACTACTGGACAGATACTCTCACAATTGAGAAAAAGCGTTCCCCAAACTAACGTCGTATCAATGTAGATTACGCTCGTTTCGTACTTGGACAGGGTTGTCAAATGATACTGTTAACCCGATGCGTCTCAGTGAGGCGGGACTTTTTTACACCGGTCAAGAAGATCAAACCTTGTGCTTTACATGCGCTGGGGGTCTAAAAGGTTGGTTACCGAATGATGATCCGTTAGAGGAACACGCAAAGTGGTATACCTAGATGTAAATATGTAGAGGCTGTTGAAATCTAAACGGGCACAGATGGAGGCCGGCTGTACGTCCGACGACGACGAAGACGCAGACGATGATGTAAACATTCAATCTCAGGATGGACGTACGTTATGCAAGATTTGCTGTATTGATGAAATACAGGATGCCCTTCTACCATGCAGACATGTGTTTGCCTGTCAATGGTGTGCCTTAAACCTTCAAGAGTGTAGCGTTTGTAGAGTGCCGACTTCCAGCTCGTTAACAGTTTATCTTTCGTAGTCTTCACCATCCTGTTACTAATTAGTTAAGCCTAATAAAATGTAACTATTATTTTTATTGTTCAATAAAAAAAGTTTATGTGATACATGTGCTAGTATATATTTTAATAATAAACAATTATTGCAAGCATTTGGATGTGATAGCAGTGTTTCTTTATTTTAAACAACTCGGGATGACGCATAAGGTAATAAGTAATAGCAGTATTTGATAATAGAGACGTATATTTACAATAATAATATGATGTGAACATTAAACATAATTAAACATTCAATTTCTTCCTCTTCAATGTTAAATTTCTTAAATCTAATTATAAATAATCTACTATTACTTTATATCCAATACTACCACAATTTTACAAATGTTATATGACTGACGGGAATTCGTCCTCCCCGAGACAAATTAATAGAAATTTGGGCAATTTATATAATAATTCTGTATCTCTAAAATAGGTTTCACCAGTTTAACACTATCTCTTAATATTAGACATTTTTCTGTAAACTGTAAAAATTCTCTATTTCTGGCGCAATTTCGTCTGTGAGCTAAATTTAATTTATAAAGGTCCAATATATATTCACAAAAGCATGTAAATTTATATCTCTGGTCTATTGCCATTTTTAGTGTCGTATTTCTAAAACAATATAAACTCTCGTTAAAAGCTATTAAAAATTAATTAGGACAAAACACACTCATAGTGATGTCATCATGATAATCCTTTGATAACCAAAAGGTATGGCCTCTTATGTATAATATATGCTCACTCGAAAAGTTTACATCCAAAAATATTTTTTTATATTCTTTTCCTACATTATAGGCAAATTTCCTAAAAGTTTGAACAGTTTTCTTATACACATATAAAGGATTATAGGTATAAAAAATATTTAAATAAGTAAAAATACTAATGTAATTATCATCTAAATAACTTATAATCTTGTCGCTAATTAGCGGGTTGGTGAAGCATTCAACTGTTACCATGGTGTATCTGGAAATTAATAAAAAGGTTATTGCAATAATGTTAGCGTCTGAATATCTAAATTTTGTTCACACAAATATCCCCCGAAGGGAAAAGGAGAAGCCCCACCCCGCTTCTCCTCGTGGCATCCACCCTTAAACCAAAATGATGCCTCCGTATCACCGACCGTCCTGCTTCACAAGTACATTCACCTTACGGACCTGTTACGGCCTCTCCAGAGGGGATACATACTCCTTACGAACTGATTAGAGCTACGCCAGTGGGCATTCCTCCTACACATTCATACTACCCGTCAAGCAGGAGGGTACAGTCTAGGATTTACTTATAGAAAACAATACAATGTGAAAAATTAACATTCGCTAGTACATAGCTATTCATTATGTTCACTCATTCGTCGAATTTTGTAGCCATTAGGTAGTAATCGTTGTGCAGTCACCTGTTAATCTGAATATTTATAGAAAACAATACAGTGCGAAAAATCAACATTCGCCAGTACATAGCTATTAATTTTGTTCCCTCATGCGTGGAATTTTGTAACCATAAGGTAGTAATCGTTATGCAGTATTCCTTTTAGCAATTGTTAATCTGAATATTTATAGAAAACAATACAGTGTGATATATTAACATTCGATAGTAAATAGCTAATTATTTTGTTCACTCATGAGTGGAATTTTGTAACCATAAGGTAGTGTGTCGTAATTGTCGTGCATTTTTCTTTTAGCCCCTGTTACCCTGAAAATTTTATTTTCAGAAATTGTAATGACGTCACGATCTTTTGTGCGGCGGATCCGATCATTAGTAACTACGTCCGGATCGCTACCCTCCAAAACCATTCGTTTCATTGACTCAAAATTGACCGAGGCGGAAGTACTGAGATTTAGGGTCAACCCGTTGACTTTGCACACTGTCACGTGTTCGTTTTTATTTGTAGATCATACTTTATAGCCGTAGATTTTAGGGCCGCCTGAAACGAATTCGGTAATATAAGACCCCGGATCGTATTCTAAGAGTTCGTCAGTCATCTGGCCTAAATAGTCTCCGGTCACGACTCTTGACAAGCCCTCCCTATAACGTACTTGGCCTTGTCCTCTTCGGTCTGACACCAGCCGGGATAACCTGACGCCACCTGTTTCATTTTAAAAAAATTATTAATAAACTCTTTAAATAACCCATCGTCCCCTGAAGCCATTTCGTACTGCCACATTTCGTGCATTTCTACAATGACATATCCCTTCTCTACAGCCTTACGTATCTCGTCCATGGTCCATGTGCTTGTCAGAGCACGCTCGTCCAACGTATGGCCGCATTCGTCAGGATTCAGAGTTTCGCTACAAGTCCAACAGAGTACAAACATCAATTTATTATTCATCTTTACTGGCAAAACAGGGTGGTAGAGCGCTCTGGGCGGCAGTATTGTACACTTGAGCAACCCATCAGCGCTCATTTACAATTTCCTACACTCGTCGTTACCGACGGCTATTTTAGGGTGTCCGATCTGGTATTTTCCGTACTTGCATACCCAAGGATAGAGCGAACATATGTCTGCGTACTGGATTGTTTCGTCCTCTTTAGCGGCGCAGTAAGTCTTTATATTACCCGTCCTGCCGCCGAAGAAAGCGTCGCGCGGGTTAAGGGGCACAGTGTTGAGGATGGGATGGGTGTCGAGGTAATCTAAATCTGCTGCCTATGGGATGGGTAAATCTGAGGGATGGGTGTCTTTTTTTCTGCTGCCTAAATACACACTCCCACATCTCGACGACCTCATAGCCGGCCCTAGAGAGTTTAGCGTTTTTAGCTTTTGTCCTTTCGAAGCGGGCATTGTGCGTGTCCGCCGGATCATCCTCCAGGGCATCGTCAAGTCCGTTGGCGAAGCACCTGGGACAGCCGTGGAACCAACAGCCTTAGAATTCATACATAGTGTTCATCTCGAGGCACAGTCCGTTGACCTTTAGACCGTCGACTTTCATCTCGCGGCCGTTACCTGCATGAGATATTCGCAAGTTGCCCTCTGTTTCGGGCCACAGCAACCATTGCAGAGCGATAAACGATTGTTTATCTACCAGACGGTAACCGGCTTTCGGAACTATGGCTATGCTGTTCGGTTTCAGAAAGTTTCTTCTGAAACTAGCCAAGTTACATGTGCTAGCGATGGTTACAACCTCTAGAAATGGATCAATGTTACATTCTTGTAGGAAACAGGTCCTGAATTTCAAACACGCCTGTGCCAAGATCTCTACGTCCGATAGGCAGTATTCGAATATTGCCTTTTGGAAATCAAACACGTACTCGCCGCGCACCTGTTCGTCATACCATTTTGAAAACTCTTCGTGATTCTTGTCAAACATAGAATCGGGGCAATAGTACTCTTTGGCGGGGATAGGGCCTACATAATTTCCATTGGCCAACGTGTTGAACAGGTGCGGAAAATAACCCTTTTTCTTTTCCGGAGGCAGATCGAAGGCTTTGAGGACGTTAGACAGGGCCATAGGCATGTAGTTGAGAGAGTCGATAAATTTAACGTTATCAAGTTCCATGAGGATGACCTTGGTACCGCGCGTAATCAGTTCAGGAGTAAATTGAGTCTCTTCTAACACGTACTTTAGGATAAACTGGAAATCAAAGGCCTGGCCGTTGTGAGCAATTACTATCACTTTTTTGTACGCCTTTCGCACTTCCATAAGGTACGCCATGAACTTGTTGATGGGGTCCTCTCTGAACACACGAGTTCTATCCATGCACTGTCGGCAGACGCCGCCGTTCATACACTTCCAACAGTATTGCTGGGGCACACACAAATTGACACGATGCACACGAGCGTCATTAATAACTTCGTTTTGTCGAGTTTCAAGATCAAAGAAGACGAAAAGAAAGTTATTTGCTAGAGAGCGACGATAATCAATTCTCCTGTAGCACAGAAGGCCTGCTGGCATGTAATCCTTACACACTTTACAGTAGCTCTCGTCGTGTGGGGATTTTCTTAGTTTCGTTAGAACGTATCTATTACAGTCTGGACACTTTCTTATCGCCCTGCATACACTTTTGATGTGCGCCGTAAAACACGCTCGATTTTGAAATTGTCTATTGCAGTCGCCGCACAGGATGCCCTCGTTTTCAAGTAAACACGGCGGGGACCTTTTACAAGAGTTGTATCGGGCGGAGCAATGATGATACATGCAATCGTTGTAAGGAACGTGGCACGATTCACAATAGTAACCACATGCTGTCATACAACCAATAGCAGTGATTTCATGGAACGGAGTCATTCCGTGTTTAGTGGGCTATCTCAGATCACTACTTACAACCAGTGAGCAGTGATTTCATGGAACGGAGTGGTTCCTTGTGTAGTTCCTATCTCATATCATTACTTATAACCAGTGTGCAGTGATTTTATGGAACAGAGTGATTCCTTGTTTAGTGGGCTATCACAGATCACTACTTACAACCAATAGCAGTGATTTCATGGAACGGAATGGTTCTTTGTTTAGTGGGCTATCTCAGAACATAACTTATAACCATTACATCAGAAACATAGTAAAAGAAACATGCATGTGTGACTGGATGTTGTTATGTTGTTTGAAACTACTCTCTCTTAAATTCAAACTTGTTTTTTAAGATCCCTTATCTCTCTACTTAGAGCGCTCACCTGGCCAACAAGGACAACATTAAAATATCAAAAGGTTTGACAATTATTTTTCAAATTGTATTTAGTGTTTAAGGGTGTACACAGTTATATTAAATTTCTCATAATTTTTTCTTGTTTTAGGTAGATCATACTTCTTTATCAAATATGAGTAGTCTTCTATAAATATAGTTAGTTCTCTGTTGCTAAAGTAACAGCTTTTAACATTTAGTTCTCTGGCCTGGATTAAGAAAGTTGGCGAGAAAAGAAAAGAAGAGGTGAAGAAGCTTGAAAGGGCAATGTGGGAGGTTATAGCTAGAAGTAAGATGTCGAAAGAGCTGCAGTGGGAGATTTCCAGAATATGGGGGATTTAGGGACTATTATAGGGCCTTTGGTTAGAGAAGAGAGCCAGAGAGTGCTTGAAAATTTGGAGAGTGAAAAATTTCCTGTGTATATATATATATATATATATATATATATATATATATATATATATATATATATATTTATTATATATTATATGAGAATTTTCATATATATTTCTCTCAATATTATCAGATGGTTTTAAATCTTGACTCTTCTGTAGTTTTATTGACATTATAATATAAAACAAAAACTAAAAATTGTATTGATTGATTCCATCTTCCTGTGAGCTACTAGTTTTTAGCTAAAAACACTTGTTAATATATTACACTTGCCTACAGTAGCGCTTACTTTTATAATTGTTGAGGATGGGCATTTCGAGAGATGTTTCTTAAAGTCAACTCAGAACTTACTCTTATAATTGTTGAGGACAACTGTTTCGGGAGATCTATCCCATTGTCAACTCAGACCGTAACTCCGAGTGACAATAAAACCGGAATGATTTATAACTAAATTTATTATGTCTATGACACTTGAGGTTCTACTTACTAAAATTTATCTATTTTTTTTCTTATGTAATAATATTTAAAACGAACAGGGATTTTTTTCAATATTTTTTATTTTATAGTTTCTTTAAATTAAATTATCACTTACAAAATATCTAGAAACCCCATGTATATGCTACCTAGATTTAACTAACTGTGATACTTAAACATATCCTCTATTGTTATTTATTTTAATTTATTTTATTTTTTGCCTTTTCTATTTTTATCCCTTACTGAAATATATGCTTTGTTATTGTTGTACTTTTAAGCTGATTAGCCACGAGTTTTAACATCTTTTTAAGTATAGGAAAGGATTTATGGAGAAATATTTCACATATTCTGACTTGTGCACCTGGAGTTGACTTTTTAAGTATTATGGTCTTTAAGAGGTGTCTACTCACATACAATGAAGTTCAAAAACACAATATATAGTCAATCCTAACAATAAACAAACAAAAACTATTTTTAATAAACTTCATCCAGAACAATAGGACAAAAATGGTTGTACAGCATTAATATTTTCACAAAAAACTACTAAATACTGTACAAACTTTATTCACTGAAAAATAAGTGTATTAGATATTTATAAATTTTAGAAAATAAAAGCCAAAGAGCATTTAAATTATGTACTTTGTCAAATCAAACCCTGAAATAAAAAAATAAAATGTCTATAAATCAGCTGATATGAAATAAAGCTGATCAAATTGACTTCTAGGTGAAGTGTAAAGAAAATGCTGGGTTTTTGAACCATTGACAAATATATTAACTGCAATATTTTGGACTTAGCTCCTACAAAAACCTTAATAGAGAATAGACTGATATCTACTTTTCCACTAATTTATATTTCTTCACTAAAATACTTGTAAATATTTTACGATTTGCCCATAAACCCATAGCATTTACTTATATTTGTTGAGGACGGCTGTTTCGGAAATGTGTCCCATTGTCAAATCACACCGTTAATGAGTTACGGTTTGAGTTGCCAATGGGATACATCTCCTGAAACGGCAGTTCTCAACAAATACAAGTAAGTACTACTATAGTCAAGTTGTAAAATATTTACAAGTGTTTTAGTGAAAACTAGTAGCTTACGTGAAGATGGCATCAACTAATATTATTTTTTTTAATTGCCCAGTACCTAAACGTAAGTATATAGGATGTAGATGAAGTTTCAACTTTAGAACTGGTAGTGCATATACTGGAGCAAGCATTATATTATGTAATAACCAATTTCTATTCCAGTTAACAAAAACAAACAAAAATAGAAAAGTAAAAGTTGTGTATATAAAAATAAAAATATAAGTGTACAAAATATAAAATATTAAGTTTATGATAATTAAGTAAAGCAAAAATTTACTGGACTTGCTGAGATTTTACAATGACAGAGAAACTGCTGGAGAAGGATTGAGAGCCAGTTTGTCAGGTTGGTGGCTAACAGGAGCTGTTGGACTATCAGATATATCAATGGTTTCAGGAGCTCTAGGACTATCAGCTTTAGGAACATCAGGTGGTATTCCAAACTCAGTAAGAAAATGTCCTGTACGAGTAACTCGTTGTAAAGGAGTTGTTATAGTGTGACTTCCTCCACAGTATCGGTTGCAGATATGTAATGCCGAGCTGGTAAACATTATTTATATAAAATTAAGTGAGGAATTTTCGACATTCTTAATATAATCATTTTTCTTACCGTTAGGCAAATTCGTATAAATTTGAATATCCTCTTCTACCTACCCTAATATTAAAATAATAATGTTAGAAAAGGCAGAAGAGGACACTCAAATGTATAAAGGTGTTTTTCTTACATAATCTAAAGTTTGACAAACTGTGTTCGAATTAATACAATTTCATTAACATAAAGTTTTCTTGTTTTACTATTTGTTAATTAATTAACAGAGTAATACTGGTTACAGATTCTGAATAGTGATATAAAAATGCATGTTTGGTACAGGTTTTAAAATCATTATAGCTTGGTTTTCTGTCAAACTACTGCCCATAACCTATTGTTCATGATATATGGTGCATACTCTACTGCACAAGGCTCTTGCTATTTCGGGCAGTGTTACGCATCCACTCAGATAGTGCAATCATTTCCCTTTCCTCTCCATTTTGGCTCATTCTTGCACGTTCTTTCATCCGTTTGGATCTACCAACTCATTCTTCAATAAATGTGTGATCTATCTAAACTTAAAGAATTATTTATTATTATCAAATTTACCTAATAATTAAAGTCACATTTCTTATTATTTGGGCATTAAATATTATTCAAAAAGTGTTTAGCATGGGGTAAACTACCTAGTGACATTTTTTTTGTTTTTCTTTTAGCGAACATTTTTAAATTACTCTATTTAAAGTGTA
The DNA here is from genome assembly GCA_036971475.1 of Prosapia bicincta. Classification (NCBI taxonomy): domain Eukaryota; kingdom Metazoa; phylum Arthropoda; class Insecta; order Hemiptera; family Cercopidae; genus Prosapia; species Prosapia bicincta. The sequence goes on along the minus strand of JBAIZL010000001.1, from coordinate 59,071,689 downwards.
TAGTTCTAGTATTGTTCACACCCTACACCGCCATCTACATCTTTGAAGAACATTTTATTGTAAGTTAGTGTTTTAGAAATTTGTCTTTGTCCATAACCTCTTTGTTAAATCATAAACTCAAGGTTAATCACAAATTTTCCTTTAAATTTATCTATGTGGTCCTCCGAAGTTATTAATTTTTACTTTTTCTTATCAAATGTAAGGGATGAATGCTACATTTTGTTCTCCGGGCCAGAAGCTTTAAAGCATTAAAATTGGAGCCACCTATTTCTACAGCTCTCACTCAATCTTCTATTTTTTGTCAATTTTCTATTTTTTTGTCAAATTTCTATTTAACTATAACAACCACTTTTGATCAATGTGAGGCAAGGATTAATCCATTAATTCTTGACCTCAAACAAATTTCTGGTTTTATCGATGATGACTCTGTCCCCAAAGCTGTGACCAAAAAGGTCCACAGCATCTAAGAGCAGATGCAAAATGTTGCCTTGGCAGATAGTAAAACTCGACAGAGTAATCAAGTTTAAAAAAAAATATAACAAGATCTTTTACCCACTAATTTTGAAATGTTCAAAATTAATTATAAAGGAAACTAAAACTTTACAGTTACCAACTGGTTTGCCTTTATTAACCTACCTCACTTCTCTGTTCAGTCAAATTCTGGGCCAACTTCAATGAATTATACGACTCTTTGATACATAACAATATTGACTTGAATGACATCCATAAATTTCACTGCCTTCGAGATGCGATAAACGGTGATGTATCAGATATTGTCTTAGGGCTACCTGTCATGCCCAACAACTACAAAAATACTTATGAAGCTTTACAAAGGCATTATGCCAATCCTCATTGGCTGGCAGATTATTACTTCAAACAAATTTGAAACTTCCCCGTCATGAAGGAGCTACTCATGGTGAACTCAATAGGTATCTATCAACACATTCTAATGCAACCAGTGCCTTTAAGAGACTGAACTTGCCAGATCGCAGAATTTTTGCTCATTCAACTATTTATTTCTGAGAAGCAATCTAGACCTTCCAATTTGCCTCAGTTTTGAAACCAAGCTAACAATTGCTGACAATTGCTTTTTTGACCTCTAAAATAAGTTTGTCACCTAACAGGCAAGGGCTCTTGCATACTCCATCGACTCATTCTAACACTAGTCAATCATGACCAGGGGTACTTTTAACTCAATACCTGGTACTAATGTTACTAAGAGCTCACTAGCAGGTAAAACAGCACCAACGCTATTTCATCTGTTTGTGTGGACATTTTCAATCTAAATTTGCTTTGGCTAAATCATGCCACCATTGTAAACAGAAACATAATACACTGCTACATAAAAAAAATTGCTCCTTCTCAATCCCTATGACATTTTCTATCCCGACGGCACTCAAGCCTAAAAACTGCTCGACCTCTTACTCAACCTCTCTTGACTACTGGACAAATTCATTCTGGATCACCTCAAAATGGGCAATCTCTTTACACTAGAAATTCTCTTAAAGAGTCATCTTTTTGTATTAAAAACTATCTCGCTGGGCCACCTCACACTGAATGCACTGATTCTTGGCCATCTCTCTACTCTGGAAACTCTCTTACTTTGCCACATCTTCACACTGGAAATTCTTTTGCTGGGCAACCACAAACTAGACAAGTTCAAATCTCTGCCTCAGCTAAGAAAGTCATTGAGTCATCAGCCTTACAAGCCATGAAATCTAATCGTTCCTTACATGGTGTCATCTTGGAACACTTTTCTTTTAAAATTTTTTCTTAATCATCTCTCCTCCCCATAAACAACCTCAAAATTTTCTTTGGCCTATTCATTACAAGCCAGGTCTTTTCAGGGTGAGCGGCAGGTTTTACCACTCTGCTTTCATCCATGGTACTAACCATTCTCTTGTTCTATCCAAGAAGTACCATCACTTCAACCTTGGAAGTGACTACTTTCATCACTCTGGGCCTTGTTCTACTCATGCTCAAGACATACTGCATTGCCTCTATTTGTACTCTTCTTCAACAATGCTTCCTTTATAGCAACATTTACAACTCATCTCTACTCTCCATGGTATCTCCATTCTCTCTGGTATGGGAGAATGATAGTTTTTCCTTCTTATCCTTCTCTTTTTTAACCAATGTATAAAACCTAATAGTTTTTGTTGGGCATTGTGTTTGGTACTGGTTTTAAATCCTTATAACTTGGTTTTCTGTCAAACTACTGTGCATAACCTATTGCTTGCGATCTGCTGTGCAAGGCCATTTATAGGCAATGATACACATTCATTCAGATAAGGCAGTCCCTTCTCTTCTCTTATAACACTTTCTTTGGCATTTTTGGCTCATTCTCAAACGTTGTTTCATTCGTTTGGATCTACTAACTCATACTTCAATAAGTGTTGTGATCTATCTAAAATTAAAGAATTATTTATTATTATCAAATTTACCTAATTATTAAAGTTACATTTCTCATTATTTGGACATGAAACCTTATTGAACAGGGGCTTAGCACATGGTAAACTAGTTAGTGAAACTTATGTGTTATTCTTTTAGTGAACATTTTCAAACTACCCAATATAAAATGTTTAATGAACACTTCTAGTGGAGTGCACACCCTTAGCCGTCATCTACATCTTTGAAGAATATTTTATTCTAAGTTCGTGTTTTAGCAATTTTTCTTTATTCATAACTTCTTTGTTAAATCATAAACTCAAGGTAACTCAATCATTTGCCTTTAAATTTATCTGTGTGGTCCTCTGACAATATTATTAATTTTTACTGTCTTTTCTTGTCAAATTTAAGCGCTGAACTCCACAATGCATGTAACAAGAGTAGATTTTATATTCATAGCAAACAATGTTTCTAAATCAAATGTTACCATGATTGATTGAAAAATATATAAATTAAATAATACAATCTATAAAAAATCAGATAGAATACATGAAAAGAAGCAGTTATATTACATTACAATACCTTATACAGTTGGCGCCGCTTATTGTGATCACGGTTAATGTTATCATTCGGTTATTGTTATCGTTTCATTGAAAAACAAACACGGACGTATATTAATACATTGTAATTAGGCCGCTTATTGTAATCATCTGTTCGCTTATTATTATCATTTAATTTGCCATTCAAAATCATATGCGTCAGTGTATACTAGCATAGACCAAGTAAAAATGTCTACAAAGTAGTGTAAACAGCACGTGCAACACACAATGACGCCCAATTCATAGAATGTTTATTTTTAGAATGACAAAAATACTTTATAACGGTTTCAGCACTTAGCACAGTTCTCAGAATGTCTCTCTTACTCTTCGTTTACGCAAACACCCTAGACTCGCTGAGTCGATCTTAGTTGTTTTTTAACATTAGTTGATGTTACTACTGAACCATTTACAGTACAGTCCTACTGTATTTTTTAACAGTGAATTTTTATGAACGTTTAATACAGTATTTCAGTGTGATTTTACATAACTTATTTTTTAAATATCGCTTTCGTTTGTTTTGTAGAGGTTAGTGTCACTTGAAGTTTCAAAGGACAGTATAGCAAAATGTCCGAATCTCAAAAGAAACGACGCGATTTAAGTCTTAAACAAAAACTTGATATTCTAGATAGGTACAGTAAATTACCAAAAAGAAGTCAAAGAAACGCTGCTTCTCAACTTGGCGTTTCTCAATCTCTCTTATGTAAAATATTGAAAAACAAAGAAAAAATCTTGTCATTATCAAAGTGTAATGCAAATGTTGACAACAGACATCGTTCTGGGAAGGATCCGCAAGTGGAATCAGCTTTAAAATTGTGGTTTAAAAATGTTCGCGAAAAAGATGTTTGAGTTGACGGCCCACTAATGCGTCTAAAAGCTAAGGATCTTGCCAAAAAAATAGGAAAACAGGATTTTAAAGCCACAGATGGATGGTTCAATCGTTGGAAGAAAAGGGAAAATATTGTTTACAAGAAAACGTGTGGTGAAAAAAGAAATGCTGATTTTGTTGGAGCTGAGGACTGGTTACAATACGAATGGCCAAAGATTTTGGCCGAGTATTCTCCTAGCTGCATATACAATGCAGATGAAACAGGACTTTATTATCGTGCTTTACCCGAACGTACTTACTTATTTAAAAATGAAATTGCTAACGGCTGTAAAATATGTAAACAAAGAATAACTGTTTTGTGTTGTGTTAACATGGTTTGGACATAAAGAAAAACTCTTAATTATCGGTAAATCTAAAAATCAACGTTGTTTTCAAGGTATCAAAAAACTACCGATTGAATATCATTCAAAATCCAATGCTTGGATGACGTCAAAAATTTTTAATGAATGGCTGACTAAATGGGATACCAGTCTCAAACGCAACATTGTCCTTCTACTAGACAACTACACTGCACATAATGACATAAGCAGTACGCTAAAACACATCAAAGTGATTTACCTTCCGGCCAATACTACATCAATTATTCAGCCATGTGACCAAGGGATAATTAAAAATCTCAAAAGTTTTTATCGACGAGAGATGCGTGCTAGAATTATAGAAAATATGGATGAATTTCAAACCCTTACCTCAAATGAATTGGCTAAAAAAACTTCTTTACTCGATGCTATTCATCTGATAGCAAAATCTTGGAATGAAGTTTCTGAAAAAACTGTGAAAAATTGCTTTAGAAAAGGCTGTTTTTTTGTTGAAGAAAATCAAGAGCAAGCTACATCTGAGGAAGACTCTGAAGAGAACTTGAAGCCTTTTGATTTGTCCTTAAAAGAATATACTGAGTGAATGGAAGTTGACGATAGTATTGAAACAGCAGCGGAAATGACTGAAGACGATATTTGTGAGGTAGTTGCTTCAACATCAAAAGTTACTGAAGAAGAAGAAGGCACCGATGATGACGAAAATGATAAATGTGTACCACAAAGATCTAAGCAGGAAGTTCACCAATCTCTTGAGATTCTAAGGCAGTTTGTTCAACAAAAAGCAGAAAATTTCAACCAACATTATGAATATGAACAATTTATAAACAATATTTTACGAGAAGACTACAGACATTCACATATAGAGGAATTCTTCGAGAAAATGTAAATGTAAATTTGAAGTGTAAATAAGATTGAAGTGTTTTATAATGACGTTTTATGTGTAAAAATGTTTTGATCAAGTGTTTTACGTAGTTCTATATACTGTATTTTTTTTCAATTATGCTAGATTCAGTGTTTTAAAAAAAATCTACAATGGAATAAAATAAACTGACATGAAATATGCCCACTAATTTTAACAAGTAAAAAACTAAATTACAGAAATTCTACTACTGTACATAAAACTGTCCGGAATAGCATAAAGATTTGGTAAGTACAGTTTAATTATAGTGTTACAGAATTAGAATTACTTAATGTAATGATAGGCTTACATATCGTTCAGAACAAACAGTTGTGGCAATAATACAGTGAGTTCAATGCAGCATGGCTGTAGACTACATCCTGATTAAGTGTTCGGTTATTGTTATCGTTCGGTTATTGTTATCAAATATGCTTCTGACAAATATGATCACAATAAGCGGCGCCGACTGTATAATACAATTCAGTATCAAATAGTATTATTTTAACTTTGATAAATCTCAAAATTTGTCAGAACACATTGTTTTATAGAATAAAGCTGCAGTGTGTAGGTTTCTAGAAGTTTTTCTTCCACACAATTATTTATTTTATAATTATTTAAAAACAGCATATATAAAAATTAAGGGGAATATCTGCACACATAAATCTTGTTTCTTATGCCAAAATAAAATATTAAAAAATCCATTAATGATTTTAGAGCTTGGTTTTCCTGAATATTAATAATGGGAATATATTTCAAAGGATATCCATGTGTAAATATTTAAATTTATATTTAGCTTGAATGTGTTCAATTTGTACAACTTTAAGACAAACAGGATTGATAATTAAGATTTTAGCCCTGAAAATTGGAAGCCGTGAACTAAGTGCAACTGGTATGATTAAACATATTTTCATAGAATGATGGTTTATGATTATGTGCTAAGTAGTTTAGCAATGTATTTGTAGTTTATGGCCAACACAGCAAAAAGTTTCTGAAGGGCTTTTAATGAACAACTACTGTAGCCAATACATTTTTTTTTTTGATGGACTCAACCTGTTCATTTGGAGAAACACTAAAAGCCAGTTTCTTAAAACATTTTCTGTAATTTTTTTGAGAACCAGTTAGTTTAAATTCCATTAGGTTCCCAAATTATGTTACACAGTAACAATTGGCTTGGTTATAATGAATTGTAGAACGGAATCCTATTTGACAGCACCTCTTTAAAAAATAGCATTTTCACTTTATTTGTAGACTGTTGAAGTGATACATGTCTGATACAGTGAAATTGTTTTTTGAGACAAACTAACTGTCTCAAATTTTTTTTCAGGATGCAAAATTTCAAATACTTGTAGCATACAAGTTTTTACGAATTCGGCATCAGAAAATGCTTTGTTTCTTTTTGCACTATTGTATGCTACAACCTAACAGGCGAATGTAGCTAGCCTTTGAGAAAAACTGTTTTTTACAATATTATGCAGACCTGGCAGTTTTTTTACATGTAACTTCGCCATTTTGCTTCCGTTCTTCTTCGGTCAAAGTTTCATAAGTGGCGTTCTTATGTTTTATCATGATGTGAGAAGTCGAATTCCTTGAATATGCTTACAGCTTCATTGCAAATTAGTCACACAGGTTTATCCTTAATAGGCATAAACAAATATTTTCAAGTTTACTTTTCTTTAGGAACACGACATTCTGAATCAACTTTATGTTTAAGATCATTGTAATGATCAAAAATGGTGAAAAACACTATCAATAAAGCACAACTATAGAAATACACACGCATTGTACTCCACACGGATTGACTTGCCCAAAGAGCCGTACTTGGCCCGTGGGTCGTACTATGCTCATCACTGTTATAGGTGGTATGATTAAAATTTAACAGAATGTTTTTGTTGTAAATGATTTAGTAAAAATGATTAGATAGGTTATTGTGAATGAAAAAAATAGTGTTTGAGTTAATTAAAGGAGTAAATGATTATTGAAAGTCAATTTTATTATTAAATTAAGAAGAGAAGAATATAAGTTTTTATTGAGAGGAACTGATTACATTATACATCAGGAAGCAAATAGTTCTTAAGGGGACAGCAATTCAATCTATATAATCTTTGAGGTTAGCGTCTACATTAAGCTGATCCCCAAATTTCTATAACTAAAACCAGAGAAAAACTACTCTAAACCACCACAACTTCCATAGGGACTTTCAATAAATCAAATAGAAATGGAGAAAGGACTAAAGATCTTTACACATACAAGTACCCTTTCAATAATTCTAGTCAATTAAAATTGTTTAATAATAGTTTGGTTTCAAGGCTTAATTAAAATCATTACTTACTATTGATAATTGCAGCTTAAAATTTTAAATAGCCAATAAATAAATTTTAAATAGTTGGCTAAGTAAAATTTATAGGGATAGGCAAACTTTTGGGAATTTTGTAACTATCAAAAGCCAATCATACAGAAAGCTTTACATCTTAAAATGGATTAATTAAATAATATTATTCCTGTTAAATACCAATTATTGTTAAATCCAAAGCTATTGTTAATCATGATGTAGTGACTATAATAATGTTGACATGTAATTAAAGCTATTTTGAAGAAAGAGCTGGCATAGATAAAGTTACAGAACTTATAAATCAGTACCCAGAAAAGCACAGAAGTGATCATAGCATGAAGAAAATTTTGTCTTACACAGTAAAATGGCTGTAAAGGAAATGTGTGACTTGTTGAAACCCAAATTAAAACCAGACTGTGATTTAAACATTTTGCTCAGCTGTGTCTAATTTTTATTAAAACAAACTTTAAAAAGTTTGAAAAGGAATTCCATAATGTATCTTTATAATGAAAAAGTTATAAAATCAATTAATTTTAAAACCACACTGATCTCAAATGACTTCTAAACATTTTAAATGTCTTGTTCACAATTAATTTCTTCAACAATAAATTGAACCATTTATTGGTAATATGTCTTTAAAAGAATAAATTGTAATTAATCACTTTAACATTAATTTATGACTATCCAAACCTTAATTTATTTTGTAAATTTGTAAAAACTGTAAAGCGGAAAATTTAGACACTGATGAAGATCACCACGGAGCAATCAAAAATGTTCTGTTTCAGTAAGTTTTTACAAATTTACAAAATAAATTAAAGTTTGGATAGTCATAAACTAATGTAAAAGTGATTAATTGAGTTTCACTGAACGTAATGAACTACAAAATTCAAGAGAATAAAATGTATTTATGGAACTTTTTAAAAAATCAGATACTTGAAATTCTAACCAATGACAGAGTCAAGTCAACAACAATATATCTGTGCACACATCTGCCCCATCACACTCTACTCTCAATCAGTCAATTTTACAAGGAAAATAACGCATCACTAAATCCATAGCCTCTCCTCTTTATAGTCTAACAACAATATATCTGTGCACACACCTGCCCCCTCACACTCTACTCTCAATCACTCAATTTTACAAGGAAAATAACGCATCACTAAATCCATAGCCTCTCCTCTTTATAGTCTAACAGCAATATAAATCTTTATGCTTTCCCATTATAAAAAACGAAGTGAATAGTTGACATCAATTGAAGGAACTCAACACAAAAGAAAATACAAATCAGCTTTCTATTACACAGAGAGGTCCTAAAACAGTTATTCTGTTGTATCAAGACGAATTTCACTATCATCAAAGCCACTTCCATTTTCATTCGAGTGAAGAGATGGTAACTTCAAAATCAAAACTATTGAAGTTCTAACAAGGATGACTGATAACATGCCATTTAAATTTGTTCAATAGGTAGTGAGTTATCCAAGCACTATCATATAAACAAGAGATGAATGTTAGATAAATTCATGGTCAAGTAGTGTTTAGGTGGTTCATCTCAGTTTTATTACAGTTTTGAGAGAGGTGTCAAGTTTAAATGTAGTAACACATTCGATAAATACAACAAAAATTATCTTAATATCTCAAAAAAATCATGGCTTTAACAGTCCTTGACAAAAATGTTTGACTGTCTTCCTCAACTTGATCTGGACTAGATGATTCACTTAATGAGCAAATCAGCAGGTACAAATTGTTTTGTCAATTGAGTTCTATTTTGCTACAAATATATTCTCACTTATACAGTACCAAATATGTATTTTATACAGGTGCAATTTTTTATTTGTTATTTTGTACATTAGTTAGTTAATTATTTGATAATTAATTATTATTTTTAATTGTAATTAGTAAAAACAAATTAAAAGTTACTTACGGTTTAAAGTTTGCGTTATTTTCTAGGCTCCTAATATTACTGTTCACTTGAGATTTACACAAGAATACACTAATTATAAAAATACTCAAATTAAGTAGGCCTAGCTTTTAAACTTAGAATTTCACTAAATTCTCCAGATGACCTTAGATTTTCTATGCTATGACACACAAAAGTATACACAACAAACATCAGCTAATTTTAAAAATACTTAACCAAGTGAATACATAATTGCTTACTTGCTGACGCGTTTCAAAACATTCGTTCCTTTTATGAAGCTAACCCTCTACTGGCCATGCATCGAAGAGGTGTAAAGGCTCTAACACGAATGGATTTATGACTGTGGAATGAGGTGGGTTGTTTTGGTTGTGTGTCATATAATAGAAAAGGCTGTTGGCTTCAAAATGTGTGTGATCATTTAATACGTTTTCTTTATCTGTTGCATAGTGTTTGTATATTTCATATTTTTCTAAGGTTGATAATTTTTTTTATTTTGTTTTAATGTGTGTAGAACATTTAAAATAGTGTGTATGTCGGTGTGTGTTGGGTGTTTTTTAGGTGTTTTGCCTAGCAGGATTTAGGGTTTGTTTGTTTTTTTGGGGTGGACAGCCTTTTCTATTATATGACACACAACCAAAACAACCCACCCCATTCCACAGTCATAAATCCATTCCCGTTACAGACTTTACACCTAACCGATGCCGCCAGTAGAGGGTTAGCATCGTAAAAGGAACGAATGTTTCGAAACGCATCAGCAAGTAAGCAATTAGGTATTTACTTGGTTAAGTATTTTTAAAACTAGTTTAATCAGTGAATTCCAGATGATTAACTCAAGCAACTTCAACTTAAACATCAGCTACTAACCGAAACTGAGTAACAACTAAGCTAACCAAGAACGTCCACTAAAAATAAAAATTTATCTCAAATCTATCATGTCTAGAGCATCTGATAAAAGGAACACTTATGGGCTATAAATATCTACCCGTATCTAAGTTGAAGATTTTGAGAGGCAATAAATATCCCTCAGACAGCACAGGTACCTAGTCTTGTAGTGATATATCAAAAAATAAATTCTCTTGAAGCAAACAAACAACACCAACACTCTGTTTAGAATTAACTATGACAAGAAAATGACGTCTCTATGATCTCTACCCCTAATGTGTTGTGACGAGCATATTTTGTTCCTAGAACACAATTTAAGTGAGCCTTTTTGGTGTGGTAATATGACTCTAGACATTCATTAGTGTTCTCATAGGGGTATCATATATTATTCAAATCCTAAGAACAGACAAAATTCTGTTAAAAATTTCTACATGTTACATGTAAAAAATTAAAACTTACTCGACTTGTACCACTGGTGTAGGTGATAGAATTTTCTTATTCCTGGGATCTGCACTTTGCATCATCTCTTCAAAATGGAGCAAATTCCTGCTAAGAGGCAGCCTAAAACAAGAAAAAATGTAATAATGTTTGAAGTTTTTATATTGTGCAAAAATTTTAAAATATTATTCTTTGTAAGATTATACATAAAAGTTATGAAAAATGATTTCTTCTTTACAAAATCTGAAAAACAAATTCCATGAGGGGTAGTACAAACAAAAATGGTGTTAAAAGCAAAAAAGTGTTTCAAGATGAAGGTGGAGAACAGAAAATAAAATTATTTTATTTTTCTAATGAGTGTTAAATCTTTTGAGAAAGCTTATTAAAAAAATAATAAATAACTTTTTTCATAATTAAAAATTTCAATAAAATTTAAACATATTTTACATTAGTATGCACTGTTCAATGCTATGAGATACAAACTGAATTACTTCCTTTCATTACTCACTCTTGACAGCTTTGTAAAGTATTGCAGTAACTATGAAACACAGATATTTTTAAAAATATTTTTATTATTTGCTTTTGTATTATGCTTTCAAAATTGTGTTGAAATGAATATTTGTTATCACTTAAAATGTATTAAGGTTGGCATTTGTGTCATTTATATTTCTCTATATTTTCTGTATGTTTAATTTTTCATTTTTTTAATGTTTTGTAAATTTTGAGGGTTTGCAGTGAGCATTTTTCCAATGGGTATCTATTTCTATTGCTATAGGCACAACCAATTAATTATTGGATAATGTCGACACGATTTTCTTTATACTGGATTTTGAGCACTAAAGTACTTTTATTGCTGCAAAAATGTTGATACAATCCAATGATGATCTCATTTTGTGCAACTCCCTCATAGTTAAAAAATTATTTGTATGCATAACAAATCAAACATCGTCAATATTTTCATCGTTTTTTTAACATCGAGGGTTGTTCTGATCTTAGATTTTTATTTGTCGAACATAAGTCCAATTTTAAATACGTAAACCACTTGTGTGGCTTATACTTATACAGTTTTCCTTTGTTCTACAAAGTCCATTGTTTTCATTTTATGCAGAGTGCTGAGATAATTTCAATAATTCTTTAAATGGTAACCAAGCAAAACTGCGCAAAGTTCTCATTTGGTCCGGAAATAAATTTGCTTGCTGTTACCATATTGCGCAAATACAAAGACTAGATCCTTTTTTGAACAGACCTTATACATGTGTGCATGTTTCTGAGCTAAAAAAACTAGATTTTAACCTTGTAACAAGAGATGCAGTTTCAGTCTCTACCCTATATATAAGATGGGATAATTGTTGCATGTATGAATCTACACATTATGTGTTAGGTTTTGTTGTTTTGTATGGAAGAAATCTGGTTTTGTTAGATATTTTGAATGTTATTTTCTATTTTAGTTTCCAAAAGAATGAGGCAATTTTTTGTGACGAGTGATTGTGAAGAGACTGTACCATCATTTTTAGTTTTGTTTTTGGTGATGTTAATTAATGTAGTCTAGTATTCATTTTATTTTTCTTCTGGAATTTGCTTTATTGAGTTTGTTAAAGTTTTTTGTTGTTTTCATTGTCTAGGGATATGTTTACCATCCAGTCTTTGGAGCCGCGTATGTAGAGTGAATATATGGAGTAAACAGTGTCATATATGTCTATTGTTTTCTGTCATTAGATGTGATGTTGAATGACTATAATATTTGTAGCTTTAGGTTTCCTATTCATTTTTAATTTTCTATGACTAATTTTAAACTACTTAACTAAGTGAATACGTAATTGCTTATTTGCTGACTCGTTTCAAAATGAAACGGGTTAGCTTCGTAAAAGGAACGATCGTTTTGAAACGTGTAAGCAATTACGTATTCACTTAGATAAGTAGTTTAAAATTAGTTTAATCAGTGAATTCAAGATTCAATGTGATTGTCAGATCAAGAGAGTTGACTGGGTTATATTATAATTTATTTTAAGAGTGAATTTTAAATTAAAGTGTACTTTGTTTATAGATTTTACTATGCTTCGATATGTCTTTTATTTCCTTTTTATAGTACTAAAACAACATCTAAATCGTGACAATTTAATTTGTGTTTGTATGTTATGTTGGATGTATTTTGGTTCTATGACATGTTGTGAGACATTAGTTCTGTTAGCATTTTGATGATTTATGGTTGCTATTGATATATTATTTTCCATAAGAATTTGTTTTAGTATTTCTTGAATGGTACTTTGCACATAGTTATGTCAAAGGGTGTTATTTGAAATTTTTTATTTTAAGATTATGCTATTCTTAAAGATGGATTTGTTGACATTTATGTTGTTATTTACGCTTTTATTTTTTATATAGTGTTTTTTTAGTTTCTGAATTTTCATATTAAATCTTAAACTCATATACAGTCGAACCTCTGTATAACGAAGTCGATTATCCAGAGAAAAAATTCGTTGTAGAGAGTTATTCGTTATTGAGAGGTTGTGTTGTCAAGAATGCTCTCACCCCATCTTACTGATCTTACCGCATTACGCATACCGCACTACGTGGGGTAATAAAAGGGATACAGTATAATATCGCGAGCGTAGTTAGTGTAATAGGCCATTGTTAATGTAGGATAATGTTTTATAATGTCTCAATTTATTTGAAATTCAAGTTGTTAAAAATGTTTTATTGATGTTTTCAGAATGTTTCTTCATTGTATTAGATATCCATATTCAATATTTTTCATAGGGTCTACTCTGTATATGCTACTATGATAAGTTATCTAATGCTTATGAAAACTTACTGGTATATAAGTAACCTCACCAATTAATTTTCAGGAAGCATGACTTGAACGTAGTGAAAAATTTAATTGAAGCCAACTCAGTAGGCCGTCATTTAGTACCTGTATTATTTATTAACCGTATTACATTTATTAACTGCCTATACTGATTTTATTTGAATACACACAATCTATCAGTATTTTATTTTTATCTACACAATTCAATTTCAAACAACACAAACTGTTTTATGCACTACACAGACCGTATCCGGAGAAAAAAATACTGTATTAAATTACACGTAAAATACGATGTAAAGTACTGTAAATACAGTAGCTTCGTATAGGTACTTTTTAAATCGTTTCTAGTTTTCAAAGTTTTACTTCCAAAAAGTTAGTAATTTTTAGTTGCACTTTGCGTTTGAATAAAACATTACGTTCAATGAATGTTTCACATTTATTCAGACAATCAAAAACGTTGTCTGGTACACCATCTTTCAGTTTAAATACTCGCCTGATGATTTTAAAAGCTTGTAAAACTTCATGATCTGTAGGGTTCTTCTCTTCAGATTCACACAATCATCATCATAGTTGTCGTCATCATCTTTCAAAAGTTCATTTGAGTTTGTCATCTGGACGCTTTGGAGTATGTCTTCATCGTCTGGAAAATTGGAAACAGCCAAATCTTCTTTTAGACAAATAAAATCTTCAAGTGGAACGTCATCAGCTACGATTCCTGAACTCTTCAGAAAATATCATTGCTTTTTTAATTCACTTAAAGTCATGTTGTCCTCACTGTCCTCTTCATGTGTGACCGAATTAAATGCAGCTTTGGAGAAACAATTAAAAACTGTTGTTTTCTTCACGTCATTCATCCAAACTTTTGCCAATTCAGCAATGCAGTCTCTTAGATTAATAATGTTTTTGAGTACGATTTCATTGTTCTCTACGGTAGTCACAATCTTTTTTAAAATTCTTTTTCTGTAGTGTAGCTTTAAATTTTTTATTGACACATTTTAAATTGTTTGACACACTTTAAAACACATTGACACTCTTCAGTTTGGAATTGATGTCATGCGGATGTGCAGGGCAGTTGTCGATGAAAAATGCAATTTTCCTTTTCTCTTTGGATATCTGCTTGTCCAGCTTCAATATCCATTTAATGAAAATTTCGCTCGTCATCCACGACTTTTTATTAAACGTGTAATCAACTTCTAAGGACTTGACAGATCGGAAACATCGCGGAGATTTGCTTTTGCCATTCACAAGCAATTTGAGTTTTTCTATTCCTAACATGTTAGCTGCCACTAATACGGTGATCCGTTCTTTGCTTCCTTTTCCTCCAAAATAAGGGTCGGTTTTAAAAGTTAGTGTCTTGTTGGGCAAACATTTAAAAAACAGACCCGTCTCACTAGCACTGAAAATGTATTTCGGTTCATAATCATTTAAAACTTTGTCCAACACATTTCCTTTCCAAAATTCACAAGTAGGGATATCAACACTAGCACTTTCTCCCGAAATGACTTTTTGAACAATGTTATGACGGTTTTTGAATTTTTCTATCCAACCGTTACTTGCGTTAAAGCCATTGTGTCCTAATGATTCTGCAAATTCCAAAGCCTTTTCTTTAATAAGATTTCCTGACAATGGACGATTTTTCTCGCACGTTACTGTAACCCATTTAATCATCACGTTATCAATATTGTCAAATGTACAAAGTTTCATTTTCATTCTTTGCAAATCATAAGAAACACTTTGTTTTAGAATTTGATCCCAGTTTTTTAGAATAGTGGATAGTGAACTCTGAGGTATGCCGAATTTTTTCGCAACATCCAACTTTTTTACACCTTCATCAACCTCTCGTAAAATACTCACTTTTTCTGCTACACTTAAACACTTTCCTTTTGACATTTTTTCACAGCACGACAAACTCACGTCACAAATAAAAATGAGTAACTGAGCTAGCAACATTGAAATGAGTGACAAAAGAAAATTGTGGGAGGATGGGAATGTACTGTAGGCTTGTACATTAGGGCTATCTATAAATGCTGACTTCTTAAAATTCCTAACCGATGAATCACTGCATTCTTAACTGAACCGAACTATAACATGCAGTCAATTGCCGACATGTGTTTCACCTACCATTCTTGGTTTTGTTGACCTTTCTGCTGAAAATAAACAATTTCCTGGAAATGACATTGTGAGCTGCCTATACAACACTACATAAGCAGTATAACTTCTAAAATGTCATGGGACAAGGTAAAAATTCATTATATAGAGGATTTCGTTATATAGAGGTTCGACTGTATATATACGTATACATATATATATATATATATATATATATATATATATATATATTTAATAAATTAAAAATATTTCAAAAACAAGAATACTTTTAATGAATATATTTATTCAAAGTTTTTCGCTGATAAAATAGTATCAGCATCTTCAGGAAAATAATTATCTAATAAAATACTTTTACAAAATTAAATCATATGTACTAAAAAGAATCATATGTACTAAAAAGAATCATATGTTTATAAGTATTCTATAACATCAATGACTTTATAAATAGTTTGGTGCCTTGATCTCACTTGAATTTGTTCATCAACTAATTTGTCTTTAACTTTATGTTTATAAATTTCCAATGTTTCAAATATATTCATTTTTAATCCTTTATTTAATTCTTTTATTAATTTCATATTTTCTATTTCCGGAAACTCATGTCCATTATTAATACAATGCGTAGCTAAATTGGATTTGTATATGTTTGGTTTGATATAAGCGTTTAAATGTTCTTTGTATCTTTCTTTTAATTTCTTTTTTGTTTGTCATACATATAATTTATTACAAGTTTGACATTTTATATTATATACTCCATTTCTTTCGTGCATATTATTTTGATTTTTGTTATTATTTTTTAAATTTTTAATTTTATTATCGGTTTTATATGTAATTTGTAAATTTGTTTCTTTAAATAATCTTGTAATTTTATTTATTTCGTTACCAGTGAATGTAAAAGATGTCCAAATATTTTCTCTCTTATTAGGTACAAAATTATTTTCAAGTTTCTGTTTTCTTATTATATTATTATTTAATTTATCTACAGTTTTTCTTTTATATCCATTTTCTAAACCAATTTGATATATTATATTTTTCTCTTTTAAAAAGACAAATTAATTGATGAACAAATTCAAGTGAGATCAAGGCACCAAACTATTTATAAAGTCATTGATGTTATAGAATACTTATAAACATATGATTCTTTATAGTACATATGATTTAATTTTGTAAAAGTATTTTATTAGATAATTATTTTCCTGAAGATGCTGATACTATTTTATTGGCGAAAAGCTTTGAATAAATATATTCATTAAAAGTATTCTTGTTTTTGAAATATTTTTAATTTATTAACTATATATACAAGAAAACATATCACCATATTTAATATATTTAATATATATATATATATATATATATATATATATATATATATATATATATATATATTTTTTTTTTTTTTTTTTTTTTTTTTTAAACAACATAGGTTATTCAAACACAAGAATATTTATTAATTTATATTCAAAGCTTTTCGTTGGTAAACAGTACCAACATCATCAGGAATGAAAATTACAATAATGTAAGCTTTTTTACCACAATATTATGTTGGTACTGTTTACCAATGAAAAGCTTTGAATATAAATTAATAAATATTCTTGTATTTGAATAACCTATGTTGTTTTAAATTACTAAACAAGAAAACGTATTTTATATATATAGGGGTATGTATATATATATATATATATATATATATATAAAACAACATAGGTTATTCAAATACAAGAATATTTATTAATTTATATTCAAGCTTTTCGTTGGTAAACAGTACCAACATCATCAGGAACAAAAAATACAATAAAGCATTATTGTAATTTTCTATCCTGATGATGTTGATACTGTTTACCAACGAAAAGCTTTGGATATAAAATAATAAATATTCTTGTATTTGAATAACCTATGTTGTTTTAATATATATATATATATATATATATAGATTTTTTGGACTAGGAGACTGACAGATTACCTTGGTAAGAGTCCACACCGTAGTCTTGAAGTAGAAACACATAAAAGCACTTAAACAATGATATATTTCAACCACACAGTGGTCTTTGTCAATCGAAGAGAAAACACAAAAAGAAATATGAGAGAATGAAATAAAATAAATATAAGTTGTAATCACAGATTGTGTAGAGTAGAAATCAGATGACACAGATGCACAGATTAAAGATATATATATATATATATATATATATATATATATTGTTTCCATGAGCATATGAGTGATTATAGTTTATATAAGTCTGTCAGAGGAAAAGAGATAAAGCTATTAGAGAAAAAAAAAAAAAATTAATGGATTTATCTGATGTTGAGGTTAGGGGATTCTCTGGACTTGGTATACCACTAGTATGATAGTTCCCACCTTCTCAGTTCTGAGGGATTGCAATCAGGGGGGAGTGATTTAATTATTTTTGTGGTATAGCAGTCATCAAAAGTTGTGATGTTGTGACTCGCAGCATGTTGAGCTGTTGGTCTATCCATATTCATAATTTTAACATCATGTCTGTGGCCATTCATTCTGATATTCAGACCATCCGTGGTCAGGCCTATGTACTGTGCTGAGCAAAGTTTACATTGTAGCTGGTATATGACATTTTTCGATGTACAATTATGATGACCCTGTATTTTGAAGACCATTTTTGTTGTTTGGCTGTTGAAACTATTTGCTGAGGGGTGTATTGGACACGTCTTGCATCTAGGTCTATTGCATGGGAAGGAGCCATGAGGAAGTTTGTGTGGTTTCTCTGTATCAGGGTCTGGTAGTTTAGGATGTACTAGGATGTTTTTCAAGTTGGGAGGTTGCTTGTACCAAATTTGCGGTGGATCGGTGAAAAGATTTTTGGTGTGGACGGAAGCTTGAAGAATTTTGAAGCCATCTCTCAATATCTTGTTGAGTTTATGTAGACCAGGATGGTAGTCTGTTATTAAAGACAGTTTATTTTGTTCTGTTTGTGGTTTATGGTGAACCGAGGATTGTGTTGAATGAATTTGGTTTTCAATGAGTTTTTTTGGGTATCCTCTTCTCTGGAAGGTTGTTGATATCTTTCTATTAAAATCTTCCAATTCCCTATCATTCGAACAGATTCTCTTACCCCTGATTGCTTGACTGTATGGAATGGATCGTTTTATGTTTATTGGGTGGTTGCTGTCGAAATGGAGATATTGTAGGTGGTTTGTCGGTTTGATGTGAATTCCTGTGTTAATATTTCCATTCTGGAGTGTTACCTCTACATCCAAAAAGGTGATGGCTGATGTAGATTTCTCCCAGGTAAATTGAAGTGTGGAGAATTGTGTCAGGCTGTCTAAAAATGCTTCAAGTGTTGAAGCACCCTGTGTCCAAATTAGGAAGATGTCATCTATATATCTATACCAACATAATGGCTGGTGTGTTTGTGTCTTTAGAAAACTTTCTTCCAACAATCCCATGTACAGATTTGCGTACGATGGTGCCATTCTGGTGCCCATTGCTGTTCCCTTTATTTGAAGGTAGTTCCTTCCCTCAAACTGAAAGTTGTTCTTCTCGAGGATGAACCTGGTCAGGTTCACAAGAAAAGGTGTAGTGGGAGAAGGCTTGTATGGGCGTTTGTTTAGAAAATTCTCTATTGCAGATAGGCCGTGTGCATGAGGGATGTTGGTATAGAGAGAGGTGACATCTATGGTGACCAAAATAGTTACCGGGGGTAGAGGTACAGATATTTGTGAGAGTCGATCTATGAAATGATTGGTGTCCTGGGTATGTGATGGAAGGTTCTTTACTAAGGGTTGAAGGTGTGAGTCGAGGAAAGCTGAAATTCTTTCCATTACTGAATTGCAGCCAGCAATTATTGGTCTACCAGGTGGAGGGATTATGTTTTTGTGGATCTTTGGTAATATATAGAATTGAGGAGTAGAGGGGTTTTCATTATATAATAATTATTAATCTCTAAAATTAATTAAATCACTCCCCCCTGATTGCAATCCCTCAGAACTGAGAAGGTGGGAACTATCATACCAGTGGTATACCAAGTCCAGAGAATCCCCTAACCTCAACATCAGATAAATTCATTAATTTTTTTTTTTTCTCTGATAGCCTTATCTCTTTTCCCCTGACAGACTTATATAAACTATAATCACTCATATGCTCATGGAAACAATATATATATATATATATATATATATATATATATATAATATATATATATATATATATATATCTTTAATCTGTGCATCTGTGTCATCTGATTTCTACTCTACACAATCTGTGATTACAACTTATATTTATTTTATTTCATTCTCTCATATTTCTTTTTGTGTTTTCTCTTCGATTGACAAAGACCACTGTGTGGTTGAAATATATCATTGTTTAAGTGCTTTTATGTGTTTCTATTTCAAGACTACAGTGTGGACTCTTACCAAGGTAAGTCTGTCAGTCTCCTAGTCCAAAAAATCTAAATAATCTTTACCAACCAAAACTAACCTATATATATATATATATATATATATATATATATATATATATATATATATATATATATATATATATATATATATAAAGAACTAGTAAGTCAAAATACAAATGCAAGAATTATAATTGAATTTACAATTCAAAGCTTTTCGTTGGCTAACAGTACCAACATCATCAGGAATATTAAACAATTATATATATATATATATATATATATATATATATATATATATATATATATATATATATAAATGTTTTCTTGTAATAAATATACAATTTTCTAGTTACAATCCATTAGCTAAATAACAAAACTGTAAGTATTGGTAAGTATTCTTATAAGTATTAAAATTATCAAGAATAACTTACACCTGCTCTAAACACATTACACATATGACCAACTGTAATTTCTTTATAGTA
>JBAIZL010000001.1:58373770-58441270 GCA_036971475.1 Prosapia bicincta | reverse complement strand
TAAGCTTATAGCTTTACTCTTTGAGATCTGAAAAAACAATTAGATACAACTTTAAAACCCATTCAGCTCTGCGTGTAAGTGCACGCAAGAAGCAAACTTTAGTGAC
Organism: Prosapia bicincta; assembly: GCA_036971475.1. Lineage (NCBI taxonomy): Eukaryota > Metazoa > Arthropoda > Insecta > Hemiptera > Cercopidae > Prosapia > Prosapia bicincta. The sequence continues at coordinate 58,441,164 of JBAIZL010000001.1, read as the reverse complement.
GGCGTTGTAAAATGTTTGTACAAATAGTGTAATAAATGAGTGATCCACGATGAATTTTATGATGAATAAATTTTAAGAACAATAGAATTTATAAAATAAATTCATTCTTCTTGAGCTGTTATAACTAGTTATTTATTCTATACGTATAAGCAAATTCAATATGACGTCATTTAAAAGCTGTAAGGATCAAGGTACTTTTGTATTTTATTGTATGCTAATAACATAAACAAAACAAAATCTACCATAATCTTCAAACAAAAAATACAACATTATTAGTTATATTTATACGAAATATCCAGAACTGCATTTAAAATGATATAAATAGATTTTAACTTCTTAATGGAAAGGGAAACAGCTGTTGTATGAAATCAGATGATATTTCATGTAAGAGCATTGAGCGGAGAACGAATATATATGTTATGCGTTCAGTAGCGTATCGTGAAATAGCTATCCCCTATCAAATATAGAGCGTAGAGCGTGGTGCCCCAATTGCAATTTTACCTTGTCAAAGTTAAATATACATATGTATATATATATATATATATATATATATATATATATTATCAAATTAATGGAAATTCAGTTAATTATTCACAAAAAACTAAATTGATTAACACTAAGCGCAAAGGAAATGAATTTTTCTAACTGTGATTACTCTCAGTGGATAGTGAAATTAAAATAAAATCAATAAACACTGAAAACAATAAAAAATATATAAGTAAACAAACAAAAAACAAAACGTTTTTAAAACTGAATATACTAAAAACTAAAATAACCTCTCATAGAATATTACATAGAATTATCTTTATAAAACTGTACAGAAGCATAATGTTTAAACCTTCATTCCGTTTGTCCTAAACATTTTGTGATAATAAGTTATAATGGATATAAAAATAGTTATAAAATAAAAAAACACAGATTGGGCTTAAAATACCAAGATTACCGAAATTAAATGTTGAGAAAACTTACGAAATAATCCACATAATGTCTAATAAAATTGTTGAAATTATTGACTCCTGGATTACCATTTCAGCCCAACGTTTCTTGTTTTGAATTTTACAACTGTTTTTATATGTAGGCCTATTAAAATTTACTATCACAAACGTTTAGGAAAATCTGTATGACGTTATAAGGATAATTCATCTGTAAATTCTAAGAGATAACTTTATTCTATTAGTCCGTTATAAAAATGTGTTTAAAATGTATTTAAAATTTATATTATTTTCTATTTTTTTAGTATTGGAGTAAAAGGTATCTGTACTTATAGCCTTCATTGAGGAATGAGCTATGGTTAAAGTTTGAAGTCTCTAGGTCATCGGAAAATTAGTTTAAAGTCTGTTGTAAAATTTATACCCAACAGAAAGGCATGAAAACCTGGTAATAAATACATTTTAAAATTCTTAACAGAATTCGAAAAATCGTTTAAAATTAATAATAAGCTCGATAAGTCAATATTAGAGTGATAATTTTATATTTAAAAAAATATTTAATAGTGTCATTTTGGTATTGAATGAATGGTATTTCAGAGGAAGTGTTACTAGTTATCGTCAATATCTTGGACTAAAAATAAAACATGTACAGAATATATTATTGATAATAAATCTGTTTGATTCAAAATTATTATTATAGCAAATATATTATTGTCATTTAATAACAAATTATTTCTTTGCGAGACAATTGAAAAAAAAACAAATTGGATTTTAGAGATAAAAAAATATTTTTAAAGTACTTCCTAGTGTAAAAATTAAAAAAAGAATCATAGTAGCGAAAAATCGCATTAAAATAATGCTTTATGTTTAGATTTTGTAACAGAAACAATACCTCAAACGCTTTGAGGTCTGCATTTATTATTTTTTAACATTTATTTTTATGTTAGAGAAACATTTTGAACAAACTCACTTGTAAATAGCGTCTTCGACGTTTCCTCACGTTACCCTGGACTACATTGCACTCGCCGTGTTTGGACACCACTCTCTTTCTCTCCCTCCTAGAGCTGAACCTGGTCTGTCGGTATCTGCAAGCAAAGTTCAAGTCTGTTAAAACATTTACCGTTTATGTTTCTCGAACATAAGACTATTTCCTGCAATAAGACGTGGGTTGTGAGTCACATTGGTATTTACATAAAGTAACTGGGTATTTTTTATTGTAAATCACCCCTGAGGATGATTTCTATGCAATCGAAATGTACATTAGTATTAAAAAAAAGAAAAAAGTCATTTGTGGTATAGAGGTTTCATTTATTTATGTTAAACATTACGCCACAGTTGTTTTAGATATTATTTTAAACAAGCAGTTGATCTTACACACTTATTGTCACGATCCGCCTATACCATCTCTCAAGAGAAGATAACTTTTTTTAGTCCTAGCTATATTCACAACCTTTTCTAATTATTCGAAGACAATAATATTCATATATCTGACGACCTAGAAGCTAGAAGATAAAACTCACGTATCGTTACTGCTGAACGAGCGAATAATGATATGCGTGCACTAAGTAACATTTCAAGTTATACTTGGTTATATGTAAACACAAAAAGCTTGCTTTATAGGTCAACTAAGCTTAGTAGTGTATTGGTACATCGGCTAAGCAAAAGACTCAAAAACACTAAAAACATATACATAAAGATACATATATTCCTAAAAATATACATATTTGTTAATTAATGTAATTTGCATGGTTATTCGTTAAGGAAACGTACATCTGGACGATATCTAATATAAGGTAGGTTGAGATGTTTAACTTTCCACGACATTTAATTTTGGCAATTTTTACAATATATGACGTGAGCAAACAATAACCAGGCGATAGTATTGAAAATTCCATCATACTAACGCAGGGAATATTGAACAAGTTGTGGGGTATGACTCATTTACTTACAGGCGCTGTCTAGGCAACATGGAGGCCACCGTGCTTTGCGGTAAAGCATAAGCTACCTTGACCTTGTGTGGCTGAAAACTGATTAGCAAAAATAGTTTGCTGCCAACTGAATTAAATATTAAAAAAAAATTCTGGCATCAATATTTAATTAAAATCTAATACGTTATGAGCACTAGACTATAAAAATATATTTTAAACGTATGTAAAACTTGTAGAAAACATAAAAATAAAATAAGTAAGAAATAAAACTTATTACGCATCTAACTAAAATTTTTTTTTTTAAAATGTACGAGTATAAAGTGTAAAGTAGTGTGAGGGTTATTTAAAAAAATTAAATATTATAATGTTAATTTTGCTTCATCAAAACGAAAAGAAAATCTTACTCGTAGTTTATAAAATAATATCGGAACGATAATACTGTTTGTACTATAATACTGTTTGTATAGTAAAATGTGAAAAATATTTTAATTAAATAAAATTAGTTATCTATTTGTAAATAAAACCTATGTGTAATAATTTGATAATTCCAGTTGTTATATGTGTATGTAGTTCAATAATTGTTATTATTAATACTCATAAGGCGTATGAAGCATTTAGTGGGTAAAGAGCTTGACTACTAAACATAATGTCACAGGTCGATATCAAATTCGATTTCCAAATCTTTCAAGTGTTTCATCAGCCAAGAGGTTATCTCCCTGTCAGAATTAGTATTTAGGATCAAACTAAAGCAATATTAGTAGTAGTGCTGGTTGAAACATTGAACGTACATACGAACTCATTCTAATTAAACAAAACTGCAGTTTTAAAATGTCGTTTAGTTTAGAATTTGATTTACTTCAATGATACCTTACCAATACTTTTAAAATATTGTAAAGCATTAAAATAGCATATAGATTATGACAACCTTTAGGATAACATGCATATTCAGGTAGTAATATAGGTTTAATAACCAATAACCTATAATAGCCTTTAATAACGCAACGAATAGATTTAGGATAACATATAGATCTAGAATACAAAATAGTTCTAAGGTAGTTGAAATCTTTAGGCTAACATATAGCTTTCAAAATAGGTTTAGGACAACTTATAACTTTAAAATAAAGTAAAGGTCGAAGATAATGATCGGTGTTAGGATACCATAGGCTATAGATTTAATGTAGGCCTATTTTTTGGGTGTTTCAGTAAAACTTTGTTTCCCCATGTTCTAGTCCTTTGAGGTAAGCACTTTTTATTAATATAATTGTATATAAATACAAAATCTACTTCACGAACGGTAAAATTCGCACTTCAACTGTTGTTGAGTTCTCCTTGTCAGTGCTAGATGTGATTCTGGCGAAACGTCAAAACTGCGTTACTGTGCATTACAAAATGAACGGATGTATTCCGGATATTAACTATTCGTAAGGGAATACGTAATAACCATATATACATATATATATATATATATATATATATATATATATATATATATATATATATATATATATATATAAAGAACTAAGTCAAAATACAAATACAAGAATTATAATTGAATTTACAATTCAAAGCTTTTCGTTGCCTAACAGTACCAACATCATCAGGCATTCAACATTCAATTATAATTCTTGTATTTGTATTTTAACTTAGTTCTTTATTAATACACAAGAATACATATTGCAATATATATATATATATATATATATATATATATATATATATATATATATATATATATATATATATTTGCGAGTATGTGCATGAAAGAATCGTTTCTACTATAGGGTCACGAAATTACATTAACACAATCAGCATAAGTCCGTACCTAATGTATAGTTTCTCTATATATATTCATTCTTTTTATAATATATGTTCGTTTCCAGCTTACTCATTTTGACTTCTATATAATTATTAATTGATAATCTTCGCCTATCAGAAGGCTTGGCACAGGCTTTTGGTAACACTTCCCATGTATTATTGTCACGAACTCTATACTTAGAATCGTCACAAATAACTTGCACCAGAAATACGCCGCTCTTATTGTACCCGCCGCGTCTATTCACGTCGAGCGTATTTATACGCGCATTCATATGACGTCACAACTATTTGTTTTCTTCTCAACAAGACAGAACTATTGCGACATTCTCCTGTCCCGAATGTACAAACGAATTAAAAAGTTTCCGATAATATTTCAGAAATATTGCTATATTAAAAAAGTGTTTGTGTTAAAGCTATTATTTTGCCAACTAGAAGAACACCGAAGCAGAATTATGTTAATATAATGTTACAGTTTCTTTGTTGAAAAGGTTAACCATCTCATAGGAACGAGCTTGTTTTGAAATACTGTTGAACACCGAGAAGGTGTCTATATATATATATATATATATATATATATATATACACTGTAAATATTAAAGATATTCTTCCGACTAGTTCATCAACACAGAGTCACACGGTAACAGGTGTCAACTGTTTTATTAAAATGCTGAAATTCGAATCTTTTGAGCGAAGCAAACTCTCTCTCTCTAGTAAAGTAAATTTAGACCTTTATGACACAAGGCTTGCACCAAAAGTTTTCTTAGGTAATTATTTAGGCCTATTTGAAAAAGTTTGTAATCTACTTTAATATTATAATAAACGGTGAATTATAAACGATTTAAACATTACATTATGAAACAGTTATATTATAAAATCAGTTTTAGTAATTAAAACCTTTTAGAACATTTGACTTTCGCCTGAAAAGAGATTATTAAAAATTTATCACTGTAGAAAATTTAAACTATTTTACAGAATTTACCTATTTGAAAAATTCAACTTCTTTAAAATAATCTTACCAAATACGGAGATAATGCTACTTTACAATTAATCTATTTCCTCCTTCTTAACAAAATTAGTTTTTCTACCTTTCATTGAATACATACAAACATATCTCTTAATTAATGTACATTTAACTTAATAAAATCTAAACTTAAATGTACTTAAACCTAAATGTAGATTAAATCTAGTAATGTACTTAACAAAGCATTTATTACAAACTCTTTTTTTTTTTTTTTTTAAAGTAAGACTAGATTTATAATAGTTGGGCATAAATTTAGAAAAAAACTTGAATTTAGAAAATGATTAGAAAGAAATCATTTACTTATTCTTGATCCTTCATTCTCATCTTTCAAAAAAAAATGTGCCCGGGTGATAAACGCCATTGGCATATCGTCGACCATCAACTTAGATTAGATACATTAGTTATAATAGAATATAAGATGAATTTTATAACGATATAAATGTCAAAGCATATTCTACTCCGATGGACCTTATTTATTATAACATAATAGCAGCTGAGTAAACACAAAACTGGCTTTATGTAATACGATAAGTCTTTAATAGACGTTTGAGTGAAGTAATTGGCAAATATATTTAAATAACTTGTAATCGTTTGCCCACTTCTCTCTTGTCACAGCGATCAACGACCGCCTACATTGATTATATTATTGTGTCTGCAATTTTGTGCTGGCAGGGTGCCAAGTTAACCAGGCGCGAAATTCTTTACTTTATGTGTTACTGTTAAAGTAAGTAGAAAATATTTATTAATAATGCATTGAACTCTTATTTTGTTAAATTTATTTTTGTAACTAAAACATTTGATTGTTTTTTGCGTAAATTACATACAGATGCTCTTGTTGCTTGTATAATTACACTCTTCTGATCTTTGTAGTAGTTTATTCCACTCGTTCTATTAGCTCACACCCTCCTGATATACATATAATTAATATATTAAGTATATATATATATATATACTGTATATTGTCAATTGTTAATAAAATACGTTTTTATTCATCCAATCAAGTTCAAATACATTTCTTTTAACCTATAGTTGATAGCAATTGATGTTAAAACCGTTTCTTCAAACATTTATTCAATAATTACGTTGTAAAAAGTTGGAGGTTCTTCGTCAGATTCGAACTGAGTATAATCATGCTCGAATTATAGCGCTTCGGCACTAAGGCAACTTTACCATAAACAACTTTAGCTAGAAATGTACTTTTCAAAGTTATATATGAATTTTTCTTTTGCACCATCAGGTTATTATCGAAAACACCATTGCACAACCTTAAATGTTTGCCATGGTTACCACACAATATCATAAACTTCACGATAATGACATTTAAATATTAAAGTTATTTAACAATTCTTTAAAATTAAAAATGAAAGAAAAGAATAAAATAAACGAACAAAATGGATTAACGATATAGAACCTTGCTTCACAAACGAAAAATGCGAAAGGAACGCGAAAAGAAACTACAAAACAATGTAAGCGACGTAAAAAGAGAGCGTGTAAATAGTAACAAAAAAAAACTAATAATTCAAGACCATACATAGAAAGGAAAATGTAAAATTGCAAGGAAATTTCATATTTTACCACCTATTATTATTATTCTGACATATTTATAATAAATTGTAATTATAAAATAAAAAGAAACTAAAATAAAGTTTTTCTCTGTTGATTAAATAGGAATTGCATTTTATTATATATATATATATATATTACTGTACTTGTTTTTAACCATAAATTTATTAATTTATATGTTTTTAATCAAAATTGTTTACCATTGATCACTAATTTCAGTAATTACAACAAACTTTTCCACTCTCATTCTAGTCAGTTAGTATTTCACAAACGTATATTAAAAAAAAGAAACAATCAAAACGCAAATGAATCCCCAAAAAACAAGTTTTTGTAACTACCTTACACTTCTTGACAACGTTTCGATTATTCACTCTAATGATCTTTATCAATATTAAAAATATACTTGGTGCATTATCGAAGCCACAATAATTCAGTAGAGTAATCCCAAAGTATAGATTATAACTAAAACCATACTCGGGTCTATTTCATTCCTTATAAAGAAAGAAATGACTGAAACGTTCACAAAAAGAGTGAAATAACTAGTTACAAAAATGTTCTTGCAATTCATTACAGCTTTGATTGATTTGTATTGTTCAAAGCTTTCACACAATACAGTTTATATTTTATTCTAATGGAAATGACTTAATGTCTCTTAGCCTATGTGGACGACAAGAAACAAAAAAAAGAAAATTAAAAACAGCAAAAAATATTCTCATGGTAATATGAAAGCAGAAATTTGTATATTTTTAATTCAGGATTTTAAAATTATTACCAAAAGAGAGACGGACGCCAACGTTACATACAGCACAGTTTAGTTGTAATATCAAATAATGTTCTAAAATTATGGTGACTGGAAATACAGAGAGTAAAGAAATTTATATTCTCGCCAATTACGATTAGAATTGCTACATCAACATTGAGCAATTGTTCAGACTGACGATTGACAATAACAATTTTCCTTCCATTATTTTTAAAATAGGATGCCATAACGCCACCTCTACATCTGACCTTAAAGTTGCCCAGGGATGCCAGCTCTAGAGAGTTCTCCCCAAAATGTACGAATTCTTGTCCTCCTAAACACAATTATATATATTTAAACTGCATGCTCGATGAGCTCGAAAACAATTACAATAAATGAAAACCTTACTCATTTAAAAATAATATTTACATTTGCGCTACTTATGTCACGTAACATCCGTCATTAACCAAAGGGACAAAAGAGTTTCTTATTATTTTTCACTAAATAATGAATTTTGAAAGATTGTTTGCTCCAAACAGCTTCTGAATCTGCTGAACTGATATGTTCAGATTGAATGAAAGAGAGGATGGTGCATCAAGCGTTGGCAAGGTTTTGACCATATGATCAAATGATCACAATGGGGGCCATATATGGTCATTTAAGAGGGTAGATTAGAGGTGGGTCAAGGGATGGCTATAATGTATATCATGATGTGCCTAGGAGTTAGTCAGATAGTTATACTATTCCATACCAACACAGAAATATTCCCTTTGAGTTGTAATTTCTAATTATACTTTCAACTTTTCAAGTGTTGTTTTGTAGTAAAGGTGACATTTAATGTACAAAAAGATAGCAGAAAAAACCTCGATATAAGCAATATGTCTCAAAATTTAAATCTACATTTAAATGAAAATAAAAGTAATGACTTTTCGCAAAAGTAAATAAAGTAGAAAAAAATATATACGCAAAGCCTCGTTAACACTAAATTGGCATGTATAACTCTTTGCCCATAACGAGATCTATTTCAAAAAACGTTGGGTATGTATATGCTCTCATGCAAAGAATTACACTAGCGGACTAGCCCGCCGGCCAACATTTTGGATTATTGCCAGCTGAGCTAATAGCTGGGTTGATATATGAATTAACGAGTCAATATTTTTACTTTTTTATTGTTTACGGTCAGTTAGTTTAAGATAAAATGTTACGATGACACAATATGGAACTGTATGAAGTGTAGAATATCACGAAATATAGAATTGTGTCAGCAAAAACAAATTCTTTTTATCATATAACTATTCTTTTTATATATGGTATATATTTATATATTTTATATATTATTATTTTTATTCTCATTACACTGTCTTATTACTTTGTATATTATTATATTAAATATAATAATATTGTATTATATATATATAAATATATATATATATATATATATATATATATATATATATATATATATATATATATATATATATATATATATATATATATATATATATAAACACAGTTAGAGACTTGACATTTGTTATATTATATAGGTTCAAACTAAAAAAGGATAGTGCAAAATATTTATTTTGAACTGAATAAATCATAAAATTTTTAGGAAATTTTACACTTTTCATAAAATATACATAGATCGTATATCATATGGTATAATAAGTTTTCCCGAACAAATTCATTCATTTTCAACAAAACTAATAATATATCAGAAAATTATTTACAAATCAACAAATAGGTTTGCGTTTGATTCAAAACCGATTGATTCATTGACTGACTGATCAACACACGCCCGAAGTTAAAACAACGAAAAACTTAAAATTTCGTTGATACCTCATTTGTTAATAAAGAGACGCAAGAAAAAAATATTTAGCCAAATTTTAACTTCTACGAGTAAAATAGAAAAATTTCAAAAAATTACTAATTGTGGAAAAACAGTTGTAATAGATACTTATATATATATATATATATATATATATATATATATATATATATATATATATATATATATATATATATATATTAAAACAACACAGGTTATTCAAATACAAGAATACTGTTTGCCAACGAAAAGCTTTGGATATAAAATAATAAATATTCTTGTATTTGAATAACCTGTGTTGTTTTAAATTATTAAACAAGAAAACGTATTTTATATTTATATATATATATATATATATATATATATATATATATATATATAGTTTATTGTCGTCCATACACCAAGAGCGGCAAGGAGACTTATAGTGACGAAATATGAGGCTGCTTTCTTATTGAAAAACTATTTAACTTACAGAAATATAAAATATATTGGTACTTTAATATTTGAAAAAATAATAAACGTGTGACTTATCACTGTTCTCTGAACATGTTTATTTTCTATATAAAAATTTCTTGGGGGAGACCACGAGGGCGGTACTGAGAAAGAGGCGAACTATAAAAAAATTTAGCAAAATTTTAATTTAAAAAAATGAGAAATGAAGGACAGATCTAAAGGAGATTACTTTTGGAGAAGAAATACTCAGATGCCATAATATATAAAGCTGATCTCATAACCAAAGGTTTTATCATTAAAGTACGCAAAAGCTGTCGAAACTTGTATAATTAAAAAGTAAGATTGTAGGTTTCTTGTGAGTAGTGAGTTGTGGGACATTTTATAAAATAATATACGAGCACTTATGAAAACATACATTTTATCCCAAGAATATTTATACCACTCATATATGATACCAACATAAGGAATGCTTACGGATCACGAAAGAATCTTTCATTATTTACGAGTTTGTAGATTTATGAATTTTAAGTCTATAATATTTCTTAATTATTTAAAAAATGCCTCAGTTTCGGATTTTTGCTAATAGTAAGGCTATTTTTAGTTTCATTGCTGATGTTCGAAGCAATTTTGTGGTGTGGTGGTCAGGAAATATATATTAATTATAATGTTAAATGTTTGAAAAGATTAACATGAGCAAGCTGAACAAAGCCAATCTTTTAAAACCCGAGGAAGAAATAAAAGATAAAGAAAATGTGAAATTAGCAACATTTTGTAAAGGACACGTAAGTTAAGAATCCGATGAGTAAGTCAAACACATGCAAGTCAACTTTATCTTGTAAAGATCGTAACTTTTAAATAAGTGAAGACTGACATAGCTTTCTCAATTCTGTGTTTTGTGTCATTCCCATTGTTCATACCCGGATAGACATGGTTGCCGATTGACTTAAAGATGACCAACGGGAGGCTCGTTAGTAATGATAACAATATTGATCCTTTGTAAAAAAATAAACTCCAAACCTAATTAGTAACGATTTCAACACATTCACTTGAATTTTCGTTGAAGAATTGTAGTGAATGTTCAGCTTGCGACGATACCCAAGTACCCAAGATCACACATAGGGCGGTTGAACCATAGCAACAATACCCTTTTTGAATACCGTATGACCCAAGCAAAGCAGCTCTACTGTTATCGTAAGGGCAAACAAGTGTAATAACATTAGAATATTTATGATATTAGATAATACACGTAAGTTAAATCAGTTTGAAATCAGAAAATTCGTCAAAAAAGAAATATATACATAGAAATTTAGGTTGCTTGCAATTTCATACCATAAGTATGAACAAAATGTTTTCGCTGATTGAACGTTCATGTCCTTGTATGTAAACTCAAAAAACATTACCTTTTCCCAAATTAATTAAATTTGTACAACAAACGCTCCCGTATAATGATGTGCAGCACTATACTGTTGCACAAATAGCAAGCTTGGGTATTTACACAGAATTCCAGCAATAAAATGTAAGGACGATTCTATCAGTAGTTTAATTAACAACTGAAACAAATGCAAAAACAGTTGTGACTGTCCTTGAACTGATCGTAACACAGTACAGCCGTTACATCCGAATATAGGCCACTCGTCCATACCCGGCCACAGTCAATACCAGTTAAGTTAGTTACTAATACAAATGATTTTATATCATTTTAGTCAATAGTAAACTTTTGATTCAATTTTGCTAAACTCCAAATGTAAAACCTCACCAGCTTCTTAAATTCTTTTCTATTTGATTTGAACTTTCCATCAAAGATTTATAGAGGTTCCCGTTTATCTAAAACTATGTTATATATATTAAAATGTGTAGAATAAAACATAGAATAAGAAGAAAATATTTTTAAAAATTCATATTTTTTTCATTTTTGAGGTACCATACCCTTATAAACAGGGGGTGAAGAGATCTGCACTGTTCAAAAAGTAAATAAATGCACTCAATGTCTTTCAATATAAAACTTGAGAAATATAAAGTAAGTTTTTACATTGCGAAGAAATGAAAATTTGAAAACATTTTGTGTTAAATGTGAAATTAAATATATCCTTTTAACAATATTCATAAAAATGTCCACAGTTGCATAAAGCTGTTAAATGATTTCCGTAACATTACCCTACTCCCTCATAGATTGTAAAATTTTTTACCGTTCCTTCCACGCATTCACTGCTATTTACAACAATCAAAGTATATTCATATCCTCCCTATATTTATCCAGATTCCTGGCAGAGACGAATAACAATTTATTCTTGGAGTTGCTCATTTGGTGAACATTTTGATCACTTGTATCTGTTTATATAACATTTTGTGTTGTTTTTTTCTGCGCAATATGTGATGTGAACTACAATTTCTTTTTATCACGAATTTCATTATTTTTTAAAATATCTATTATTTAAATAGATAATATCTAAATATCTAAGTAGTAAATATCTAAATTTACTTTCTTCAACCGACGTCTAATTCCAGTTTGAATATTATGACGAAAGAAGTCAGTAAATTAAAAGTAAATTTTAAATAATATATTCAAACCTAGCTCTTAATGGTATATTCATAATTTTTAGAAAATTTTTATTCTTACAGGAATTTCCATCACTTTCAAATAAAGTAAAGCGAAGTTGTGTAGAAATCGACTCTTGTTTTTCAGTGTAAAAAGGTTTCACTTTCAAAACGAGTACCGATATCCCTGCCGAGCTTAGTTATTATATACATTACACATCCACACTTCCATGTTTATAAAACCCACTATTAAAAAAAAATCAAACACTAAAATAAAATTACACCTCATAAATGTTTTGTAGTTGCTTTTAAAATTGAATTTTGTAAAACGTAAGCCTGTTGTCGGTCTCATTGTCTAACATGTTTTTAATTTTTAATTTCTAATATATTCTCTCATTTTATTTTGCGTTCTTCATTTTATTTCGTTAGTATTTCACTTGTGTCTAGCCATGTTGTGTTTCATTTTTTACAGTTCAAATCGGAAGATCATTTATACTCTCAAAACAAATCAAATAATTTTTGTTGTACGTAGGCCTAAATAATGTAAAATGATTGTATGAATAAGCCTTTTGTAAAAATATGGTATCTGTCTGTTGTGAAGAATAACAGTAAGGTACTGTCTCCTAACACATCAGCTAAGTTATGTCAAAAATATGGCAAATTGTACCCAAGCAATTATTATATTATTATTTTAAATAGAATTAAAATTACATAATTATATATTAGGGCCTAACGTTTCGTGTGTTTAGGCTATTAGTTAATTCGAATGTTATTGCCTAGAATAAGAAATAGTTGTGAATTTTAGATAGTGTAAGGTAAGTAGTTAAAACCCTCTGGAATGGAATATAAGTAATGCGTACAAGGAAGCATATTTGCTACAGAAGTACTCTCTAGCGGGGACTATAGAGATCGTAGCCACTACCCTTCCTAAAAGCATATACGAATAAAGGAATTGTTTAATATGATGATATGTGTGTCAAATACATGTGTGTTGAATGTTGTATCTGTTAGGTTGTTTAAATAGGACACCCGAGGGACTACATATGTCTCTCAGTAGGAATGACAGTTTCGAACAGTCTTTTTAGATTTTAAAAAAAAACTTACTTTAATGTAATAACACTTGGTAACAGTATGAATTGGAATATTGTTTCCATCCTGCAACTGAATTTGTCATAACAATGAATAAATTAAAATAAAACACCGAGCTAGATGGATCACTAGCTCAGGCTAAATAAAGTTGAATTTAATTTCACAAATGTCTAACTATTTTGAGGTTAAGAACTTTTTATCAATTTTAATGTTTTATTAACGCGGTTAAAAAATGTTAAACATTCTTAAAAGTATAGAAAAAATGACATATATCAGTAAAAATAAAAGTCTAAGAATAATTGTGTTATTTTCAAAATGTTACTTTATTCCGTAATATGTTACATTTACTTCATATATTCGTGTGTAATTTAACAATCATTGGCTAGATGTGATTTATGTTGCTCTAAATACCTGTTGACAAAATACAAATATTTCAGTTAATCAGTTTATATTTATAATAGCATTGAAATACTAAAACATAACTTCTAAATTAAGAGGGAAACAGCTTTTGTATGAAGTCATATGTTAGATGAATTGTGTACATCAGCTGATCGTATGCCATCATTAAAACGTAAACAGTGCTAAAAGGTTTTTACTTTAAAAATTTTTTCAATTTGGACGTTTTCAATACCACAATTACATTAACTACCCTAAACCAGTAGTTTTTAATTGCAAAAGGTAGTAAACTCATCAAATGAAAGCAGTTGATGAACTTTCTTAAAAATTAATTTTGAGTAAGAACTCGACGCTCAAAAGCCTAAACAGCTTTTTTAAATTTTAAATGTATATATGCATTTATAATTTATGGTATATTATATAATTATATAATATATTGTATAAGTTTTATCCAATATATATATTTACCAATAATACTTGGATTTATTAGGAACTGGCCATTTTATGTGGATAAAGTTTAATTATAGATTATTCAGAACTTAGGCCTACGACTTTGTTTAAATTCCCTTATCGTTCTATTTTCCTCCACAATAATAACGTTTTTACATGCTTCAAGAACGGCTAATATTTTTAAAAATCTGGGAATGTACAAATTCACTTTAAAATATTTACTACCGAAAAAATTAACGAAAAAAAAAGTATTTCAGATTGAAAGTTTTTTGAAGCAATAAAACGATCTAAATTATTAATGCTGAAAATTTTAGTACAACGATTGTAGTCTGCCAAAAAAATGTATCTCAGAGAGAATCAATGTTTATCCGTTGACTCGGTGGCAACGTTCATCCAAGGGTAAACTGTTTACACTCCAGCACTTTGCCAATAAACACAAGAAATTTAATTACAGAAGTGGCAAACCTTCAGTTACTGATGGTTACAGCATTAACCATCGTTGTTACTTTTCTATAGACATCAAAAGGTTAGCATTGTTTTAAATAAAAGTTTATTTGTTACCTTCGATTTTTTTCCTTATTAGAAAGCACCTTTATTTTTAATTCTGATGTTTAACATCTGGTGCGGACAGACCGAACTCTCATTATTTATACTCTTTGAAGCCATATTTAATTCAACTGTACATATGGAAGTTAAATTTAGGACAGTTGCGAGAATTCACATATGTGCTGTCCTGTGTGTGTGTGTTCCTGGATGACGTCCCTGTATCGTTTTCCCAAACATCTAACGTTTTGGACCTCTCATCCCATCTCACCTAGTTTAAACCAATCACATTTCCTAATTTGAGCTTCTAACCTTATTTTGTAATATTCTAACGTCTTTTTGGAACTGACTTTTTTTAACGATACCAAGTTTTTTTCTTCTAGTTTTTGGAGCGCCCTTGCGTCTTAAAACTGACAACCTTTTTTGAGAATTTATGATAAAATAAAGTAATAATACTGCCAGTTTGGCTTTGTACATTGTACTCTTAATTTTACAAACTTAATTTATAGTTCCATTTAGAGTCTCTGCTCACATATGGTTATAATATACATAATTATTTGTAATTATAAAATAAAAGTACATAATATAATTATTTTCTTCCTCGACCGCAGTAGGAATTGACTAAAAAATTGTTTTATTACTTGTAACTTTTAATTTAATCGGGGCAACTAAAAAATTCGTTACTAATTAATCATTCGACTAAATAACACACTTTTAAAATAAACATAAACAATTAAACATTTGAAAATAACACATATAGCACTTTGAAAAAGAAATTTATCATTTCTGAATTAAATTTAAATTAGTCAAAGAAGAACTAATTTAAAATTGAATCAAATTTTATAATAATATTTCTATTACTGTAAAAAATGTAATAACATGCAACACAAGAGATATAAGCATAACAATTAACAATAAATCAAATTTTTAATCTATTAACTTTTAATAACTTGTGGTAATGTTTATTTCTATATTTAAAGATGTAATAAAAACCATGTTGGTCAGTAATCACCGAGATATTTTTACTTGCAGTAAATGAGGGGTTTTCAAAATTACTTGCTTGCCAAAAAAGACAGGTGCACTACCCTTGAACTTATTTCTAATAATTCTATTTATTTTTACGTAAATAATAACATCTTTTTACTACGGCTGTTTCGCACACAGTTTAATAATTTTCATGACAGAATTTAGAAAGAACCAGTTTACTATTGGTTTATTGTCAAATGAAAACAATCCTTTAGTAACATTTTATTTTATTTTAAGCTACTTCTTTTAAGTTTTATCAAAAATTTCAAAAACTTTGTTTTCATCCTGATTTTTCTTAATTTTTAAAGGGAATATATATATATAAGAATCGTTATCCTGATTGACGAAGAATCAACGTAGAGTCGAAACTATAAAATGTAGAGATTTGAAAGTTTCAGGGTACATTCCGTTTATAACGCAGACAGATACTAAGAAAGGATTTTGCAAAATGTTGGTTTTAAAGGCTAAAAACTGCAAAACTTTGTGAAAAGTATACAAGTCCCAATTGAAATTTACAGAGGAAGTAAAATTGCAGAGAATATACCTATAATTAGTATATAGTTCTATAATTAGTATAACGTTTTTACGACCAAAAACATTCATTCCGTAATCATTATCAATTTGTAGTTGTGTTTAAAATTTATTAAATTAACATACCTGTATAGTGCCACTTTTAAACGAATTTCGAGCGAAGCCGTTACTGGGCGCTGGTAAGATATAAATATAAAAATGTTCACCTCTAATGTATGACGTAATCGTAAAATAGCTCGGAATCTGACTTTTATAATGGTTTTGTAGACTTCTGTAAGTGATGCATTCTGTTCTCCACAAACAGACGTACAAGCTGTTTGGTAATACCATTTACTGCAATAATGTTGTAGACTTCTGCAAGTGATGTATTCTGTTCTCCACAAACAGACGTACAAGCCGTTTGGTAAAACCATTTACTGCAATAATGTTGTAGACTTCTGCAAGTGATGTATTCTGTTCTCCACAAACAGACGTACAAGCTGTTTGGTAAAACCATTTACTGCAATAATGTTGTAGACTTCTGCAAGTGATGTATTCTGTTCTCCACAAACAGACGTACAAGCTGTTTGGTAAAACCATTTACTGCAATAATGTTGTAGACTTCTGCAAGTGATGTATTCTGTTCTCCACAAACAGACGTACAAGCTGTTTGGTAAAACCATTTACTGCAATAATGTTGTAGACTTCTGCAAGTGATGTATTCTGTTCTCCACAAACAGACGTACAAGCTGTTTGGTAAAACCATTTACTGCAATAATGTTGTAGACTTCTGCAAGTGATGTATTCTGTTCTCCACAAACAGACGTACAAGCTGTTTGGTAATACCATTGACTGCAATAATGTTGTAGACTTCTGCAAGTGATGTATTCCGTTCTCCACAAACAGACGTACAAGCTGTTTGGTAATACCATTGACTGCAATAATGTTGTAGACTTCTGCAAGTGATGTATTCTGTTCTCCACAAACAGACGTACAAGCTGTTTGGTAATACCATTTACTGCAATAATGTTGTAGACTTCTGCAAGTGATGTATTCTGTTCTCCACAAACAGACGTACAAGCTGTTTGGTAATACCATTGACTGCAATAATGTTGTAGACTTCTGCAAGTGATGTATTCTGTTCTCCACAAACAGACGTACAAGCTGTTTGGTAATACCATTTACTGCAATAATGTTGTAGACTTCTGCAAGTGATGTATTCTGTTCTCCACAAACAGACGTACAAGCTGTTTGGTAAAACCATTTACTGCAATAATGTTGTAGACTTCTGCAAGTGATGTATTCTGTTCTCCACAAACAGACGTACAAGCTGTTTGGTAAAACCATTTACTGCAATAATGTTGTAGACTTCTGCAAGTGATGTATTCTGTTCTCCACAAACAGACGTACAAGCTGTTTGGTAAAACCATTTACTGCAATAATGTTGTAGACTTCTGCAAGTGATGTATTCTGTTCTCCACAAACAGACGTACAAGCTGTTTGGTAAAACCATTTACTGCAATAATGTTGTAGACTTCTGCAAGTGATGTATTCTGTTCTCCACAAACAGACGTACAAGCTGTTTGGTAATACCATTGACTGCAATAATGTTGTAGACTTCTGCAAGTGATGTATTCCGTTCTCCACAAACAGACGTACAAGCTGTTTGGTATTACCATTGACTCCAATAATGTTGCAGTATTAGATTGTAATCCACATTGTCCGGAATTAATAACCCAAATATGCAGTACTATTTATTTAGGCCTATGTGCATTGATGAGGATTTGAAACATAGGCTTAAATTCACGTCATATCTTCTCTGCTGTGAATTTAACAGCACTTGAGAGTAGAAATATTCATCTAAACCGGAGCCGGCCAAGAACCAAAATGACTAGTATAAAGTATCTCGCCAACTAAGAGCTACTTTTCGAAGTTTTAAAAGTTTAAAACAAAAATAATAAACTAAATATTATACATTTGTAGTTATTTATCTACCAGTGTTGTTACCATAAACAGCACACAGATAAGTAACGCAAACTTAAATTTTCTTGTTTTTAATTTATAAATTTTATTAATAGGATTCATATTGTAGTTTATAGAACTCAAGTACGAGAAAATTCGTAGTGGTTAGGTTAGAGTAAGTGGAAAAAAACAGTTGTAACATCCTCTGTTTCTCTCTACCCAAGCTTAGGAATAGTACTTGACTAGGCCTACTCATCTTCTTAGTATGATTCTTATTACCTCACCTTTTTCTTTTCAGATTTACCCGTTTTTTTTTTTAAAGTTCTTTATCAGTTAGTTTAGTTGGAGCACTTTACATTTGTTGAAGAGAGTGCACGTTTGATTTTAAGTCTAAAATGTTTTCGACCCTAAGAGTCTAAGATGTATTTGTATTACGATCTATACTGCAGGCAACTAGTGTTTTCATAATGTTGTGAAATAGTTTTGTGGAGTTTTTCAGCCGACATAAATAATGTACGTACAACATTAATTACATTACATACCGATTTACGTATTTAAAATTACCCACAATTACATGTTAATTTCACGACCTCCGTAATTCGTCTTTTACTCGAACTCGTCATCCCCTCGCCCCCGAACTAAATGGAGAGGCTGGATCTGTGAACTTTCTACCATAATTAATACCATAACAAAGATATCTTATGTATGAGTTTAGATAAGCCACATAATAAGAGCCTACATCAGCGTCTGGGTCTCAGATTAGTGTAGTTGTTATCGAGCTTTTCTGTATGCTAAGCCATGAATGTTTGGCTTAGAATACTGTAATCTATATCCTACTGACTAAATATTAACTCAAAGGTTGATTGCAATGATCACCTCTTCTTAACGAAGATAATATTTAGTCTCGACAACAATCCGAATAATCAAACCCACAATCACGCACACAAAAGCGCGCGATGCCAATAATATAGGTGGACAGATAGGACTTATCAGTGGACAGATTTCCCCAGATGATGCTAAGTAGCAGATGTTGTTAACATTGCAATATAAAAACACATATCTTCGTCGCAAATTCTGTTTGAATATTATAATTATTTTAACATATATTTATTTTATAATTATAATCTATGTTCAAACTTTCAATTTTAGTAATACATTCGATGTAATAAATATATTTTTATTATATTATACATTGTACAAAATAATCTTTCAATAATTTTTTAAATAAAGACGTGTCATTGTAAACCGGGATGATCAATGTAATGAGCTACTGCATTTAAACAAAACTACAATTGTTAGAACATATTTTCTGGGATTAGGAGTACAACCATACAGTAGTATTTATACCTAAGTCTTGATAATTAGCCTTTGGAACATAAACAAGTTATTGTTGCCAACAAAAGTTGAAGATGATGATTTTGTTATTAATTAACCTGAAGTCCTCATTTAGCATAATATAACTGACTGCAGTGAAGTTATCCAACTCTTGATAAAGGCAAGGGGATTAAATAGGAAGAAAAATATAGTCACAGAAATAAATATTCGGCTGTCAAAAAACTGTTTCTGTATTGCAAATATTTTATTTGACAAACATCAGTCTTATTAGACCTATCAGTACCTATGGCACTGATGCCCTTCTAAAACGTAATTCTCAAAGCAACAAAGAAATCTAAATTTATAAAATTACACAAAATTTGAAAACAATTTGTCGAAATTCGATTTAAGAACCGAACTACGATAATGATTATTTATTTACTTTATTCATAATTATAAATAATTTAATTTATTTACTCCAGTTGAAAAAGTTACCAAAATATAAAAACCAAATTATCCATAATAATATTTTTCCAGAGTGTTACGGTAAAGTGATGTTACTACAACAATCAATTTAAACCGACTAAACCAATTAAGTTGGCAGCAGATTGTAATGAAGTTATTATTATTACAATTATTTTATTTTTTGTGTGATATTAATGAAGCCTATTAAATGGTACTTTAATACTACATTTATTTTGCTGATAGTATGACTCACGGTCCTATCCGATATTAATAAAGTTGGAGAGGGTTTGAACGAACTTCTTATTACCGTTGTTTTACAATTTTATTTTCTTTCTCTCCTTACCATTTTCTCATTAGTTTCACACAGCTAAGATCTCTATCATCCATGTCTATGTTCTTACATCGTACTCCTTTCTGTATCTCTTGATATTTAACTATTTTTCCTTAATCTTCTCACTTGTCCGTTTTATACCAGTTTTTTTCTCTGTATAAGTTATTTCTCATTTATCTTTATTCAACTTTTATTTCTAAGTTTTGTGTTTCACTTAATCTAGTAAGCTTTACACTCCTCCAGAGGTCCATTTCTACAGCCACCAACTTGTTCCGTTTAATCTTAGCTACTATCTAAATGTCTGGCTCGTATCTACAGCACTCCGCTACGGATTACACTGTTAAAATATTACGTTTATGGAGTTTTGTTATCTGGTTCCCTTTGTTTGAATTCAATAACCGATGCAATACGTACTAGTTTGCTCCAGTAGTGTTCTATTCCTTCTTGCTTTATTCAACTCCTTCACACTCACGTATTAGTTCACACACACACACACACACACACACACACACACACACACACACACACACACACACACACACACACACACACACACACACACACACACACACACACACACACACACACACACACACACACACACACACACACACAGACACACACACACACGCACACACACACAAACACACACACACACATATATATCTTGTTTAAACTTTCAATCGTTAATAAAATACTTTTTATTCATCCCCTCAAGTTCAAATACATTTTTAAAGTTGTAGTGAATGAAACTTGCTGTTAATACAGTTTTTTACACTAATAATTCATTAAATAAATTTAAAAAGAATGAATTTTAGTTTTATATGAGAGAAAAACTTTTCATGAAAGAGGCAAAGTATGTAATATAGTTATTTGGCTTTAAATAAGAGGTAACATATGATTTCATAAAACAGCTGATTTTATGTTATAGGTTATGTGGTAGAACAGCTGTTTTAATGTATAGGTTATATTACTTTATTTAAAATAATCGTAATTATTTAATAAAAAAGTGACTAAAATAAATTGTTTCTGTGTTGACCCAAGTAGGAATTGACATGCAAAAAGTTTAGTTTATATTATTTGTTTCTATCTAGATACATATTACTGCTCTGATACTAACTTTTTATGTTACCATCGTTTTATTATTCTCGTGTACGCTGTATATTTACTGGAATAAAACGTAACAAAACTTGCTGATTGTCTTGCAGAAGGATGTATGAAGCGCATATGCTGAGAATATCAGGAAGCATAAGTTTGGATTTACTAAGTTTTATTTAATAAAATCTTCAGTGATATAGAAAAAGTCATGAACAATAAGACTTTTTTGCTTATCTTTAACCTTACTCACCGTTTTAAACCAAATAAACCGTAAATTATGTGTCACCAATTAATGACCAACATTATTAATTTGAGGTAAGTATTGTAGTTTTAATTTAATTGAAATAATATTTACTATAATTAAAGAAATAAATTCTTAATTGATTAGAAATTAATTACATAATTTTAATAAGATATCTGATGTGAGAAAAGGATTTAGAGCCATTGGAACACTTCCGCAATAAAGAGTTCGTACTTATAAAGTTAGAGAGTTAAAAAGAGTTCTTACTTCTGAGAATTGTCATGTGGGAAAATAGTGTTTGTTTTCTATACTTTATGCCTAACAGGAGATATAAACATTTTAAATGTAAACCTTACCTGTGTGCAAAATGTTCCACCTGCGACGGCCATCCATGATGGTGCACCAACGGTTTATCGTTTAAATTTATCTCTACCTCCATTCTAACATACTGTTCATACAGTTAAACATCCCTGCTGCTATATTACAATGCAGTTTCCCCGCACTAATCAAAAACACTAAACACTATTTTTCTCTAGATATAACTTACATAAAAGTATCACACAATATAAAATATACCCATGCACAAGTGTAGATATGAGGCCTATCTAAACAAAAAGTTAATACATCTACCTCTACCCTACCCACAAATAGCTAAGTTTATTGGTTATGGTGCTAAATGTACCATGCATTTACGTCTAGCATGTTCTGCTTACAGATCAGTCATCATTGTTGCCAAAGCCGTCAGAGGGAAGAGCATTTTCACCGTCACAGATCCGTACCTTACGAACCAACAACACAGATTAAACAAAAACGTTCCTAACTTACTATATATACTGTACTGCAATGATACACTTTGTATGTTTAAAGATGGAAAAGACTTTAACAAACGATATGTTTAAAGTTTTTATAATAAAGAAAAGTGTAAAGGAAGTATTTGCATGTAATTCCCCAGTTACATAACTTTACCTACTAGTAACTACTCAAGAATTCTTCGTCCCAGTTAACAGGAAATGATTGATTTCCTTCACGCGATTTAGTGTAGTGTATACCAAGATAAAACCAATGAAATTATTATAACAATTTTCCATTTATATTTAGATAATAAAATTAATTTATTTCATTTAACCCGTTCTTGAAATAATTACTGTATAGTAGAACTAATGTTTAAATATTTCACTAGTAAAATAGGAAGAAAATTTATTACCCTAATTCTCTGAGATGTATCTATAAAACATTGGGCAATGCAGTAGGATTACATTTGTAAGGGATAATTAATCAGCATTTCCCTGTGGAGATGGATATAGCCAAGAATAGCCCGAGGGGGTATGGAACTAAATAAAACAACGATGAAATGTATGAGTGAAAATATGAGGAGCAGTTAAAATTCTAAATGATATAGAATACATCCGATTAGTTCTAAATGATTGCAAGACAAGAATATAATATTGAAAATATGTAAATAAAAATCTATATAAAAACTATGTTTAATATTTTAAAAATTATGACAAAAAATGTTGTAACAATCATAAAACAAATTAAGATTTTGTGGATTCAGATTTTATTTATAAGAGAATATAACCTTATACTTGCAATTTGTGTGTACATCTTGAGGTTTTTCTATAGTTACATTGTTTGTATTATCTTGGCAAAAAACCACTACTTACTGATATTTTTCAGCAGACTCGTTTTGCAGTAGGTCAGCGTATTGTTCAATGCTGTGAGTCACAGACAAGAATCTTACCAAGAAATTACGAGAGTTGTAATAACCTTAAGGTTGTCGCTATCAATTAAATGTTATTATGAATTAACTTAATGTGACAGAGTAAAAATTTAATATTAAATTAAAGAAAATTTGTTAGAAATTTGTTAAAGAAAATATTTTTTAAATCTAATAATTCGTAATTAAAATTCTACGTCAACGAATGACTGGAATATGCATAGTCTAAGACTTCTGGTATTTAAAGACAGAGAAAAGAAGATTTCAGAGGACGATTAAGAGAATATAAGTTAGTGAAAAAGGTAGGGTTGGAAGTGTAGGAATATAAAAAGTCAATGACATTAGAACAGGCGAGAAATGGTGCTATGTAACTTGGATTGTGTAACCTGCTATTATATTATTTCATTTTGAAGAAAAATCTACGTTATTTGAATGAGTTTTGTAAGAGTTTCGTTAATAATTTTAGTATATTCATCAACCATCCAATTTTAATTATGATAGAATTGAGTGAAAATGCGCGTATGATAGTAAAATTTAAATTCAATTGGACTGGCGATGATTTAGATATATTCCAAAAAGCTATGGAGTTGGTTTTTTAAACTTCTCTT
Source organism: Prosapia bicincta (assembly GCA_036971475.1). Lineage (NCBI taxonomy): Eukaryota > Metazoa > Arthropoda > Insecta > Hemiptera > Cercopidae > Prosapia > Prosapia bicincta. Next base: position 58,416,606 of record JBAIZL010000001.1, on the reverse strand, counting down.
TCTGGCTTTTCAAAAATTGTCTAATTGTTTTGATCATTTTATTATACAGAGTTTATCTTATATTTGTAAAATAATTTATTCTTTTCTTTATTGCACTTTTCAACAAAAAAACAATTAAAACAAAACGACATGAAACAAATACCAAGTATACGATAAACAGGACGATCTTCAAAGATTTAAAAACAAACTAGGGAACTGATAATTCAACTAAAACTAAGAAAAACGTCATACAAACATATGTCCGGAAAACCTTTAGCAAGAAACGGTTAACGAATGATTGTTCCTGGATTTTAGTCCTGCTTTTGGAGTTTTGGGATTTTCATTATGAGACCAAAGAAGTGGTTCGTTATGCTTTATCACCCAATTAGCTGTAAACTCAATTTTTTTTTGTTTGACGCATGATTACTGAGTCAAATGAGTAATAAACAAGTGTTTTTAATAAAACGTATAAAATATATACCTCTAAGGAAATAAATGTTACAGTCGAATTATTAAAAAAAAATAATAATAAATTTTATTAACGTCAAAATTACAAAAACATGATGAAAAAAGAGTGACAAAAATTTAAATGCTGCACATGAAAGTTTCGATCCTTTCAAAAGTGAAACTGAAGTACACTCTGAGGTAAACAATGGAGATTTAAAAATCATTTAGTACTAGCTTACGTTGAACCGATGTACTCAAATATTTCTGTTGAGTACACTGTGCAAAATTAGATTACAACATTTTTGTTTAAAACTAATCGAATTCTGTAGATAAAATAGTGCGATTGTTGTCACCTATTATTTGTGCCCTGTTATGGAAAAAAACCCCTTTTGATATATTTGTCTAATAGTAGCGTACTAATTCTTTTCCAAAATTTACTAACATATAATAATATATAATATTATAATAATAATATTACTTCTTTATTAGAGGGCTTGACTACCAAAGCAAAGGCTCAACTCTCGGTGGCGCCAAAGAATTCCTGTGTTCCTTTTCATCCCCCAGGCAGACTCGGCCTGTGACAACGAGTACTTGGGAGATACCTTAAAGCAAAGTGCCTTACATTCACTTGCTTTAATACCTTGTGATCCAGATAAGGTGTCCGTACTAGGTTTGGAAGCTAATGGTAATCATTATTGTATTATTTTTGTTTAACTATTTTATTTGAAGACATTTTTTATACTAAAATTATTATTCTTTATGTTTAAAATTTAATGCCCTTTTCAATTACGCTCCCGATACTTTATGTAACAAATTTCGTTTTGTGACTTTTGCATTTTGTATTTGCCTTTAAAAACATCAATTTTCTCAGAGTAATATTTTCTGCAAGTTTTATTTAAAAACGTTAAGTGTTTATTGCCCATTCAACAAACTTGATTGTTTTATACGTCAAACATAAAACAGTTTGATTTAAAGGACACTTACTTTCTCAAGTAAGATTTAGCCCCAGATTTCTCAAATGTCTGCAGTTAAAATTACTGTGATATATTTATCTGCTTTTACAGTTTACAAAACATAAGAAACTACATATTTTGCCTCTTAATTCTCCTAAAAATTTCAGTAGGTTGTTATCTCAAAGGGGAGCTGTAATCCGGCCTTTATCTTTTACGAGCTAGAAATCGCAGACGAAACCTTTCGGTACGAAGACGTTTGTTCTCAGTTTCAGTTGTGGAATCAGCTCCCTAAAAGTTCATTAAATGTTTTGCATGTCTTCGTAAAACGATCCTATAAAATTTTAGGAGAAATAAATAAAGCCGATTTTATACAATACTCTAGTAGCATCCAGAAATAACGGGCAGAAGGAAATCAGGCAGAGTAGTTACAGAAATAGTGGGCGAGAAGCAACCAAAAACTGAATGTAGATACTCATTTACATTTCAGTTGTGCAGTGCAAGTTCACAATTACATCAAGACCAAACAATTATTACAATTCCAAACGATACATCAAGGCCAAACTGTACTTGGCAATATTGTTACATTGTAACATTTTCTAAATTATATATCTAGAAAAATATTGAAAAACCTTGTATAGTATTGTTAGAATTTTAAAATTTTCTAGTTGATATATGTGTTATAATTTTATCAATAAAGACGGAGGGTTTTACATTATTATATCAGTTTCATTGTAACTATTGTGTTTACAGACAGTTTAATTGAGTAAAACGATTTAATAAAAATCACAATTCTTAAAACACGGAAGTAGGATATTTTTGTCATTATTTAACTCACTTCTTTCTACTTACGCTTCCGATTAATGGTTAGAGACATGTTTTTATCCCGGTTGAGAGCATTCTTCTTCCCACGCAATGCTTTAATTTTCCCTAGTTTCCTGGATCATTAGACAATTTCCTTAGCCATTTCTAATTGTTTCTACCTTTCATTATACTTTATTTCAAAGGGATTTAAAGGGTGACACCTCATTCTGACCCCGATAAAAAGTTGGTCTACTTCAGGACCGTGGCGTTACACAAGTGATGCTACATCTCTCTTATATTCTGTGCCAGTGGGATGTATTCCCTACCTTGACCCTACCTCCAACACACACTCTTTGTCTGTCCATCTTAGGCGGTAGTACTCATATTGGATGGTCTCCTTAAATGACCATATGGTGTTAAAATTGAATTTACTATTTGCTGTTTGTATCTAGTACGTTAACTATTATCAGACCTATTTTAGAATGATTTAAATATCATGTGGGCTTTAGTGCAGTGGTTTCAGTGGGCTTAGAGTGGTTTAAGAATAACGAGATCGTAGCTGGTGCGTGGCGCAATGCGGTAAACTCTATGCGCTAACAAGTGACATGTAGTCGGTGGCCTATGTGGGTCAACGGTTTAAGCCTATGTAATTTTGGTTTTCACTATTTCGCGCTCGATGGGGGGAGGATAAGTCATAAATAAATAGTTTTAATGTAATATTAAAAAAAATGTAATGTCTATATTTTCACGACCATTTTAATTTGATTCATAAAAAAAATTATTATGAAGAAATATCCGAAGATAAAATACTTCTCACTCTTTCATTTTTGCTTTTTTCATTTGCTTTTCTTAAATTTCACTGTATAGTTATTTTTAAACTTTGAGCCTTCATTAGTTTTATGTTTGACATAAATCCATAAAGAAGGGCAATGAAACATGATTTCATCATTGAAAACTATAATAATATTTTTTTTTTTTTTTTTATGGAATGAAAGCCCGTTTCAGTGAGGCTTATTCCCAACATGTGGTTAGAAACAACCGACTGTAAGAGATTTGTAAGTTTTAACCTGTGTTCTTTGAATCTTGGATAAAACTCCCGTGTTTCCCAATTATAATAATTTTATAAAATTTATTATAGTTCGTACAGTCCATTTTGCACATTCAACAGTTCCGATGTTACTTTTATATTCGTGTACTGCATATTATATAGAACTTTGTTCTTTTTTTTTATGCGATCTTGTACAACATTGTTATGAGATGAGTTTAATTAAGGTCTTTGTTTATTTATGCGAATATTATGAATGTCTTTTCTCTCTGGTCTGCTTTAGATTTTTTGCATTTTTCAGTTGACAATACATAAACGGCAAGTTCGTATAAATCATTATATTACAAGTTTTAATTCCTTAGGAAGATATTTATAGTTGTAATAAAACATTTTTTACATGGCTAATGCCTTTTACAGTATTAAGAGGAACACGTCCCATAATTAAATGTGTATTTTTCCTTTTTAAAGATAAACTTGCATGATTCATTTGACTGTTGAGCAAATCTAATATTTGAAATGGCTATACGATTTCCAACAAACCTATTTCGTTTGATTCAATTGTTATCAATATATGTGTGTGTGTTTTTTTTTATAAATAATTTCAACTATAAAACTTAATTAAATAGTTCATATTTTAACTAATTATATTTAAATCACAGTAAAACAAATATTAAAGAGATGAAATAATAATGAAATAAACGGGTATTTATTTACAAACCAATCAGGGAGATTGTAAACATCTATCTATTTTCACTTTCTTTGTCACTTCATACCACGTGTTTGTAGTATTATTATAGTTTTGTTTCCTCTAAATGCAGTGTCTGTGTAATTGTGAAGAACAGGGTTTCGACACCACCTCGACTCCTGCACTTTGCCAAAATATTTATGCTACCCAACACCTTTCATACGAAATAAAATATTAACCATGTTTTAAAATAGGCTTCAAGCCAAATTATGTGAAACGTTTATGGCTGGATGTTCATTATTTATGTAAACACTTTAAAACGTAATGAATATATGAGAGAACACAAAAACATAGTAAAAGCAGAAATAAAGCCAAACTAAATTTAAAACTTAGGTTTGAAAATGTTTTTGTTAGAACCGACGTAGCGGTTTTGTTTGATTTTTAAATTATATATTTATATATTTTTTTTATTACCTGATATTGTTAATTGATAAATTACAGTTTGTCTTGAATGTAAACATAAAAAGGACATGTCTATTCTATAAAACATGTTTATTTACGGTAAAAGAAAGAAATACAAAGTTTAATATAGTATAGAATCTGAAAAACTTAAAACTTAAAAAAAAATTGATTTGCATGATAATGATTTATTGAAACTATCCAAATAGTTGTTTCAAAACTATTGCATTAACACGATTTCTTGTAATTCCAAATTTCTCTATAACGTACTTTTCCTCTTTTTGTATGGAACACATTTCATGTGCATAAAAACCCGAGAAACGTCTAGATGCGAATGTTCCAGAAACAACACGTCATAAAAGGCCTATTTTTGAACCATATGTATAAAAATTATTTATAGTGATAACATTATAAATGGGGAAATAATTGGCTAAACTGATGAATAAAACATTGGATTTTAAAATCCAATCGGCCATTTTGTTTTTCTTTACACATTATCTTTTTATTATCCTTGAACACTACTTGCCCTAATATATGTACGCTTTTATAACTAAGTTGGCTTTTAAGTCGTTATATTTATTAAGCTGAAGGATTTTAAAGTGGCTTTTGGTTACTGGAAATGATCCTAGTTTACTTCTGGAAAGCGACCCAGTCAAGCAAAGCCCTTCTTCCCAGTACTAAGGGATCTATGCGGTTACCTCAGTTCTACCTAGTTCTACCGATCCTTTTCCTTTCCCTACGAGTGCGTTAAGAGGGTAGACTCCGATAGAGAGTAGCTTTTCCTCACGTTCGTAATCCTGACGTGATGCCTTAATATCTCACATACATCCTGTACCAGGGAGATTTATACTCCTATATTAATCCCGCCTATACTCTGGATCACTTCTAGCAATGCGTGATACTGGATATTTGGCTTAAAGCCATAAACATAAAATTAAGGCCTTATTTAGGCCTTAATAATATTTTATTAGCCCCAAAATAGGCATTCTGTTTACGTAACACAAGATAAGTTCATTTCCACAGGCGTTATCGGTTAAACACAGGCAAATATATTTAATTACAAAGAGGAAATTATATGCAATATAAATCTGTTCAAGACCTGTTTGAATAAATAAAATTACAGTTGAATCACATAAAATTACCATGAATAAAACGGGCATAATAATCTTATCTATTCATTACTAGTGTTTCCTTCTGAAACACTCGTCATTGTTCTTTCAACAGTGGACTACCTAAAGCGTCAGACAGGTTTAGTCATTAATTGCTCTCTGTTCGAGTGTGATATTTCCTTTCTAAGTGAAACAGTTACTCAATGTAACTTCGTTTGTTCTTCTTGGGATCTTACTTCTAAAACTTAGTTTATTGTTGTTGTTTAAGGTATCCATTTCTTTTATTAGATACAAGTATTTACGCTCTAGGCCTATTGAGACCGTATCTCTTACTCTAATTTAAGTATAACTTACACTAACCGTATAAGTATAACCTACTAGCGATAATTGTCCTTATAAAAATTTAGCAAAATGATTTTTTAATGGATTATAAAATTATGAATTTAATCTAGTACTCGGAATAGATTAGTGTAAATTTAGGGGAAAGATAATTAATTTTATTATTTTTATTTGTTTAATTTGGGTTTTTATATTTTAAGATCTACTGATAGTCTATTTTTTTTACAAAGTTGCTGGATATTCACTCATCGATTCATCATCTAAATGAATCGTTATAGATAAAAGTCGTCGTCTAGAGTTTCCTTGTTCCTATAAATGTTTAAAATATAAATTATTCCAAAAGATCCTCTTTCACAAAATCACGTTCTAGTAAATTCGACTATTTTACAGCAACAGCTAATTATTTTTGCACTTTTTCAGAACACTGATTAGGGAGTTGCTTATAAAAACATTTTTATGTCACAAAAAGTTAAAGATAGTTCAAGTTCAAACTGACCGACAAAATGTACTGAAATATCATTCGCTTTTAATATATTTTTTAAAATATTTTCAAAAAAGTAAAGCTTCTCCCTTCATAATATTTTTCGTGTACCACAAGGCACATGTTATGCACAAGGTTATGTTTACTATAATTTGGTAAACACTGATTTAATATAAACAGATGTGTGAAACACGAGTTTTTTAATGCTATACACTTTATTCTAAGAAGGAACACTGTGTATTGACTGACCTATTCTATATGGACCACTTCAAACAAACTAAACTTATTTTTTTAACGTAAAAGACTGCTATATTTAAATTTTGTATAGTGATTGTTTTAGTTAATTACTTCACGGACACATTACGTGTTTATATAATTCTGTATGAAGGCTTTCTGAGGCATTGTTTGCATTCTTATTCATTGAAGTGTGTCTAAACACTAAATGAGTATAAACACGTGACGCAAACGCGCAAGGCCCCTCAGAAATGCAGACTAGCACTTGCCCCAAATGCAAGATATAATCAGGATAAGGCCAAGTATTTATACCGGGAGTTAATTACATCAGATCATTGAAGCCAAGAGTAACAAATTGTGTGCAATTCTGCTTCTAAATACTTCGACGGCATCGTCATATTTAAACGTTGCAACACTTGCGTCTACCAGCTTTAGACACGTTCGTCAGAATGATTGAAGGTTTATTTACCTTATTGATTTCGTAAATAAATTTATCGTTGCGGTCAGAGTGAACATTTTGTAATATTTTAGATCCAAAGAACGATTTTAAGAGGCGACGATAAGTCGATTTTACTAATTTTGTCTGTAAAGGATATGAAAAAACCATGCATGTAGATAGGATTAATCGGAAGTATATTACCAACCTCCCTTGCCTGAGATAATGGTTTGTGTTTGCAGGCTTGCATACCTTCATTAGAGCTGCTCTCAATCAGGTTACGGGGAAATGTGCGTACACCTTCGAGTTAGGGCAAAACATTTGACCTTCGAGCTAGGGGAAACGTTAACTCATTTAGGCAAACCTGCTACCTTCCTTGAGAATGTTTAATCCAACACTCAAAGTTGTAATACTTATGTTGTGAATTTTTTCTTAGTTTGTGTTTGAATGGGGTGCAACAACGGGTGCATGCAGTCCCACCCTTATTAGCAGGAGGGGCTGGTCCACACCCCCTCATGGACAAAACACTTGGATAAGGAATGTAGTTTAACAATTTCTGGTAATAGGATTACCCTTGTAAATTGACCACGTATTTATTTTCTATTTGATAGTTTATATATTTGTTGCAAGTGTGTTTTGTTGTGTGTATTTTATTATTTGTAGCATCGATGAGAGCCTTTACAAGATAAAATGTAAAAAAGATAAATTTTCGTTTATCGAATCATTTTTGAAATCCCAATATAAATAATTTATTCAACAGCCAACAGAAAAATATTCTCCATGGAACGAAAATTCAAACTCTATTTAATGCCACATTTTAACAGATTAAAACTTTTACGGTTTTTCTATCCTCAGATTAACATTGTATAAAAAGGTAGATGTAATTAGGCATACGAAATTTTTTATTTAGAATCGTTGTATCATTGTTTTTACTCTTATATAAGCTACTAAATCAATAAAACGCTACAGTAATAAGTTGTCTTATTTAAATTAATATTTAAAGTTTTTTTTAAAGTGTACTAGCATAAGATTTTAAAATGTTTAATTTGAAAAATTATGGAGAGTACAAAATCATTAAATGTTTCCAGCTTTTTACAAAACGCAACAATGTATTGAATATATTTTATATTGTTTTAAATATAATTATTTAATGTCATTGAATTATCAAGCCAGCCTGCCTGCCTGCCTATCTATTTATTATCTGTAAATTTATTACCTATTGCAATAACGTTATGTAGATATTAAGAGTAGGGGCCTACATGCTTTTTTTCAAAATAATTTTTGGAAAAAGGTTTTTAGGTATGAAATTATTATTAACGGTATCGTTAAAATAAATTTTAAAAAAATACCTGGAAAATAGAAATTTCTGATGGAATACTTTTTCTTGTATGATGTAAATATATAAAGGCATTTTAAAAGATGGTATACCATTTTATAAAAATCCTAACTTCATTTTTCTCTCAATGTTAATTCCATAAATTAACAATTTACCAACATTTCAACAACTTTTAATTATTATATTTAGTATTATTACTATCTGATGCTATTTATTTTTGTTAGGTAATATGAAACCGCAAAACGCAGTTCCCCTATAAATAACAACCCTTAAAGGACATGCTAATATTTTGGAAAATAATTTTATAAACTTTTTTAAATAGCGGTTTTTTATATATAAAAATTATTATAAGGGAAAACAATTTCCAATCACTTTGCAAGAACAATCTTTTGTTTAAATATATAGAAATAGAGCTTGAAATCTGTATTAATACTAATAAGTATCATGCCATTACTTTATGTTGGTATTTGTGTTTTCGCAAAGTTAGTATTTAAAATACTCGTTCAAGGAATGACGGAGGAACGACTACCGAAACAGATCTTACGATAGGCGCCACACGGAAGATGGAGACGAGGAAGACGTCCAGCCGGGGAGAGAGAATGAACTGATAACTCAAAGATAGAGGCCTGGAAGCCAACTACTGGAGTGACCAAGATCAATGGTGATTGAGCATCGGAAGATGTAGAACGTTATATATATATATATATATATATATATATATATATATATATATATATATATATTTATATATATATATATATATATATATATATATATATATATATATATATATATATTGTGTTTCAGGGTTTTTTTACATGTTTTGAAAGTCTCTTAAAATATGTACAAAAATATGTCAAACTACTAGAAATATTATTATTTTTAACCACTATCCCCTTGTATTACAGTTATTTTTTCTAAAACGTATTATATTTTTATAAAATAAAATTACTAACTTTAATTGTTGATACGTAATATTTAACGGTTTTATTACAAGTTTCAAGAAAGACTCAAAGAAAGTTTCAAGAAAATTTGCGTTTCATGGATCAAGATTTATATGAATTTTTAAAAACACAATCAGTACCTAATTTGTATCTTTAAAATTTAATTATTCTACTGGTGTACATTTTAACAAAAAAGGGTTTTTTTAACTTTTATAGATACAAAAGATACTTTTAAAGAACAAAATCAGGTGATTTGAATATTGCTAACTTTAAAAATATAATTATTTCAAAACCTTCTTCACGGTTTTCAATTTTTTATTATTAAAAAATAGTTAACGAAAAATATATTTAAAATATTTGTGTAAACTGAAACACGCACAAAACACTTGCCTCTTACTGTCCATTGTTTCGCGTACTAAATGCGCACAACACGCACATACAGAGTGCACGCGCCACGGTAGTCGGCTTACAACTGGTGAGAGCGCGACAATTGCGCCGGCAATCGCATATTATCGGTGTAGTGCCAATGTACCCGGCCATTTTATTTATACTCGTCCGATGTGCATTGAATCAAATCAGAAGGCAAAGATAAAATCACAAAGACAGCTGATTCCCTGAAATGACTGATATTCTACTTCATATTGTAGAAACATTGTTTACATGATACGGCAATGAAGTAATTGAGTACACACCAGCTTGGGTTAGAAACATTTGTTTTATTGTTATAAAGAATGGTGAAATAATTTTTTTTTAACTCCTGCCTGATGTTAAGCGCTGCTTAGCAGCAACGTTATTGTAAATATAAAAATTCTTAATTTTCTGGCTGTTTTATACAATTAAGAACAAAAGTTTTAAAAATTCTAAATAGTTGATAGATAATTTCCTAATAACAAACTATCAAAGTAACATTTATTTGTTACGTCATTCTTTATCACAAATTTTTTGGAAACGCAATTTGTTAAGCTTTAAATTTTCATTGAAGCCTAATCTATATTATGAGTAATTTGGAAATATAATTTTGTATTTCTAACATATTCTTCAAAAATTATTTCAAGGAACATAACAATACTAGGTATGTTAAATGATACAACAATATTAGCTAACAATAATGATGATCTTCAGGGAAAGTTGAAGGATAAGAGGGAAAAATATTGCCTTAAATAAGTATGAAATCTACCAAATCGTGAAGGTGTCAACATATTTATAGAAAATAGTTATTTACAATGGGCATAAATTGTAACAAGTTGACCATTATGTTAATCTTGGAACGTATGTTAAGCTGATAGTGACCAAGATGTAAAATCAAGGGAAATGTATATATGGTTTTATGCATTTTTGTGTTGTCCATGTTAAGGCTATTTTTAAAAGATATTCTTATTGATATTACTTGGCAAAATACCCTACTTACTGATATTTTTCAGCAAACACGTTTCGCACTAAATCAGTGCTGAATGTTCAATGTTGTGAGTAATTGAACAGTCTTGTCCATGAATCACAGCAATGAACAAGCACTGACCTAGTGTGAAACGCATCTGTAGAAAAATATCATTAAGTAGTGGTTGTTTGCCAAGTGATATCAATAACAACATTTTTGAAAAAAAGTGTGTTTATGAAGGTGAAGCAGTTTGTCATTGTTTCGCTGATTGCAATGAAGCCCAAACTGCAAATGTTATAATGCTATTTCCCACAAGAGTGTGCTCTGTGTTATATAAAATAAAAAAAGGCTATTGAAGGAGGATATCATGTATGCAGTTTTTTGAGATGAGGTGTTAAATACAGTTTTCTAAATGCAGAAGGTGACCTGCAGGAGATAGTCTAGGCAAAAGAGGATTTGAGGAATGTGAAACGGATGGTGAACCCTAAGCAGAATTGCGGCACGTGCTGTGAGACTGCATGCTTTGAGCAGTTGGGGAAAACATTTCAACTCTGTAGAGTCGCACCTGGAAAGACTTAATCTGTGTTGGAGTCACAAAGAGGATTCTGCCCGTTACAGATCCGTGTTTCGAGCTGAGGTTAAGGAAATGTAGGTAGAATAGAAGTAAGGTTGTAAAAAAAGTAAGCCTAACTTGTTACTAGGAATGGAAAAAATGTTAATAGGAATGGATCACATGGACACTCCAAGGCAAAAAATGTGAATTCTGTATTGGCTAGACAATAATGAAGGAGACGTTTCATTGGAAGGAGTGTAAATAACAAACGTCTGAAGAAAGACGCAGAGGGTAAAATATGGCTAAAACAATGGTAGCATTTTTTCCTTCCTACACACACACACACACACACACAAATATATATATATATATATATATATATATATATATATATATATATATATAAACCTTTTCCTGTAAATTTGTAATACGCCTTAATTTTTCTAAATTGTTTAAAACATAAAATACTTAGGCTACCTGATTATGACTAGAAGATGAAAATTTAAAAAATTAATGAAACACCAAGTATTTTTTTATTGGAAGTAGAAAGAAATGTATAGGTATCAAAGAAAACGTCTAATATTATATGGATTTTAAGGCACAAAAGTTTGTTATGAAAGCGTCTGCAAGAGAGTGTGTATTTGCGTCTGCGTTTTCATAGATTTCAATACGTAGTTTATATGACTGTGCTTCTGCTTAGACTGTGTCTCCTCATGCGCATGCTGAATAAAGGAAAGTTCAAAATATGTAGATTAAGTAAATACAGTAAGCACATTACACAGCTGCGTGTGTTGTACAGTCAGGAATTATTTCCGCCATTACAAAATTTAAATTAGTCAATAAATTATATTATCACGATAAATTAATTTCTAGAGCAGATTCATAATTTAATACAAAACTCTTGCAAAGAAAGCGACATATGCAATAATCCGAAAATATGTAATTATACAACCATTAACTGGTTTATAACGTAGATAGTAATTTCCAATGTCAGCTGATTAAATACACATTAATTTGAAATATCGATTTACTTTAAAATACATTTCTTGTATTATATTAAAATCTAAACAAAGTTAGTGTGCCAAGGTCAATTAGGCAACTATAAATTATTAGATTCCATACCGACAATAAAATAATAATTACTGAAAACTATTTTAATTACAAAAATAATGTAGTTTTAAGGTTTTTTAAAATGTGTTTAGGAAAATTTAGATACTTTTAAAACTGAAATCTGATATTGTTTCGACAATAACAGCTTGGAAATAGTTTTTTGGCCAACTTGAAATGAAAACACACTTACTTTATACTATCGTCGCTTAATAGATTAAGAGAAAACTCGCTTAACTTATTACAAATAGATATCTACTATTGTAACAGCGCCTACAGTTGATAAAGAGTGAGAAAATAAATAAATCAATAAGTACAACCGAAGACTAAGTGGAGGAAAAAAGGTTGGGAAAGAATAGTTAGCTGGAAGATATAATCCAGCCAGGTTTATCAAAATGACTACTTAAATATAATTACAAGCTGGTTGAAATGTAATTCCTCAGGAATAGTTTGAGGGTATTTTTACAGTAATTAGAAGTGCTAGAGAACAGATAAAGCTAAAGTAAAAACCCGCGTGGGATTTTGGGTGAAGATGGTTGTATAGCAAACTAGAGTTGTTAAGAGTAAGAGAGCTGATAGAACTAATCACAAATTTAAGGACTAAGCAAATATAGCTAAATAGGTCTAGCTTGAGCCCTGGCCGGCTCAGAGCGGGAAGTGAGTCGAAACAATAATAGGATGTAAGGGCGCATTTATTGTTTGTATTTGACTTACATATCTGTTTTCTTAAAAATGGACTCATATCTAACGAGATGCGCTTCACTGAGACATTCAAAAAGCAGTAACGCGAGTGGCACCAACATACGTGATGAAACCGACTTTGGAGCTGTTCTTTGAACATGGAATCGTGAACGAATTATTTATATGGTCAAGTTAGAATTGAATTACAAAAAAAGAGTTGGATTGAAATTGTAAGTGATAGTTGTAACGAGGTTTAGTGCGAAGACAAGATGATTTCTATTCTGTAATGCTAAGGAAGAATAAGAACTACCTATGAGATTTTTGTAGCCTTCAAAAATAACTTAAATACATTTTTCAGATACTCTAAGACATGCAACAAACTTGTAATGGAGCCAAGAACATTAAAGTTCTACTAAAACTACTTTTTTAGTAGATCGAGACCTCCAGAAATTGGTACCCGTCTTACTTTCTGCATATATTAAACTCTTTAGATACCATTCGTCAGACATTTTCAAAATCCACTATACAGTTTAGTGGATACAATTATTTCCACTATGCGATTAGCTGTGTCTCTTACACAAAGCCTTTCAGTGACGTTTACTGGGAATTTTCTTTCATTTTCACAAATGATAGTGATTGAGGTAATATAAATAAATGACATACTTCCAATTTTCCTCTTTCGGTGCGGGCTTACACTGGAATATTTACGAACCTTTGCTCTGTCCGGGGCAGTTTTGCACGGTTTTACGCTGTTCTAATCTGAAGGGTGCAGAGGAAAACATCTGAAGGGGTAAGATGTCCATTTTTTTAAATTTTGAGTTTTGTGCACATAACGTTAGATAATATGCTGAAGTATCGCCACTTGCAAAATGACAGAGGAATAACGCTCATTGTACAAGTTATTTAACAAACAAATAATCAGTACCAGAGGAAGAACGCACGTTGTTCGCCTACCAGTCAAGAATGCAAGATGTCCCTCGCATGCGCACAAAGCTGATGTTGTCCTGCTGCCAGTTCGTGTCGGCGTCTGCTTGGTGACTGTTGTGTTATTATTTTTCCGTATTGTTATTCTTGTTTCTAGAGTTTAATAGTACGGATAAGTGAAAGTGCTAGTGTTTGTGTTACTTGATAATATTGGAATCGGGTAGTGATGAAGAAACAAGTGCTGTGGTTGAAACTTCCACGAAGAAAAGGCGTAAGTTTGGAACTGTAAAAGATGCAAGTAAAAAAATGAGAAACTGTACAAATGAGACTGACCCGGACTGTAATTGTAAGAGGGTTAAATGTTATCAAAATATCATAGCAAGTGAGAGGGCCGTGCTAATTAGAGATTTTAATGAATTAGGGGATAGAAATTCCCAGAACTCGTACCTAGCGGGTTTAATTACGTTACACCCTATCGAAAGGAGGCGACCCCGTAAAGGTGAAGAATTTACAACCCCATTAGAGGACATTCCTATATGGAAACCGACAAAAACATGGGTTTAGTTAACAGCAAGGCTGTTGCTGAGGTTCCAAAAGACTGGCAAGAAGTTAAGAAGTTTACTCGTATTTACTCTAGAATAAAACCAAGCCCCTTCCTTGTCATTGATTGCAAAAGGGAAATGTTCTTGAGCTGGGGAGAGTTTCTGGAAATACCAAACCAAATTTTCAGTACCAATACGACCTATTCCTCAGCTGAAAATAAATCAAGCTAACATTCAAACGGTGCAGCACCGAGAATCATATACAGGAGCCTACAATTCAACGATAGTGATGTAACACTCTTAAAAATAAGGTGTTACATATAAATTCATTTATATATTTAATTTTTAGTTAATAATTATATCGTCTCAATATATAAAAAAAAATTTGTTTTCTTGGTGCACTTTGTGAAGCTAGCATAGATAGTAGCGCCCCTAGCGGGTAAAAATGTAAAATATCGTACGAGTAGTAACTTAGGCCAATTACCACATCACCCCATGTGACGTAAGCATGGTCTGATATCGCCTGATCCAATGCACCAATCAAACAATTCAAAAGAATAACCAAGGGTGGGAAATTCCGTTGGCGTGTCCTTGCAGAAGGCCCACTTCTCGAGAGGTTCTTGAACAGAACAGACGTGATGGCATTTTCGGATGTAACCTAGAAATTTATAAGCTTCCAGTATTCAAAATTTAAGATGTCAAGGCCGGTACCAAATTTTATTAACGCAACAAAAGAAGAAGTCAGAAGCGATTATTTACGTGTTTCAAATAAATAAAAGTTTATATAATTTTTGTGTAAGAGCGCTGTGATTCCAGGAGCGATGTGCAGTGATTAGTGATTCCAAAAGCCATGGGCAATGTTTAATATGTTTTAAAGTGTTTTATAAGTGCACAACCAGGTACGTTTTAGATAATAATAAAGAAAATGTATTTTAATGTTAACTAAGTTGAATTTTAAATGATAAACGGTTAACACATGAACGGTAGAAATTGTCCTTTGAATATTCATTTCTAAAAATTTAGTTGGAAATCTTAAGTTACTACCTTCTCGATATATATAATTTTAAAGATTAATAAGTAATTAAAATGTATGGAATAATTAGCAGTAATTAAAAGATAATTACTCGACACATTGCTGTCTTTTGTTCTACTGTAATTTGTCTCTGATTAATAAATTGTATGACTTTGTATTTTAAAAATTCCAATTCTTATTTCCCAAGTAACCCTAACTGTTACAGTTACTGTACGAGAAAAAAGAAGAAAAGTTAAAAAAGGACAGATAAAAAGAATGTACCATAACTTCAAACACACTGCATCTAGCTGAACCCCGTCTGTCTGTTTAAAGTGTTTTAAAAGTTATTTCAAATACATATTGTTTTTGTACATAAATTTTATTTTGATAATTAAATTATATCGAAAAATCATCGAGAACAATTAATAGTCTGCATTTGCAAAACAAGTCTGCCAATTTGACAGTGATTTAAGTGAAAATTAAAACCCTACTGAAGATAAATTTTCCAAGTTTTTCCGATTTATAGATGTGGTAGGGAAGAAAACCTAGTTTGAAACAAATTATTTTAGACCTCTTAAAATCCTTATCAGTATCAGGAGAAAAACATATAAAATCCTGTTTGTGTTCTGAGCAACAGATCAATCTTCCTACAACGAGTCCAACTTCAAATATTTTTTTATCAAGGAGGGAGAACTATTGAATTTCGTAATGTAATCTATTTGTTTTATATCTTTTATAACTTGTATAACTTCGTATCTTTCTGTAAAGAAATATTCAATTATTTTTTTATATTTATCATGGTAAGCAATGTCTAGTATTTATTATAAATGCACAATGAACATATACATTTTTTAATAAGAAATTTTAGAAAATAATTATAAGTAAAGTTAAAAGTATTTTTTAAACGCAAAATATTATCAAACGTTTAATATAATCAAACAAAGTTAAAAGCCAAGATAACGAACGAATCAAGTTAGTGGTTATTTAACCAAGCTAAGGACGAATAGGTTTTTACTGGAATAAAAGTATTATTACGTTCTCACAGGGGTTAAAAAAATTAAAGACAATTTTATACTAAATAACTATTTATTAATTGACAGACTTTTATGGCTACTGTTTAGACACTTAACATTTATAAAACCATCCAAATACTATTTTTATTAGGTCAAGTAATAACTACTGAATTCCCTAATAGTGTATTTGCACTTAACACGCACTGTCAGTCAGTCGCTAAGGCTTTTACTCTCTTATTAAATTGCAAACACTGATTCCTTTCACGCTTTAAAAACCTTTACATTACGTCTTGCCACTTCTAGTAATTTCTATTCACTTTACTTGTATAATTTTCCAGCCTTTACGAGATGGCGTACTGTTGTGCCTCCTGAAGCTTGAAAGGGCTTGTACTTGTCAATCTATGTGGCATAAATTACCGGTGGGGCCTTCCCGTTATAGTATTGTTTTACAAGCAAAACCGCAGTTGATGACAATATTCGCACAACCAACCGTGTAATAGTAATACTGTAAACACATGTACAGGCAACCCCGGATTGTAGATGTACACCCTGGTGTTGTGTTTAACGCACTCAGTTTCCGCAATTTTCAATCTTCCAAATAAACGATGAACCGCTTTTCATAGGAATCTATCATTGATGTAAAACAATAACCAATAGTATTTACAGCACAACATAATAATTAGTATACAGAAAGTTCTCTGTAGAGACGTTTGAACATGTTCCAACATAGAAGCAATTATTTGACGAGTTAGGTGTCTTACGGATAAATAAAAACTGTCAAAGTACTCACCGCTTAAACACTAACAGAACACATTTCAACATTACCTGAAACAAAAACGAAATAAATAGAATGATTTAATAGGTAAACAAAAGCTGGATCTATTCTAACACCAGTAAAACTTTAAAATATTGCTAAAAATATTTTTATTTTAAATCTAATAATGTTTGACTCTGTGTGTTAAACTCATTGTGGGAGATTTTATTTACACTATAACTTTTACAGTGTAACTTTTATTTACTTTTTTACACTATATAACTTACTATATAAAATATTAGGCCTTAATGTTAAGAGGTTAGATTTATGTAGTTTCCTTTAGCCTTATTTTTAATTTTGTTTGTATTTCCTTCGATTTATTTGTGTTTTTTTATAAATATATTTTTATTTTATTTTATTATTATTTTTTATTTTTTGCTGACTTTTGTATGTTATTTAGAGAGAATCATGGAGTTACATGATACTATATGTAGGAGCCATGTTCCACCCCATTTAATACCACACAGATGACGGTTCGTCAGTGTGTTTGCTTTAAAATAATAAAAAGACAATATTCCTTTCCAATTACTGAAAGAACCGCACGGTCAAGTTTTAAAAGCTGTAAATATTTTTTTAAAATTTCTATCCACCTCAAAAAATGCTTGACATGCCGTTTGAAAATCTTTGTGTTTTGACCGTTATCCACACATTAAAAAAATATAAGTCATTATATTAATCAGAATTTAGTACTATTGCGTATACTTTTATTCATTGCAGAATACATTCATACGAGAATAAAACTGTTTTTTAGCCTCGCTTTTGAGCAGCAATAGAACAAATGTAAACAATTTTACAAGTTCAACTTCTAGTTAAATTACAATTTCAAAAGTAAAATTTCAGTGTATTTATACAGTAAGTTGTATAAAATATATATAAATTCAAAATTCGTAGTTTAAACAAAGTCATATCTATGTAGAACTGTCAAGATGTTAAATCATCAAAAGATCAAGCTATGTAAAAAGAAACAAAATCCCATTTACAATTGAAAACAGGGTTAAAATTTTGTTTTGACATAAAATAATACTTCGTTTAACTAGTATATAGAGAATACTTTTTTATAAGAAAAAGTACATTAAAAGATAGTTTTAAAATACTACTGTGAATCATTTATAATTGTATAAAGCCTTTTCTTCAAAAAGGTACTTTCCAGTAGTGAAAATTAATGAACGTTTCTGGTAAATATTTATAATTTTATTGTGGCTATGAAAATGCTACTATTACTGAAAATTCATTTTTATAAGTGTATGTCTCCCCAAATAATTACTTACAATAATTACCGTATTACTCCTACTATAATAACCTTCTTTGATTCTTCGAAAAAAAACAATTTCAATTTACTATTTTTATTGAAACGGTTTGTATGCAGAAGTGTCATTGAAAGTTTTATTTCTTAAATTATAATACTGTGAGACGGTTTTGGCACTTAATTCAATAATTCATTTAACAAATTATTCTTTTGACTCTACCGACTACAGTATTATGTTCTATAATTAAAGGTAATTGCCGATGACAAATTACGAAAATTAGAATAAGTTGTAAACAACTACAACCTTTTATTTACTAAGAGGGCAACGTTTTTCAAACTACTACAAATTGTTATTTACCAATAGGGCAACATTTTCATACGACTACATCTTGTTATTTACCAATAGGGTAATGTTTTCATACTACTGAAACTTGCTATTTACCAATAGGGCAATGTTTTCAAACAACTACAACTTGTTATTTACCAATGGGCCAAAGTTTTCATACGACTGCAATTTGTTATTTACCGACAAGGCAATGTTTTCATACGACTTCAACTTTTTACTTACCAATATGGAATGTTTTCATATTACTGGAACGTGGTATTTACCAATAGGGTAATGTTTTCATACGACTGAAACTTGTTATTTACCAATTGGGCAACGTTTTCAAACTACTTCAACACTACAACTGGTTATTTACCAATAGGGTAATGTTTTCATACGACTGCAACTTGTTATTTACCAATGGGGCAACGCTTTCAAACGACTTCAACACTACAACTGGTTATTTACCAATAGGGTAATGTTTTCATACGACTGCAACTTGTTATTTACCAATGGGGCAACGCTTTCAAACGACTTCAACACTACAACTGGTTATTTACCCATAGGGTAATGTCTTCATAAGACTGCAACTTGTTATTTACCAATGGGGCAACGCTTTCAAACGACTTCAACACTACAACTGGTTATTTACCCATAGGGTAATGTCTTCATAAGACTGCAACTTGTTATTTACCAATGGGGAAACGCTTTCAAACGACTTCAACACTACAACTGGTTATTTACCCATAGGGTAATGTCTTCATAAGACTGCAACTTGTTATTTACCAATGGGGAAACGCTTTCGAACGACTGGAGTACTATTATTTCCCAATGGAGCAGCTTTTTGAAACGACTATTCTTGCAATGCTGTTCCTTGCATAAGAAACAAAACTCGAAAATGCAATAGGTTACTTTTCGGTGTAGAAGTAAGTAAGTCCAGTGTTAATTTATTATTTTTGTACCGCAATTTCTTGAATCATGAATCTAACAAGATACAACATTCAATGTAAGATACAACATTTATTCTTTCACGTAATAAATTAGTAAATCGTATAGAGTAAAATGCGAGGCCCGGTGGAAGGTGAATGTGACGATCAACAAACATGTAAAATAAAACGCTACGTTGAACTTGCACAGCACTTGGGAAAATCGCATGTCATACACTTATTTTGTCACATTAACATTTCATCACACATACATCCATCTGACTAGGAAGCCACGAGTCCAACCTTGCGAAACAGATACCCTTATCTTCCGATATAAAGACTCTATTCATTGGACTATTTACATCTGCGACGAAGCAGATAACCCGAAAGATAGGACCAGGTCACAAGGTCATCTTTTGTGATACGTGTCTACTAGCTGCATGATTTGTTGGCATGTTTTCTGTCTAATTTGGTGGAAAATAAAAATTAAATTCGTGATATAGGCGAACCATATTAATATTATCAATAATTTTTATAGATCAGTTTCATTGGCTCCATCTCTTTTTAAAACCTTCTCACCTAAATAGCCCTTGCTGATATTGTATTAAGTAAGTCTATAAATGATTATAGACCTACTGAGGAAAAAAGTGGTATCAATTATTTTTTTTGATCATACCTATGTTTTACTAATTACTACAAATACCTTTTATGTGAGGGGTTGTAGGTGTGTTTGTGTTTTAATTGTGTGTGTGTGTGTGTGTGAGAGAGAGAGAGAGAGAGAGAGAGAGAGAGAGAGAGAGAGAGAGAGAGAGAGAGGGAGAGAGGGAGAGGGAGAGAGAGGGAGAGAGAGAGAAAGTGCTCTTGCGCGCGTGAGCGTGTTTGTGTTTACAGGAAAAATTGTTAATATTAGTATTAAATTTATTTAAAACCAGTAATTCAAACATAGTTTTTTAATTATAAAATTTCAATATCAAGGTAATGTAGTATGCATATAAATATAATACATATTACACACACACCCACACACACACACACCTACAGACACACCCCCCCCCCACACACACACATATATATATATATATATATATATATATATATATATATATATATATATAGTAAACTCCCGATTATCCGTGGAATAGGGTGGCCCGGCAGCGCCGGATAACGAATACCCCGGATATTCCGCTATGAACAAAGAATATGCAAAACGATAATCGATTATTATACCATAAGTTACACAAATAATGACCCCGGTTAATGCAATTCACAAATAATCTTCAGATGAGAAAATTAATACAGAAAATAATTTTAAAATGTCGATGTATTTGACGAATTATAACATGTACATTTATATATCTAACTATTTACAATACGTACATAAGTATATGTCAAAAGTAAGTATGTATGTACATATGTAATTTCCTTTACACATAATACTTTCACTTTTTAACAAAAAAATCTGTTACTTTCGTCTTTTTTTGTGAGCATTGATTTAGCTTTAATGTGTGATCTAAGTTTCTTGAGAACCATTTTGTCGCAAAGTGTCTATTTGTTTCACGTGTGTCACAAAGCCATAAAGATCGATAATGTATATGACAGACATGGTTAATGCATATGTCACGTCCTAGACTATTTATAGCTGAGATTAGTTGACATTTGTTTATATCTTATGATACACATTAAGTTTTCGGGCGTTAAAGCATTTTGTCGTTGTCTCTTATATACAGTAGTCTGCTCGCCCCTTTTATTTCGCTGGCCTGCGTCGGGATGCTTCCCTTTCAATGTAAAAATTAGTACGTACATATTTACATATCTATTCCCTTCATCGTAACTTCTATTAAGCCTTATATGTATTTACGTCGTAATTCACCGTTTGGAAATTTAAACACATGAATCTGATTGGAATAAAAATTGAATATTTGTAAAACAATGGCAGACCCACGGTTATTAATCCGCAAACCGGTTAATCCGCCCACGGATACTCCGGAGTTTACTGTATATCGAAAACCTGTTGTTTATCATGACGAGCTGGTTAATTAATTGCGACCAGACTTTTTGTTAACTAAAGGTTGTTAAATTGTTAACTTGCACTTGAAGGAAACATTTTCGTCTTACGATGGAGGCTGAAGAAGTCGTAAGACGAAAACGTTTCCTCCAAGTGTAAGTTAACAATTTAACAACCTTTAGTTAAAAAACGTCTGTCGCAAGTAATATCAAAGTGTAATAAGTGTGTGTGAATATATATTACTCAATTTATAGAGAGACAAAATTATGGTTAAAATTGTTCTAGTATGCCTTAATTTGGCGGTTTTTTTACTACCTTTTAAGTGTAAATAGTATTTTAATATTCGGTCAGTATAAATTACGAATGGTATAAAAAACTAGGTGAAAATGAAGTTGTATTTTCTAGGCAAATTTTTAATGAATCATTTTGCTTAATAGACCAACGCGATGGTTTTTTAGGAGGATTAGGAAAGGCGTTAGTACTACAGTGAACTTTCAGAACTCGTGGAAATATATTTCAGAATGTAAAAGTAACGCACCAAGATGACGACAATTACTGCAGAAGTTTTGAAGCTGTGTGGCATTACAACCAACTGCGATGACGCAGCAGGGATAGGCGTAATAACACAAACAACGTAGGAAGAACTTTGTTTACAAAGTGGTGGGAAGAGCTTTCAGGATGGAATTAAAGGTCTAGAAACGTAGGAAGTACGAACAGTAGTGGACTTTATTTTCCCTAACAGCTTCAAATACGTCAATATAACTGCCTTTTTGTTCACTCAACTTTCTATATCCAGTCAAGAGAAACTAAATCTATCGTAAATACGGTGAATTGGCGAAATTAAGTAAATAGGATTAAACAATGATACAAATTGTTTGTGTGTCGGACATGCAAGGCCGAAGTGTAAACTTCTTATGGCAAAAAATGCTTAAAAACTTTAAAAAGTTAATATTTTAAAAAGACAGTAACATACTCTTACAAAAGTCTTAATATTTTAATTTTCTTTATACATTAGTTGTGTTTTCTACACATGTGAATTTAATCAATGAATAGAGTTTAAGCCATTAGCAATTAATTATAATAGGTATATTTATAAATGAAGGAATAATATTATATTATTTGATTCCATTTTCAACTTGAGTTTCTAGTTTTACACTAAAACACATGAACATACTATATGTCACACTTAACTATAGTAGCGCTAAATTCCTTTTTTTATTGAAAATGGGCGTTTCGGAAGATGTATTCCATTTTCAACTCATACAATGGGAATTTGGTTAACTGAATAAGTCGGGTCTGACAGATTTGGTATTTTACGTAAGGGCGGAAATTAGGATAGGATAGGCATAAGGATAAACAAAAAACAACAAAACCATAAAACCGAACAGTAAGAAATAAATTTACATTTCAACTTACACCCAACACACATACTCAACACCTAATTATATATAACTGTAAAACACCTCTTGACACCGTAACCATCAAAACTCTCTATAAAATCACTTAATACTTTTACCCTACTCCAGACCCAGCCAACCCCACCCACATCTTAACCTAAAACAACCAAGAGGTCCGTACGGTCTGAGTTGACAATGGGACTCATCTACCGAAACACCCGTCCTCATAAAATAAAAAAAACTTAAGTTCTATAAGGACAAGTGAACATATGTTCAAGTGTTTTAGTGCAGTAATATAGTTTCCTTTGGCTACATACATTTCAACTTACCGCTTGTGTACATTTCAGAGCGTACATAAAAGTTATACGTAATGGGAACAACTGCTGTATGGGAAAACTTCATTAAATAGGCCTTAGTAAATCCACTTAATTAATATTTATTATACACAAAACAAGATATTAAGAAGTTAATTTATTAGATAACTTTTTTCTTTTTCAGTATTAGGAAATAATAATAAACATAGTATTTGCAACGCATTCTAAGTTTTAATGTACAATAATGGACTACTCCAATCTAATAATAACAGGTATTGAATGAAATTTCACGTTCAGTTCACATTTCAGTGAAATATGATATATTTATGAATGAGTAGGCAATTGCATTTGAACATTATTTAAGTATAACCTCGAAATAACCTCTATTTAAAGACATAAAACAGCTGATCCATTCACCGCTATATTTGGCTTTTGTAAATATTAGAGGGACAATGTTTTCAGCTTAAAGAAATCACTTCGTCTGAATGGGACATCATATGTCTCATTTTCCCGTGGTTTAAAAATGAAATTGATTATATGATAGAAAAGTATTGATACCGAGAACAGAATGAAAGGAGAGCTCCGGCTAGAGAAAACGATTTACATTCATTCAGTATGGGATAACAGATTTAGGAAAAGGAAATAAAATGCAAGGATTAGGAAAATCTGTGTCGTGATTTGAGGTAATCTGTACCAGTAGTTTACGTATTACCGTAACATTTTTATAATAATCTATAGTCGTCCTACTTGTATTATTTTGAATTCCTTCTATTAATTCACCATCTCCTTATATAAACAGTATATATATCATGTATAAATTTAAACATAGTTAGTAAAAAAACATTCTATCCATCCACTCAATTTGAAATAAATTTTTTTTTAAATTGTAGTGGATGACTCTTGATGTTAATTCAGGTTTTTTCAAATAATAATTCTTTAACTAAATTTAAACAACAGTAATAAGAATAAAATTTTTTTCTTGATCTAAGTAGGAATTTATTCACATTTTTTTTTTATATTACTTGTTTCATCGTTAAATTTGCTCATACGTTTTTCCAATTCAGTATTCCTAAAGATGCTTCAAATTGTTAGAATTCTTGAATAAACTCCAATTGGCGTTTGCACTTTATATTTGGTTTCGTGGATTTTTTCAATTGCTCTCAAGTCGCAACAATAGCTTCATCTACAGTTAATCCAATGGTTATCATTTAGCTCTTGTTCTAAGAAAAGCCATGCACGATGCGACCAAACTAGGGTTTGTTAAAATAATCCTCCTGGAATACCCTGAATTTACTCTAATGAATTTAACCGTCTTATCTGGCAAATGTCTTAATTTAGGTGAAACTAATGTCCATCTATCTCTCTCTCTCTCTCCCTCCCCCTCTCTCTCTCTCTCTCTCTCTCTCTCTCTCTCTCTCTCTATATATATATATATATATATATATATATATATATATATATATATTTATTTATTTATTTATTTATTTATTTTATTTATTTATATATAATACATAGTTTAGGGTAAACTCTATTTACAAAGCCTTAATTAAAAAATAAACACTTGTAAATATTTACAAAATTGCCTATAGTATCCCATGGGGCACACCTCCCGAAACGGCCGTCCTCAACGATTATAAGTAAGTGGTACTATAGGCAAGTTTGTAAATATTTACAAGTGTTTTGTGAAAACTAGTAGGTCATGTGAAGATGGAATCAACAAATATAAAAAATAAACCTATGTAAAGTAGTATTCGTCATGCTTTCGACATTAGACAATGGTAAACAACAAAATAGACTTGATAATATAAATCAAATTAGGCTGGCCGTCCTCAAGTCATGTATAATATGTTTTCCACTTCATTTGGGAGTTACATTTATATAATTTCCACATACAATTTTATGGAACCGAATTTATGCATTTATTTAAATGTTTTATTTATGAGTAAGTATAAATATGTATAAACTGTAATTATAAAATTAAAGAATTTAAATTTATGACAAGTAAAGTTTTCTATCTTATTCATATTCATTGTACATTATTAAATGAAAATCTAATAAATTTTTAAAAAAATGTTCTATATAGAATTATTTTACAGCATCCTATGTAAAACTATAGTAAATAAACAGAAAAAATATATTCTACTAAACATTTACCGTCAACACAAAATGCCATTACTTTTCATATATTTCACGTTTGCATGTATATGCTATAACTAACAATTTACTAAATTTAAATTAGTTAAATGAAATTTTAATTCTAGAATAAGAATAACATATTGATTAAAAGACACTTTTGATAAAACGTATTCTGTACGTATACAAAATAAATCTTGTATAAAAAGTAGTCTACTTGTACTAAAAGTATACTTTAGTATACAAGAATAAATGGCAAATACAAATTTTGTTATTATTCTACTGAGTAATAATTTATCTCATTATTTTAATCAAAATTTAATCGTGGAAACGTCTGGTAGCTAAGCCTATACAAAATATTTGTTTCGAGGCTTGAGAGTTTAAAAGATTTTTTTACCTTCTTTACTGTGTGTGTTATTTAAGGTTGTCTTCATTCAGAGCAAACGTAAGCGCTTCTTTGGGCAAGAATTTATATAATAATATAACTGTCAATTGTAATTCAGTAGGTCAAGGTGAGGGGGGAGACAAATGATATTATCAAAGTGTATTGATCTAAGCGCAGAGTAATAATATCTTGCTTTAAAAATACTGATTTTAAACTGTATAAATGGATGGAACTAATATCAATTCCATTATTATAATACAGGTTTTAGAAGAAAAACGCATTCTTGGGACTACCAGCAGAAGTGTAACTTTAAATAATTCCATTTATTAAATCGTAGGTCAGTACAAAAATCGATAAAAACATAAATACAAGTATATAATAGTAAAAAATCCCTAGATAGTTATTGTATCATTATAGTTGTATTATAATGTCGTATGGAGAAGCCACAATAGAAGTAATAACCCTGATTTTTATTTTAAGTTTTAATATAAATAACACAATTCGTCATACTTTAAAAATTTACTTTTAAATATTATGAAATATACAATAGTAAATAAACCTAATTAATGAATATAATTTAAATTAAAATTAAATTAATAGCTTTAACTTAATAAATATAGTCATTAACAAGTATACTATTAGAAAACTATAATTATTGTTTCTTATAAAGAAACAATAATAATTTCATTAGTCATACATTTCAATCTACTGCTAATGTTCCCTCCTATTTATCTTGAATTAACTGTGGGTAAATAAACAATAGGCTACTTAAAAACCTCTAACCATAAATATTTTTGCTTTAGGCTGATGTAAGCTCCTGATCGGTTATCAAGTAACCACCCCCAGAGGTATAACAATCAGTCAAAGTTAGTGGTTTTGGAGTATTATTCAATACAGCTAATGTACATCACAAAACATTACCGTAACCTACGAATAATAAACCAGGTGCTTATTGAAATTATACGCAAATAGATATTTTGATCTAATATACGATATTTTTCAATGTTTAGAAAATTGCACTGGAGCGAATGGCTTTGAAAACTAAAAAGTTTAAACCCAATCGACTTTTTCCCGTTTTTTGAGCTACCTGACTCTGATAGGAAAGATGTACATATAAAGGAAGAAACAAAGAGGGAGAGAGAGAGAGCAAGAGAGAGAGAGAGGAAAACAAGAGGGAGGGGAGAGTGCGTAAGTAAAATGTAGGCTACAAAAAAGCCTGAGACAATTTAATTAAAAATAACTGTCACAAGAATTAGACAGGTTGATGGTTGAAACGTTGTCTCAACAATAGGACGTCTCCATGTATAGTGTTGATCTTATTGTAATAGATATAATTAACAACATTTTCTTCAACAAAAATCTGTTATATCTTGCTACTTTTTTAGCGGAAATTAGGCTCTTAAAATTTGTTGCTAAATATAATAATAAATATTTCTATTTATCATACACAAATTTATAAAACAAATATTTTTTAAAATTGTTTACTATTAAACCAAGTTTGAAGTTTTTCACTTTTAAAAACAACAACCCATGAATTATTTCTTACAAAACGCTTTAGTTAGTTTTTTAAAAAGCGTTCGTTTCTTAAAAGTTTGTTTCTTAAAATTCGCAGAAGAGGATTCAAAATTCATCTCACAAAATTCATAATCACAAAATCATAATAATAACTTTTTCAGAAAATATAAATTACTGAACATAATATTAGTTGTAGAAAATATTGTAATTGTACTCAAATAGCACATAACTTAACCTATGAACAATATTAATTGCGTTAAAATATAAGTAGAAAATATACAAATATTATTGTTCAATTTATTAAATATCACATAATATTTACATTTAATTTTTACTGTGTAGTTAGTTTCTATTTTTTAAAGATATTTTAGATCAATATATTTACTCTAAAGTATAAGAAACTACCAGCGTGCATTTCACTTATTAAGTACCAACATGTTTCGAACTATTATAATACAAAACAAAACGTTGTAAGTAACCAATCTGCTTGTTAAGTAATAGGTTATAGGTTCAGTTCAATGAGACTGTAAAGAATTTATTTTAGTTGATGACCACATATTTAATATTCTACAAGGAATACAAAGATATTTTATTACTTTACATTTTAAAATAATCTGTAACTTATTGATACTTTGCAACAAGAAATGTGAGATACAAAACCTTTAAAGAAATAGGTGCAATAGCATTTCAGAATTGTTGCATAAACTCACAGTTTTTGCATACTCGAGTAGTTGCATTGAGATTGCTATCATCATTGTCAATGATTTTGTCCATAAAAAAACAATGTGAATTTTGCTACGCAATAATGCCGACGCTACCTTTATAGGTCAAACTGAACGGAATTGGAACGAGAACAATTGCTGGCGAAATGGTGTCAACAGCATTCTCAGCTTAGGAGTGTTAATCCTGACGCGCCGGATGTAGTAGCTCTCCGCTTCTTTTCTCTTCCTCTTTATTATTGTCTTTTCCTAATCGATACAACTCGTCATTCAGGTGGGAAAAGAAATGAAACTTCATTGTTTCGCGCGGGTTGAACTCAAACTGGAGATACGGCACGGCTACAGGGGTATTTTTAGCTTTGTTTGATTCATTGCTTCTTTAAAAGGAAGAAAATGCCATTAATGATAAATAGAATTTAGTGTTTGAGAAGAGAAAAATAAAGAATTTGTGATGATAAGAAAATATATTTATATTTTATTTTTTAAAATCCTGAAAATAGATGTTTGGAAAAATAATATGCGAATTATTATTAGAAAAATAATATGAGAATTATTATTAGAAAAATAATATGTGAATTATTATTAGAAAAATATTATCCGAAATAAAAATTAGATTAAAAGTTAGTTCAGTAGATTATTTTCTAGGTGTACATTTAAAAGGAGGAAAAATATACATCCTACATTAAAAAAAAAAATTTAATATGGAACTTATACTACTTATCAATTTTACCATTTTTAAAAAGTTGGAGACATTTTCTCTAAGTATAAATTTTCAAACTACTCTCGGTTTTTTCTTCCTTTTTCATGTTGTATAAAAATTGAATGTGGTAGAGGATAGTAATGTCCTTAAATGTATATATAAACAAAATAAACTTTTTAAAAATATCCAAAGGCATCAGATCCTTAAACATCACTACCTTAAACCATATTATCTTGATATTCAACGCCACCAGTGCTGCCACAACATAGTTGATGAAACAAGTACCAGGGTACTTATGTCTTACGTTATCTCTCAAAATTAATTAATTTATGTCTATCGTTTTAAAACTGTTATGAGTGTGTGTGTGTGTGTGTGTGTGTGTGGGTGGGTGGGTGTGTGTGGGTGTGTGTGGGTGTGTGTGGGTGTGTGTGTGTGTGTTTCAAAATACCTCAAAAACTTCTTCCTAATTTATCTTTTGTAAAATGAAATGCCGCTAATAGTAATACAATCTTGTATAATCTTAAATTTTTAAAAAACACGTTTAAAATTCAAAATTATCTGTATGAAAATAAATATTTTCTACTACCTGGAAACATTTGTATTATTATTAAAATTAAATGCAGTAGAATCATTTTCCATTTAAAGAGAGTTCTCTCTTAATATTCATAAAAGTTTCATTAAAAGTATTTACATATTGTAGACATGAAATATATTATTATCGATTAACTAGAAAATATTATATTTTAGGTATTTACTTCAATGTTCACACAACTAGAAAAATATTTATTCTTTTCCGGTAATTTACAAATAAACATTTTTTAAAGATAGTTTTAATTATATTTATATTTTTATATTTTTTTATTTCTTATAAAATAATGTAATCAATTTTTATGCTTTTAGAAAAGCACCTGGTATAATTTTGTAAAAGGTATTTCTAGTTAGTTTTACAATAATTATTTGTTAATTTCTAATGATTTGCACCAATTATTCCTGTACTCCTATTGATTAGTTATTGAAGTTACAATTTTGTGCTATATTTCTCAGCCAAACTATGGATATAATCACTTATTTATTTTAGTGAACATGAGTCCATTCGTTAATTTAATGTATTTTGTTATAGATAACAACATAATACATTGGACATCGCAGACAGTAATCGTAGACAGATGGCTAAGCAAAATTTAAGCTCAATTGAACATCGGAAGCGAACGAAAACTCGATTGTAAGATTTAACCAATAAGGACAGAGTGATTTAAATATTCATTAAATTTGTATATTGTTTAGGGTTGATTTATGGATTATCATCGAAAATATAAATCGTTGAAGTATTGACAAAAATAATATGCGAAATATTCGAATATAGCGTCTCCTTAAACCCGGGCACTAGCTCGCGTGAGATATGATTCAACCCCAGTACTCGTTTAAATGTCAAGCTGGATTTCTGTTGCTCGTGTTTTTACGTCAGTACATAGATAGACGAAACCACTAAGCATCGACTCAATATCAAGCTTTTGATGAAGCTCAGGACAATTTCTCAAAAAATACTCATATTTTAAGTGCTAATAGCGAAGATAATGGTCTAAAGAAAACTTGGTTTTAAGTGATATAACATGATCGAGAAGATTCCAATGGTAATAAAAGTCTGAAGCTATCTTTAACCACTTGTGTGGATGAACACATTGATCCTGTGTAGCCTTCTGTCCTTATCGATAGGTCACTGGAGATGAATCATGGTTTTATGAATATACCCTTGATCTAAAATCGTAAAGCAGGGATTAAAAAAAAAGATTCATTAAAAACAAAAACATTAGAGAAAACGCAAATCGAAAATTAAAGCTTTGCTCCTTGTTTCCTTCGACATGTTAGATATTGTTCACCATTAATTTCATCCTAATGAACGATCAGTCATGCCACTTTCTACGTCAGGGTTTTCAAGCACGTGAAAGATTGCTTAAATTTTGCTCAAGCAATTCCCTGACGTTCCTGGACATTCGGCGTTGTTTCACGAGTTTCTAGCAAAACAATGTTCATCACAATCTTCTTATTTGCCTCCAGAAATTTGATTCGTAAAAATCGAAATGGTGGGGAAGATGGGGAAACTATAAAACAAGACGACTAAAAAGCACAATTTCAGAAGACTTCCAAAAGTCGTCAAAGCAATGGAAAAAGGCATAGCAACAAGGAGAGTTTTAAAGGGGACGAAATTGATATAGACAAAAGTTTTCAAATAAAGTATTTTATAGTCTATGTTCGCGTATTGGGACAGGTCATATGTTACAAATATTAAGACTATTCTTTTTACGAAATCATTACTAATAGCCATACAGATAAACTGAAATCTTAATGCTTCATAACTGCTTCATAACGAATGATCGTGACGAAAGTTAACGTTTATTCCTCTCCTCGATATGCTAAAGCGAATTGCGTATGACGCAGGAAGCAAAATAGCGCCCTCTATCACAGGCTCGTTAACATTGAACGTGCTATAGAAATAGTCGTAACATTCCACCTACTAAACTTCCGCATTTAATAGGACATCCTAAAGCAACACATAAAACTCTATTTGTTTCCTTGCTGTCTATTTCATTGCCATACTAATAATGGCCGTCGTGTTTGTTTATTCAGATCAAAGAGCGCCTCTTTAACCTAGTTTTTCTTGCCATAAGAGAAGAGTATTAAATCCAGAATTTTGTAAAAACAATTACTTACATGTAAACGTTTGAGGAACAAGTTTAAAAATTGCGAAATGTATTACTTTTATAAACGGTCGCGGTTTTGTTATTGATAAGAAACGAAATACTTCACCAAACCTGAATTTTTTCTTCGTACAAATAAAACGAACATAATTGGGTTTTCTCAATTCAACGTTTACAAATCATATATTTATATTTAATGGTAGAAAGGACGTTTGATTATGCTCTTTTTGTATCTCAATAAACGTCAGAAGCTTTTCTTTTATGAACAGAAACAAAAATGACAAAAACCTGCGATGTAATTTACCGTTTTTTCCAACGTTTTTACGAGTAGAAATAAATTAATAATGAAAATTAAAGAAAAAATTAATAAAAGTTTTAGGTTCGCTATGAGATAATGGAAAACCCTTTGTAAATTTATATTGAGTTGAAAATGACAGATCATTAGAGCCTTTTCGTAAATCAATAAAAAAAAACGATAGCTTTCTTTTAGAGAACAGAAAAAAAATGATACAGAAGTCCTGCTTTATTTGTTTCCAGCAATGATTTTTTTCTTACACGAATAAAATGAACTGAAAGTTGATCAAAAAAATTATAAAAGTATATTTTTATGAAAAAATGAAAACACTGGTAAAAATAATTCATGTATTTACATTTAATTAAGAATGCACAATGAATTATTTGTTGTAATCATCTTGAAATCACTGTATAAAATTTATTTAAATAATACGTAACTAAGTTAATACGTAAAATCTTACTTGCTGACGCGTTTCGAAACAATCGTTCCTTTCAAGAAACAAAGCCTCTACTGGCGGCGTTCCCGCTAGGTACAAAGGTTGTCGGTGTGGGATTTATAACTGTGGAAGGAGAGGGTTAAGTTGGTTGTATGCCATATAATGGAACAGGGTGTTGGCTTCAAATTTTGTTTGGTCATTTAATATGTTTCCTTCATCTTTTGCGTAGTGTTTGTATATTTTGCATATTTTAAATTTGTTAGTTTTTTACTTTGCTTTAATATGTTGAGAGTATTTAAATTAGTATGTATGTCTGTGTATTGTGTGTGTTGAGTGTTTTTTATGTGTGTTGTGTAGCTAGATTTTGGGTTTGTGTGGTTCCTTTAGGTAATGTGTTCTTCGAAGCGTGTGTACAATGACGTACCGGTTTGGTCAATATAATAGCTATGTCACCCGTTACATGTTAATTTGTAAATACCGGATAGATTGTATTTGTCTGTTTGTTTTTGAAAGAATTGTATGGGCTGTCTTAAAGTATTTGCTGTTTTGTAAGATATTTGGTAATTAAGTTTTTTGAATGTGGAAGCTATTTTGTGTGCTTTTATGTTTTGGTAGGTGAACGATATGTATTTGTTGTTTTTGTGTCGTTGGTCAGCGAGGCCGTTTGGTAATGTCTTGTTTTATACATCATGCAAACAAGACACACACACACACACACACACACACACACACACACACACACACACACACACACACACACACACACCTATACGTGTTTGTGGACACTTGGAGGGACGCAAACTCTACACGCATCTTGTGGGAGCTCTTAGATCTAGTGATTTAATCAACTTGAAATTTTGTAAATAGCTGTTAAATTTTGTTATTAGTAAACGCACAACGTGTCCTTTTATGTAACTTGAAATTTAAATTCACGTTTTATAAATTTCTTTTGAGGACGCAGTTACAGTGTGCACACTTACTTGTCCATGGTATGTTGAGGGCTCTCTGCCTGAATTATCGACCTGAGTCATCATTACGTACGAGCCGGTCCCACCGATGTTTACGTCTATGATCATAAGAAGTTGAGATAAGGCCTAGTAGTATGATAAAATGACGGCTAGATTAGTCTGATCTGCAACTCTTACAGATGAAGCCAAAGTGTGTTACATTTGTGTGATCAATCGGAACGTTTCACCAGGACATTAAATGCTTTTGCTTTCAGGCACTATTAAGTTTTGCAATATTCTCAAAAAAATTGATGCATTTTAAAAAATAAATTCACTCTATAAGTTTAATAATGACTGAGATTTTGTTCTATATATATTACAAAGTTTTACATTTTAACTCTTTAAAAAAATAATCATTTGTTAAAAATAGTAACAATAGTAAATCATTAAAAATATTTTTTCTTGATTTATAAAAACAAGGTGCTATAAAATTCCGTCAAAATTATTTTTTATGAAAATGAAAATAATAACTAGTTTTATCTGTTAAAGCAATGCAAAATATTCAAAGCCTCCATAATATCATGTTCCTTCCTGGAACATAATATAGATTATTTTGTAGAAAAAATCTAAAATTCTATTCCACGGTACCATATAATTGTATATATATCAATTGGCGGTTTTTATATACATATATATCTTGAATGATTGCCAAAATTGTAGGCTGCTTATTTCTGACAAATAAAAACAAAAATTATATCCAGTTTTATCTATCTATACAAATTCAATTATTAAAAAACCAAGGTTTTACAGAATATTGCAAATTTTAATTATGCCTCCCAAAATTGAATGTGTGTGTATGTAAAAGAAAACATAAACTCGTTCCTACAAACACGGCAAAATAACAACGGATACTCCAAAACAAGTTAGGCAAGTGTGACTGAATAGCCTCGCCTACACAATTTAATCAAAAATAACCTTATAGCTATGTGCTAGTTTTGATAGGTGTAAAATAACTAATTAGTTACAACACCAATTACCTAGAACTAAATGAAATAAGATTTACAAAACGTATACAAATTCAACACGACGAATAAAAATGTATGAAATTGCCGATGGCAAGTTGGATCGTATGTAAAAGTTTAGAGCCTCCTTTCTCGAATAGTGTCACTGTTCGATTAAGCAACTAAAACATCATTATAACCAGTGTAACACAGGTCTTCAAGTTGCACGTTTAAAACGTGTGTGGTCATTTTAGGGTAATTGTGGAAATAGTTGTGATAGACCTAACTTCGCTACCTTCTTTCATAAGCTGGGGATGACTCTGGACATATCTTAGTATTAGTAAACTCACAGCAATTGAAAACGTGATGTAAATCCCGTGGTAACATAGACTCCCCAGAATCTTACTTTTATGTGTTCCGAAACCATTATAAATTTGTTGAATCGAATTTTTACATTTTTGACCTAATTCTAAACATGGAAACAATGATACCCCAAGCGAATTTTCCGAACCTAGAAACAGAACCAGTAATATATATTTGTATTGTTTTATTATTTACATGTCTTCACCGATTATTATTAAAATAATATATATAATTTAATTTTAGGAAAATATTTTGAAGAAAAACTATTATCTCGATTTAAATTACCCTCGATATTTTATTTATTTGCGTAAAACTCACAATATGACAAGGTCCAATTTTATCCTAGAAGGTTGCAAAGATATAAACAATATTTTTCTCTTTTCCGTTTACTGTGAATTATTTCTACACTAGCCTTCGGTTATATAATAACATGATTTCATTTGTTCTCTGGAAGCAATTTGTATAATTCTATTTAAACAATAAGTAAGAGTTTAGCAGCTTATTTAAAGACATTTACCAAATCTACACGTGCCATTTTCAAGTCTTACGATTTGATAGCTATTATACCACTATTTAGTCGCCATAATTCATCCTTTCATATTTGAAAAATACTGTAGACATGTGTGGCTCTAGACGTTGAGGGACCATGGGCAATTCATTATTACTTTCTAGTGCTGGGGATTTAATAGGATAAATGATACAGTTACTTAATGCTGATTCAGGACTTTACGTATATTCTTGAAATTAATTTAATATGCCTAAACCATTACTGTTTACTAAACCATTCATGCTATAATGGGGTATTTATAAGTTTATGTATCTTATAGAAAAGTTTTGAAATAAACACTTATTAAAAACGAAGTGAAACAATATGGAAAATAAACAACCAACTATAAATATAGCTTTTACTATGGAATTAAATTCAATATATTACATAGATAGTTCAACTCGTGTAACATAATGTTACGGTTTCCGGAGGCGCAGAGATACTGATATAGAATTGTTAGTTAGTTCAGTCTTTTCATACATAAACTTAAAATATTAGGCTATAATTTGATGACCTAAATTAAAATCTATTTTTAAATCATGATTTTGTTTTACATTTCCATTGATTGTGGTTCAACCTTGCGTCGTTAAACCATAATCCATAATTGGTGGATTAGCGACATTGTATTGAACAGAAGTAAGGAGCTATGGCGCCCACAAAATGCGGTGATCAGGTTCAGGCCTTTATATTGGAGAATAACAATTAACTTGATATGGTATCATAAACAATAGTGTTCCTTAACATAAATGAATGAAACCTCTATACCACAAATGACATTTTTCATTTATTTAAAACCTTATGTACATCTCGATTCCATAGTAATCATTCTCAAAGGTATTTACAATATATTATTTTTCAATTACCTATGAAGATGATTGCTATAAAATCGAAATGTACATAATAAAAGAAAAAAGTCATTTATGGTATAGAGGTTCCATTTATTTATAGTACACATTTCGCTACAGTTGTTTTATAAAGTTAATAGAGTCCCTTACGTTCAATGTAAAATTACTCTGATACTAACTATAAATGATTGTTAATTGATGAAAGATAAAACAATCTCTCTAAATTATAATAACCTCTGTTTACTTAGTTAGACGCCCATAAGATACATACATATATACATCGGTTTTTGAACCATCCTAAGCCACTGGGGCAGAGCCCTGTTAATAGATCTATTCCAAACCTCAAACGAACCATCCTGGGAATGTGTCAAACAATTTCATAAATTTCTGTTTAGCGGTTTAGGCGTATATAACATACATACATACATACAAACATTCATTTATATATATATATATATATATATATATATATATATATTTATATATATGTGTGTGTGTGTGTGTGTGTGTGTGTTTGTGTGTGTGTGTGTGTGTGTGTGTGTGTGTGTGTGTGTGTATACTATCTATACAAACATTAATTCTAACTGTATCAAAACTCCAGGGTCTACAGTATATTCCAAAATACCTCCAAGAAATTTCATTCATACCTCCCAAAATGTATAGATTGAATGTATTTGTAAGTAAAATAAAACACAAACTCTTTTCTACAAACACTGCAAAATAGCAACGGTTACTCCAAAACAAGCTAAGCAAGTGTGGCCAAATAGCCTGGCCTACCCTTTTTTTTAAAAAAATAATAACTTTATAGCTACATACTACTTTTGATAGGTATAAAATAAATAATTAGTTACAATACCAGTTGCCTACAACTAAAGGCAATACCAGGGCGATTTCATCAAAATCTTCCGTTTTATGTTTGAAACGCGAACAACTAAAGTTAATCTATAAGATTTAAATCATAATATGATTTATGTTTAAAATCTTCATACGGTTTAATACGTTTTTCAAAACGTATACAATTGTAACACGATGTTTAAAAATGTATTAAATTACCGATTGTATGTATTTAAAAGCTTGGAGCCTCTTTTTTCGAACAGTTTCACTTTCGATTAAAGCTACTAAAACATCATTATAACCCAGGACTTCAAGTAGCTTGTTTAAAAACGTTGGCGGTCATATTCGGGTAATTGTGGAAATAGTTGTGATAAAACTCACTTCGCTACTTTTTTCATAAACTGGGGATGACACTGGACATACCGTAATATTAGAAAACACACAGCAACTGAAAACTCTATTTAATCCCGTGGTAAAATAAACACAGAATCTTACTTTTATGTGTTACGCAAACATTATTAATTTGTTGAGCCTAATTGTGACATTTTGACCTAATCCTAAAAGTGAAAACGATGGTAAGCCTAGCGGATTTCGCTAACTTTGAAACAGATTCACTAATATCTATTTGTATTGTTTTATTATTTAAATGTCTTCACCGATTATTATAAAATAATATGTAAATTTATTTTAGGAAAACCTTTGAAAAAAAAACTATTACCATCTTAAATTACCCTCAATGATTTCTTTGTTATTCTACAACTCACAATATGACAAGGTTCAATTTTATCTGAGAAGCACGTATAGATATAAACAATATTTTTCTCTTTTCTGTTACTGGGAAATATTTATACAGTAGCCTTGGTTCTGTAAGAAGGGGCTCAGTAAAGTGGTTTTATACTTAGTTGCCACAATTCATCCTTTCATATGTGAAAAATACTCTAGGCATTTGTTCGGCTCTAGACGTTGTGGGTGAATGGGCGATTCATTATTGCTGACTAGTGCTGAGGATTTAATTGGAAAAGAATGAGTTACTCAATGCTGCTTAGGGCTTTAAAATACAGTATATGTTCTTGAAATTATTATATTAACCCTAGACTGTTACACGTTCATGTTATAATGGGGTATTTATAAGTTTATGTTTCTTATAGAAAAGTTTTGAAATAAACACTTATTAAAAACGAAGTGAAACAATATGGAAAATAAAGAACCAACTATAAATACACCTCTTAGTATGGAATTACATAGATAGTTCAGCTCATGTAACATTGTGTCACGGTTCCCGGCGGCGCCGGGAGACTGTTGGAGAATTGTTAGAGTTAGTTCGGTCTTTTCATATATAAACTTAAAATATTTATCTATATTTTGATGGCCTAAACTAAAATCTATTTTATAAAGCATTACTTTATTTTAATTTGTATTGACTATGGCCTAACCTTGCGACGTTAAAGGATAATCCATAATTGTTGGGTTCACGATATTATATTAAAGAGTAGTATGACCATAAGTATTTACAATTATGTGATTGATATGATAACTTAAACTGTCAACGCTTCTATATCCAGCCCAAAGAATTGGTTTATCGGTGTCAACTACACCTACTCTTTAAATGACGAGAAACATTGTCTATGTACTTCGGTAATATATTTAAAGAATAAATAATACAGAGTATCACAACGAATAACGCAGAAGTTAATTTATTATATCACTACAGTTATTTAATTCCTGTTACTCTCAAATGCTATTTCCAACTTGGAATTAGAAAATCTTCAATATTTATAATTATATCTAAAATTTCCAGTTTTATAATTTTTACAAACCGTAAATTTCTTCTTACAATTATCTGTAGAATATTTATATACGCATTATTATTTCTATTGAAATTCTATTCTTCCTATCAATTACGACTTGTTAAGAAACCAAAACTCTTTTTTTTTTTTTTTTTTTTTTTTTTTTTTTTTTTTTTTTTTTTTTAAATATCAAAACGAACAAAATTGTGTAGCCCGTGTACAATGAATAATTATTTTACAATCCTAAAGTTTAGTTTACTTTAAACATTAACAAATAAAAACAAATAAAGGACATAAACTAGACTAACAAATTAAATATTTATTGACTCAAACGCATTTCAATGACAAAGTCATCATCATCTGTGAGTGTTGGTACTACAAACTGTAACTTACAACTTGTAATATCTTACTCATATTAAAAAAAAAAAAAAAAAAAAAAAAAAAAAATCAAACAAATTCTTTAATTTATTTCCGTGTTCGGGTCAGCGCTGTTAACGTTTATTTATAACGTTTTTAAATCAGAATAATGACCACTCCTTCAATAAATACACGAAGCCAGGCCACATTTATTTGTCACTTTAATTTTGTTTTAGCACCCAAAATGTGTGTCACGTTTCGGAATTTGTGGCCGTTAACTTTCAGACCTTTGTTCGTACGTTTCAAGTAGCCCGGGCCCGCAGGGGGGTGCGGACTAGCCGCACCTACGAGGGATTTGGCGTCCCTCGCGGTACCCTAGCCTAACACTACACCACTCACAAAGCGAACACAAACACACACACACACACGCACGCATGCACATATACACATACACTAACATCTTCACTTAGGGAATTGACTGGTCAGAATCGTTGCGCGTTGGGAGTGCTGAAAGGTCCAGAGCTTGACAAACTCTGGTCTGGGACGCTGATGTGAGCTTGCTCTGCCGAAGACGTATGCGCGGTTGCTGGTCCACTAGCCACTTCGGTCCTTGGTCAGGGAGTGTCCGCGGTGCACAGGTGTCGGAGCCTGTGCACAGTATTACGAGTTCTCGACTGATGCCCATCCAGTCGAGCTAAGGAGGAAACTATGGGCCCCAGAGTTCCGGTGGTTGGAAATGATCGAAAGTGATCCATGGGTGTACCCGTTCTCATAGTCTCGCCCGTAACGCCTGACACGATGGTTAGCTTAAAAACAACTTATGGAAAATCAACAAATGTCCAACCAGTTGAATGTAAAGAGGCGTCGTGAGGTTTCTCCGAAAATGCCTAGAGAAGTAAATACGAGGAAAGAAATGAATTTAGAATCACCAAAGTTCTTAATTGTGTCTTGCACAGAATCTGGAAAAGATCTGTCAAAGGTATCGCCTTTTGTAATACAAAAGGCTATAACTGGATGTGCAGCAGGACCCGTCTCTTCCAGAAAGAAGTTACGGAACGGAACACTGCTGTTAGAAACAAGCAATGCGAAGCAGTCACACTTATTATTAAAAATGACCTCCTTCTTTGATCAGGTCAAGGTTTCGGTGGCTCCCCACCGAACCTTGAACTCATCAAAGGGAGTAATATCATGCAGGGATCTTTTGTATGTCCATGAGGACGAAATAAAATCCGAACTGAAATCTGAAGGTGTTACAGATGTCGTAAGAATTATGAGGATGGAAAACGGTCAGAGAGTTCCAACAACATCATTAATCCTGACATTCGGGAAACCATCTATCCCGGAATACCTATATGCGGGCTATCAACGGCTTTCTGTTAGGCCCTACGTTCCCAATCCACGCCGGTGCTTTAAATGCCAACGTTTTGGACACGTAAGTTCTTCTTGCTCCAAGCCAGAGGTATGCGGACAGTGTGCATCTGAAGGCCATACTGATAAGGTTTGCACAAGTGCTCCGAAATGCCCAAACTGTGCTGGTGATCACCCTGCTCGCTCCTTTAACTGCCCAAAGTTCAAGGAGGAGAAAGCGATCCTCAGCATAATGGCAAAGGACAAAACATCTTTCCACGAAGCGAAAAAGAAGTTCAAGTCAACTCAACCTAGACTTGAAACGAAATCTTATGCCTCAGCTATCACCACTGAGAAGTCGTGTTCCAACTGCGTTGAGCTAAACAAGAAAATTGAAGTTCTCACGGAGCAAGTTAGCCAGCTATTAGCTTTGGTGACGAAAAATTCTGTTTCCAACTTAAATAATAATGTTGAATGTGCGAAGAAATCTCCATTGCCAGATACCTCTGGTAGAGTTAGAAGAAGCAAGACACTATTAGAGACAAGTGTGAAACCTATTCCAACTATGAGTAATAATAATAAAAATAACAATAACAACAAAACTGCACCTGTGAAAGTGGGTGCAAAATTAAAAGCGACTCAAAAGAGGATCATTTCTAACTCCCCTTCTGAGTCAAAAAATTCCTCAGATTCCACCATTACAATAGTGGTGATGGTCTCTGATGACTCTTTGCCTGGAACGTCCAACATTCCAGGCCAACAAATTGTCAATGACGGCAGTG
Organism: Prosapia bicincta; assembly: GCA_036971475.1. Classification (NCBI taxonomy): domain Eukaryota; kingdom Metazoa; phylum Arthropoda; class Insecta; order Hemiptera; family Cercopidae; genus Prosapia; species Prosapia bicincta. Next base: position 58,375,435 of record JBAIZL010000001.1, on the reverse strand, counting down.
AGAGCCAGGTGAATCCATTTCACTAAAATACAATGTCCACACCTAAACAAACCGTGATTCAGTGGAACATTAACGGTGTTAGAAGTTACATTGAGGATCTCAAATTAATTGTAAGGGATGTGTCCCCTATGTACATTTGTATTCAGGAGACACATCTTCATGAATCGCACAATTTCCATCTAAGGGAGTATTCAGTTTACAGATCAGACTTCGTTACAGAAAATCGAGCTAGAGGTGGCGTAGCAATTCTAGCCCGTGACTGTGTCGACGCCGTTTCTCTGAACTTAATAACTCCCTTACAAGCAGTAGCAATTCAAACAGCTGTTCCATACAAACTCACTCTCTGTTGTGTCTACTTCCCACCAAGTGACAACCTGCAACAGAGAGATCTTGTAGACCTTATGAATCAGTTGCCGACTCCGTTTTTATTAGTGGGCGATTTCAATGCCCACCATGTTTCATGGGTTCCCCAGAATGCAACCCGCAAGGTAATCTGATCGAAAGCATCAGATCGGAACTGGATTTATACCTGCTAAATGACGGTTCTCCGACACATTTAGCAGCGTCAACAGGTGGATGGACAGCTGTAGACTAGTCATTATGCAGTCCTGTCTTGGCTACAAGGCTAAAATGGTCAGCACTGTCTGATCTTTACAGTAGCGACCACATTCCTATTGAGATCTCTTTGTGTGACTCCTCGCCCTGTTGTGTTCGACATCCCCGTTGGATCCTGAAAAACCCAACTGGGAACAATTTTCACAAGATCTAGAATCACTGGACGTGGATTACTTGGCTCCCATTGATGACATTGTCAATTCATTTACAAAAACCGTTTTGAATGCCGCCGGAAAGGCAATTCCGAAAACCTCATCCAAACCACGACGACCACCTGTTCCGTGGTGGAATGATGAGTGCACTTTGATCCTTCGTCAACGGAGAAAAGCTTTGAACCAGTTCAAGAGACATCCAACGAGTGAAAACCTGGAAAAATATAAAATCTTCCGTGCGAAAGCACGGAGAATATTTAGGCAAAGTAAACGAGAATCATGGTCGCAGTACATTGGCACAATTGCAAGAACTACAGCTCCATCTACAGTATGGAAGAAATTACGATCAGTCTGTGGCATTTCCGTTCCGATGCCATTAATTTCATTAAGGCATTCGGATGGTGTTTTGACCACGGACTGTGAGGAAATTGCCAATGTGCTAGCGTTATCGTTTTCAAAACATTCTTCATCTTCTGCATACAAGGACGCTTTCCAGGTGTACAAACGTAGACAGGAAGCCTTACCTTTCACCGTTGGAGTGTCTGGAGATTCTTGTTTAAATAACCATTTCTCTATCGACGAACTAGAGTCAGCTCTCTCGTCAACGAAGGATTCTGCTCCAGGCCCGGATGATATTGTATACTCCATGATTAAAAATCTACCACCGTCGGCAAAACTAGTTCTCCTTCGGATATACAACCGTATATTTGGGGAGCACGGTTTTCCCGATGCATGGTTAGAAGCGACAATAATTCCTCTTCTAAAACAAGGAAAGGACAAAACTAATCCCAGTAGTTACAGACCCATCTCGCTGACCAGCTGCCTATGCAACCTACTGGAGAAGATGGTCAACCGTCGTCTTGTCTGGTATCTAGAAACAAACAAACTTCTTTCTAAC